>JAJPUD010003770.1:108354-146348 GCA_023553655.1 Myrmecobius fasciatus
AAAAAATAGAACAGTCCCCAGATCCTGACATTATGAAAACAATCCCAGATGAAGCCACAAAGGCAGACTTAAGTTGGTCTCCCTTTCAGAAGGCTTACCTGGATGATTGCATTAAGAATTTCAAAAGAGAGCTAGAAGAAGAATGGGGAAATAAATTGAGATCAGGGCAACAGAAATATCAAAAACTGGAAAATAGGACTGGTGAATTGGAAAAAGAAAACAGTTCACTGAAAAACAAAATTGGTGAATTGGAAAAAATCACCAATTCACTTGAAAATAAAAATGGTGAACTGAAAATCAAAATTGGTGAATTGGAAAAAGACAACAATTCACTGAAAAACAAAATTGGTGAATTGGAAAAAGACAACAATTCACTGAACAATAAAACTGGCAAAATGGAAAAAGAATGCATTGAATCAAGAAATTCAATTGGCCAGCTACAAAAGGAGCTAAAAAAGATAACTGAAGGAAATAATACTTTAAAAATTAAAATTGAACAAATAGAAGTAAATGACTCAAAAAGACTTCAAGAATCAGTTAAACAAAAACAAAAAAATGAAAAAATAGAAGAAAATATGAAATATCTCCTAGGAAAAACAACTGACTTGGAAAACAGATCCAGAAGAGACAATTTAAGGATTATCGGACTCCCTGAAAGCCACGATAAAAAAAAGAACCTGGATGCTATCTTCCAGGAAATCATGAAAGAGAATTGCCCTGATGTTTTAGAATCAGAAGGCAAAATTGGCATTGAAAGAATTCACCGATCACCTCCAGAAAGAGACCCCAAAATTAAAACCCCAAGGAATATCGTGGCCAAATTTCAGGACTATCGCACCAAGGAAAAGATATTGCAAGCAGCTAGAAAGAAACAGTTCAAATACCGAGGAACTGTCATTAGAATTACACAGGATCTGTCAGCTTCCACATTGAAGGATCGAAGGGCCTGGAACCAGATATTCCGAAAGGCAAAAGAACTCGGATTACAGCCAAGAATAAGTTATCCAGCTAGAATGAGCATCATCTTCCAGGGAAGAAGATGGTCATTCAATGATACAGGAGAATTTCACCTATTTCTAATGACATGACCTGATCTGAACAAAAAATTTGACCTCCAAATAGAGAACTCGAGAGAAACATAAAAAGGTAAAAAGGAAATCTCTTGAGAACTATATTCCTACTATAGCTATCCTTTAAAGAATGGCAGTATAATTTGATTTTTCTTTGATAATAATGGAAAAGAAAATAGAGGTGGAAGGGATACCATACTGAAAAAGAAAAAGGGGGGAGGGGGAAAAAGGAGGCAAAATAAAGTAAAAATAAAGGAGGTAAAATAAGGCAAAATCTCATAAAGAGACATAGAAGATCTAATATAATTGAGGGAAAGAAGGGAGGGTGATGAGTATTGTGTAAACCTTACTCTCATTAGATTGGACTCTAAGAGAGTATATCAGACACATTTGGCTTCAAAGAAAGCACTGACCCTCCTTGTGGGAAGGTAGGAGGGAGGGGAGAAAAGGAAAGGGATAAACTAATAGAAGGATTAGGGGAAAGGTATAAAGGGGAGGGAGGGACTCTAAAGGGAGGAGGATTATTGGTGGGAGGTGGTCATCAAGAGCAAAGTACTGGGGAGGGGGAAGGGAGAGAGGGGAAAGGGAAGAGAAAATCATAACTCTGGGTAAATAAGATGGCAGGGAATACAGATATAGTTATTTTAACTGTGAATGTGAATGGGATGAACTCTCCCATAAAACAGAAGCGGGTAGCAGACTGGATTAAAAGCCAGAATCCTACAATATGTTGTTTACAAGAAACACATCTAAAACATAGAGATACATACAGAGTGAAGGTAAAGGGCTGGAGCAGAATCTTCTATGCTTCAGGTGAACAAAGAAAGGCAGGGGTAGCAATCCTTATCTCAGATCAAGTAAAAACAAAAATAGATCTAATTAAAAGAGATAAGGAAGGAAACTACATTTTACTAAAGGGTTCCATAGACAATGAAGCAGTATCAATACTTAACATATATGCACCAAGTGGTATCACATCCAAATTCCTAGAGGAGAAGTTAAGAGAGATGCAAGGAGAAATAGACAGTAATACTATACTAGTGGGAGATCTCAACCTTGCTCTCTCAGAATTAGATAAATCAAATTCCAAAATAAATAAGAAAGAAGTTAGGGAGGTTCACAAAAGGCTAGAAAAGTTAGGAATGATAGATCTCTGGAGGAAATTGAATGGTGATAGAAGGGAGTATACTTTTTTCTCAGGGGTTCATGGAACTTATACAAAAATTGATCATGTGTTAGGGCATAAAAACCTCAAAATCCAATGCAGAAAAGCAGAAATAGTAAATGCATCCTTCTCAGATCACGATGCAATAAAACTCACATGTAATATAAGGCCAGGAGAAAATAGACCACAAGTTATTTGGAAATTAAATAATCTAATCCTGAAGAACGAATGGGTGAAAGAGCAAATTACAGACACAATCGAAAATTTCATCCAGGAGAATGACAACAATGAGACAACATACCAAAATTTGTGGGACTCGGCTAAAGCGGTTATAAGGGGTAATTTTATATCTCTAGATGCTTACTTGCGTAAAACAGAGGAGAAGATTAATGAACTGGGCTTACAATTTAAAAAGCTAGAAAAAGACTAAATTAAAAACCCTCAATTAAATACCAAATTGGAAATTCTGAAAATTAAAGGGGAGATCAATAAAATTGAAAATAAGAAAACTATTGAATTAATAAATAAAAGTAAGAGTTGGTTTTATGAAAAAACCAACAAAATAGATAAGCCTTTAGTTAATTTGATTAGAAAAAGGAAAGAGGAAAATCAAATTATTAGTCTCAAAAATGATAAGGGAGAACTTTCCTCCAATGAAGAGGAAATTAGAGTAATAATGATGACCTCACAGTCATCATTATAAAAAAGCCTGGATATCAGATTTCAAGAAATTATCAGGATAAGAAGCAGAGGGTAAAATAGAAATTGAAAGAATCCATGGATCACCTCCTGAAAGAGCTCCCGAAATGAAAACTCCCAAGAATATTATAGCCAAATTCTAGAACTCCCAGGTCAAGTAGGAAATATTGCAAGCATCCAGAAAGAAACAATTGAAATGTAGTGGAGCCACAATCAGGATAACATAAGATTTAGCAGCTTCTACATTAAAGCACTAGAGGACTTGGAATATATTTGGGAGAGCAATGGAAATAGGATTACAACCAAGAATCACCTATCAAGCAAAACTGAGCATAATCCTTTAGAGGAAAAGGTGGTCATTCAATGAAATAAAGGATTTCCAAGCATTCATGATGAAAAGACCAAAGCTAAATGGAAAAATTGATTTTCAAATACAGAACTCTAAAGAAACATAAGGAGATAATGAAGAAAGTGATATCACACAAGACTTAATAATGTTTATCTGTTTACATTCCTACATGGGAAGATGATACTTGTTACTCATTAGAATGTTATTATTATGGTCATTAAAAGGAATATATACATATATATGCATATATATGTACACACACATATAGAGAGAGAGAGAGAGTAAACATAGGTATGAGTAGAATATGAAGGGATAATATATTTTTTAAATGATGAAATTAAGGGATCAGAGGAATGCATTGGGAGAAAGGGAAAGGGAGAAGTAGAATTGTGCAAATTATCTGCTATTTAAAAAGAGGCAAAAAAAACCTTTTATAGTGGAAGGGAAGGTGGGGAGAGAATGGGTGAGTGAGTGAACCTTACTTTCCTCAGAACTGGTTTCAATAGGAAATAACATACATACTCAATAGTGATATAGAAGTCTAACTTATCCTTCAAGAAAATAGGGAGGGAACAGGATATGGGAAGGGGGAAAAGTGATAAAAGAGGACATACTGGGGGAGTTAGCACTCAGGACTAAAACACTTTTGAGGAGGGAAAGTGTGAAAAAGGAGAATAAATGAGGAGAAATATAGTTATAATAGTAATTGTAAAAATATTTTCAAAGCAAGTTTCTCTGATAAGGCCTCTTTTCTCAGACATAGAGGGACCTGAGATAAATTTATAAAAATAAAAAGAACCACGCCCCAATTGATAAGTGATCAAAAAATATGATATATGCCCAAAGAGTTGTAAATTCATGTATATCTTTTGACCAAACAACACCACTATTAGGCATGAATGTCAAAAAAGATTGGGGGGAAAAGAAAAAACAGAAGATGAACTATAAGTACAAAAATATTCACAGCAGCTTTCTTGTCAGGACAAAAAAAAATGGAAATTGAGGGGATATCCATTGATTGGGAAATAATTCAATAAACTGTGGCATGTGTTTGTGATGGGATATTACTGTTCCATGGGAAATGATGTGCAAGATACTGTCAGAAAAAAAAAAAAAAACACCTGGAAAGTTCTCCATGGACTCAAGCAAAGTGAAATGTACTATATATAAAGTAATAGCAATGTTCTGAAATGGCCAGATGTGAATGACTTTGCTATTCTCAGTAGTATAATCATCCATGACTGCTCTGAAGGACTTGGGATGAAAAATCCTATCCATACTCAGAAAAGCAATGTATTATGTCTGAATACAGATTGAAGCATTCTCTCTTTTCTTCTCTCTCTCTCTCTCTCTCTCTCTCTCTCTCTCTCTCTTTCTTCCTAATTAAAATTGTCTTGAGGATTTTTATTTTCATTAAGGTGGGAGATCTATGTTTTCTTTCACAACTTGACTTTTATGGAAATGTTTTGCCATGTGATTCTTAAATGTTCTTAAAATGGAAAAAATCTAGAAGTCAAAAAATTTTTTAAAATGCAAAAAAATTGTTTTTGAATGTAACTGGGGAAAACATTAAATAAAATTTTAATTACATCTAAAAATATGTCAGACTAGGAGAACTTTTATTTCTAGTCATCATCGATGAGAGAGATTGTGTCATGTATAGCCACACATCCCAGGGATTCTCTTTTTTGTATCTATTTTATCTCCTTATTTTTTGTGGCATTTGAATAATTGGGTAGGAGATTTCTGCAGTATCTATTATTTAAAAAAAATAAAAGCTAAGATGATGGTTAGTGGTCATGCTTCTCTCTCCTAATGTTTGTCATATGCATTTGTTCCATTTCCTTCTCCTTAGTGACTCTTGTCTTTTTGTGGAAGCAGACATTCTCTATATAGCCTCAGGGCATTCTTTTCTCATCCCAATATGCAAATACCTCTCCTGGCTAGGTTTCCAAGTAAGAAAAACCCCACATTTCCTTTTTATATTTATTTTCCATCTGCATTGAAAATAGTAATTTGACTTCACAGAGTTCCAGTCATTTAAAGTGTAGTGGGCTTGAGATAGGAGAGCAATTTCCATTCACAGCATAATGCAATGGAAATGATTAGAGGCAAATGAGATTTCAATTGTTTTCAATTGTTTTTACAGCCTTTCCTATGAAGTTCTTATGCGTTATTGGCTGCTCCTGAACACTATGAGATGCATATTGTCTGGCATCCCCTGAAACAGGGATAGCTCCAGTACTATTTACATAACTAGGAATCAAGGATGCAGGTGCCTTCACTGCAACACAGACAGGCATAGTAAGGCCTTTCCACTGCAATGCATCCATTGCAAAGTCTGACTTCCCCTACAAAGGTGAGAAGATCCCTCAGGGAAAGTTCCATGTATTGAAGTTAAAAATAATCTCGACAGCCTCATTAAACTTCTTGGCAGCAACAAAATAAATTGAATTACATGTCAAACAAGTTCATTTTTTATTTCAGGATTAACCCTTGGCAAGAGTGAATCAGAGGGGATCAGAGTTAGAAAGGGCCTGAGAATCAGCAAGTCTAAATTATTTGTTTCAAAGGGCTATAAAGATTAAGTAAAATAATCAGTCACATATATACTTAATGATAGAATGTGAGTTGTACAAATATCATGTATTTAACTGGTTGCAGTTAAAGGCATTTAGGGGCATATGATGTGATTTTGAAGCCCTAGCTTCACGCAGGTGGATCAGTTCTTCCAATCCAACATCTTGGACTTCCTACTATTGTCCTCGTTATATTCCATGAACTCCACAAGACAATGGTCTTGTTTATGCTACCTAACTGGAGAGGGTCCTATTCTATTCCCCATTATTAACCTTTTCAAAACTTACAAAGTAATTGCAAAATAAAAACAATCTAAAAGTTGTAATATTAAGAAAAAAATACTATTGATGCTCAGTGTCAGAGATAGATTAAAAAGTTATTAAATAGAAAGAATATTGAAAAAAATTGAAATCAGAGTTCAAGTGACCTTGAAATCTTTTACCTTTTTAGTGTCTCAATTTACTAATTTAAATGTAGTACTATTTTGCCAAGGAGACTAGGATAGTCAAGAAAATGTTAGTTTCAATCACAAATCTTTCATTGTCCCCTTTTCAGTACCCAGCAAGGTTTTCCTGCTTGAATAATTAGAAGGGCCAGACTTAGATTGAAAGCTTTTTTTTCCCCTTCTCACTTTAAATTTATATTGAAGATAAAATGAGAAGACAAGAGAAGGGAAGGAAGCAGGGGAGATGCAGCAAGAATACTAGCTGCAGAATAGGTGGAGCAGTGGATAGCATACTGGTCCTGCTATTAGGAAAACCTGAGTTTAAATCCATCCTCAGACACTTAGTAGCTATCACCTTGGGCAAATCACTTAGCCACTGCTTATGTCCTCATCTGTAAAACAGAGATAATAATAGCATCTATCTCCCTCCTCCAAGATTGTTGTAATCACGTGAGATGATGATTATAAAAAAATTCTTTTAAATTAAAAAATAAAACTTTAATGCCTGTTCTTTTAGTAAGCACTATATGTTTACCATCACTATTATTAATAATTATTATTATCAATCTAAATGTGTTACTTTTAAGATCAAGAGGAAAGAGCAATAGGAAAGCACCCAAAATTTTTTGCATAGTTTAATCTTTAGCTAAGGTCTCAGAAGTATAGAAGAAAAAAAATTGAGTCATTTTTAATACTCTTGAACAAAAAAATATTATTTACATTGGGATTACCTAGAAATAAGGTAGCAGTAGCAGCAGCCCCATCATTAGCTAGATAGAGCTCAGTCATTTCCAAATGCTTAATGAGAGAGAAAATTCACTTTCAAAGGGGACCCAAAGAAATAGCTAGAAATGATCATGCCCACAAAAAGCTCAGTTTTTTCAAATGCAAGGTAGAATTAAAAAATGTGATTGATAGTGCTGCCAGCTTGTTCATTAACACAGCAAGATATTTATCACCCCACCATTGCTAAATGTAAAATAAAGTAATTGTATTAAATGATATTTAGCTGTCACTTAATAATAATATAATTATAATAATAAATATAGATAATTTCCATCTCTAAATACTAAGATACTCTGAATATTTATCTATTATTTATAATATACTACATTAAATTTTGAATTAAGTTATTAATCCTATTATCTAAATAATTCAAAACAAAAAATCATAATCCCATAGAAAATGCAAAGGGAATGAAAAATGAAATTAATATAATATATATTTCCTAAAAGCAAAAGAAATATCATACAATTCTCCCTCTCTCCAGTTCATATTGACAGAAAGACTTAAAATTGGATCCATTAATTTATTTGCATTGTTGTTTCATTGATCAATTGTGTTCAACTTTTTGTGACTCCATTTGAGGCTTTCCTGTCAAAGACAATGGAGTGGTTTGCCATTTCCTTCTCCAATTCATTTTATAGATGAAGAAACTAAGGCAAATAAGGTTAAGTTACTTTCCCAAATTAGGTAAGTGTCTGAGGTTGCATTTGAATGAAAATCCTTCTAATCAGTAATTTATACCTACTGTTATCTTTAATATATTGACAGAAATTTGAGAAAATGAAACAAACTAATGTATTATTACATCCTGCCTAGAAGTTGAAACTTAAACATCAAAACATGAAATATTTTGTGGAACTGTTGGATGGTGATACATTTTACTCCAGCTGTGAATTGTCCAAACAGTGCCTATTCCTTATCTTCTGGTAGGACTTGGATTTACCCTCTTTGTCTATAGTCCCCTTACAAAAATCAAGTTCACATTATGGTACTGATGGAACTAGTATCTCTAAAATTTTTTAAACTCATTCATGTGTCTAGTTCAATGCTGGACACATCCATTTTAGGGTTACTACTTATTTATCTGTAATTAAACAAGGGTTCACAAAGAAGGGGAAATCACCAGAGACCCAAGCTCCACCTCACCTAGTTGAGTCTCTCATTCTAGTTGCCACATGAAGTGATTATCAGAGAGCTGGAATGCGCAGAAGATTATTAGCCATTCTCCCCAACCAATCAACAAAAAGCTTGAAGTGTATTGACTTGCTCTACAAATTGGAAGAGGAAAAAAAAAAAGATAAGTGAGAAGGGATCATTACTGTTATGAGAATATTTTAAAATTATTCTTTATTTCTTTGTATTAATTTTTTATGGGGGGGGGAGTCAGGACTGTTTCTCCTATTTAAGAGGTTATTGAGCTTGCTTAACTTTGTCCTATGGGATGCGAAAATTTACTTAAAGCCTCAAACATTCCTTAGATAAGATAATTTGTAATTAAAGCGACCAAAATGATATCACTATGTCAAGGTCAATGTACAGTGAGTCCAGCTGTGGCTAACCAACTAATATGATCTCAGAAGGCTCTACTGCTGGTCAGAGACAAAGAATTTGTAGGAACATTTGGAATGGAGATGCTCTAAATTTGTGCATCTTATGTTTCCTTTTAGCTACTGCAATTCTGCTTTGCTCATAGAGCACAGCATCTTCTTTGATGTGGGCATGCTGAACAGTCCTGTGCCAGCATCTTCCCTTTCTACCATTCAATTCTAAAGTTCTTCAGAGAGAGAGTATACTTAAAATTTGACTTAAAGAAGTATTCATTTGACATCTACTCTGCATGCATGTAAATCCCTCCTCTCAATTAGCCAATTATGAACTTCCTAAACATAATTTAATCTGTACTCTTAGTTTACTTTTAAAGTAACTAGGTTTTGTTCTTTTATGGGATGAATGAAAGTATGATACTTAACTATATTTGTTCAAATTTTATGACATTAAAAGAAGCAGGGGATTATGAATTTGTCTTTTTAAACTTTTAGAACCTAAAAGAATGTATAAGATTGCAATGTGTCTACAACCATTGTCTCTCCCTTCTCAGTGACTAATAAGGAGATGTTTCATCAATTTTTCCCTAAAGGGTATTTGCTCAAATGCTCTTTATCCCTACATGCATGACAAACCAGAAGTACCTAAGGGTTTTGTCATTCTAAAAGCACCTCCAGGGGCTGAACTATTATTTATGTGTCACAAATATAAGAGAAGAAAGGTCTGAAAAAAATTCTATGCAACCTCTGGTTATTTCTGATTTCCACCAAGATGGACATGTCAAAAAAAAAAGCATCAAAAAACAATATATGCCTGCCAAAGATACAAATTGAAAACTGTCTTTGAGATGCAGAATGTTGAAACATCTCATGATGCTCTTTGGACATTGTGCCTCCTACCTTTCAGCAGTCTGAGAAAACTGTCAAGATCCTATTACCTCTGACCTAAACAGTCCTCAGAGAATACAAAAGAGCCCAGAAGATACAATCAAGAATTTAAATATTACTTTATAGCACAACTTCATCTGGGCCCATCCTTTTAGTATAAACTATGCTTAGGACATCAGGCATTTTTAAGGACAATCTAGTGAATCAGACTTTCTTCAGGGACAAATCCAAGGAAAAACAAGCAAAATTAAAGTGAATGAGAAATTACCTCAGATAATTAGACTTTCTAGAACAGGAATTATACAACCACAGAAGGTCTCACCTGGCTTTTCTCATCTCCCACAAAAATCAATCCAGTTAGCATTGCATTCCAGCACATGGATCATTTTAGGATTCTCAGAATAGAAACTTGGACAAGTTCTGCTTTGATAAACTGACTATAGGAAGCTCCTGGAATACTGGAAACAACTGATGACTTCCTATCCCATTTATTACTTACCCTACATTTCTGACTGCTAACAAATACTTCTCTAAGGTCTGATAAGCAGAATTAGTCTCAACCTTCAATGATATCCTAAATTATTTGAAAGACCATGTGCAATCTAGGAAATTATAGGAATCTTGCTAGAATAACTCTCTCCAGCACTAATATTCAGAGTTGGAAAAGTGAGGACCATTTGTGGACCAACCAAAAGTATGTACATAACACCTGAAAAGTGAGAATAACCTGACATCAAAAAGCCTTGTGACCTCCAAATAATCTGTAGCATCTCCTGGAATTTGTCAACTATCATCACCATTTCACTGCATAGCTATAGGAATCATCCTTTAAGAGCTGACAGGCTACTCAGAAGCCACTTTGATCAACTACTTAATTTTACAGATGAAGAATCTAAAATTCAGAGAAATTAAGTGATTTTCCTAAAGTTCTCACAGCTAGTAAGTTTCTTTTTTTTTTTTTGAATTTTTTTTTGCAGATTTATTTGCTCACATGTCCATTCTTGGATGAGTTACCACTCTGCTATAATGGAGAGACCTTAGCACTGATTATCAGAAGGACTAGGGTTTCAGTTATGGTAATGCTGATGCCATTTACTAGTTGTGCAATTCTAGGTAAATCACACACACAAAAAATGCAACTCTCTATGACTCAATTTCAACTTTAATAGAAGGTAAACTCCCTGAAGACAAACAGGTTTCATTTTTGCTTTTTATCCCTAATGCCTACAGAATTCTACAGAATTCTAGTAGTTAGCATTTAATGTATATTTAATTGAACCGAACTTGTAAAATAGAGATAATTTTTGTGCTATGTGCCTTGTAGGGTGAAAGTCAGGCTCAAAGGAAGTCAGGTAGATGAGGGCTTTTGAAACTTTTTCCATTTGTGCTCTCTTTTCACCTGAATTTTTTTTATTAAAGCTTTTTATTTGTATAACATATGTATGGGTAGTTCCCCAGCATTGATCTTTACAAAGCTTTCCAATACAAATTTTACCCCCAGGCCCCTCCCCTCCCCTAAATGGCAGGAAGTCCACTACATCTTAATAATGTTGAAATGCTTGAGAAGTTATGCAAGAAAAATCCTATCTACAAGAAAAAAAAAAGAATCAGAGAAAGGCAACACAATGCAGGCAAATGTCAATAGAGATCATGAAAATGTTATGTTGTGGTCCATATTTCATATCCCTCTCTCTGGATGTATATGGTTTTCTTCAGTGAACAATTGGAACTGGTTTGAGGCAATTCTTTATTGCAGAGAGCCATGTTCATCAGAATTGATCATCATGTAATACTGTTGTTGCCGTGTATGATGATCTCCTGGTTCTGCTCGTTTCACTCAGCATCAGTTCATGCAAGTCTCTCCAGGCCTCTCTGAAATCGTCCTGCTGGTCATTTCTTACAGAGCAATAATATTCCATAACATTCGTATACCATAATTTATTCAGCCACTCTCCAATTGATGGGCATCCCCTCAGTTTCCAGTTTCTAGCCACTACAAAAAGGGCTGCCACAAACATTCTTGCACATGTGGATCCCTTTCCCTCTTCTAAGATCTCTTTGGGATATAGGCCCAGTAGAAACACTGCTGGGTCAAAGGGTATGCACAGTTTGATAGTTTTTTGAGTATAGCTCCAAATTGCTCTCCAGAATGGTTGGATCCATTCACAGTTCCACCAACAATGTATTAGTGTCCCAGTTTTCCCACATCCCCTCCAACATTTATCATTATCTTGTCCTGTCATTTTAGCCAATCTGACAGGTGTTAGAGGTACCTCAGAGTTGTCTTAATTTGCATTTCTCTGATCAATAGTGATTTGGAGCAACTTTTCATATGACTAGAGATGGTTTTAATTTCATCATCTTAAAACTGTTCATATCCCTTGACCACTTATCTATTGAAGAGTGGCTTGAATTCTCATATATATATGAGACAATTCTCTGTATATTTTATAAATGAGGCCTTTATCAGAACCATTAAATGTAAAGATTATTTCCCAATTTGTGGCTTCCCTCCTAATCTTGTCTGCATTAGTTTTATTTGTACAGAAACTTTTTAACTTAATATAATCAAAATTATCTATCTGGTGTTCAATTAGGAGTTCCAGATCTTCTTTGGACATAAATTTATTCCATCTCCACAGGTCTGAGAGGTAAACTATATTACATTCCTCTAACTTGTTTACAAAATCACTCTTTATATCTAGATCATGAACCCATTTAGATCTTATCTTGGTATGTGGTGTTAGGTATGGGTGAAGCCCTAATTTCTTCCACACTAGTTTCCAATTTTCCCAGCAGTTTTTGCCGAATAGTGAGTATTTATCCGAAAAGCTGGGGTCTTTGGGTTTATCAAACACTAAATTGTTAAGGTTATTGCCTAGATTGTCCTGATTACCTATCCTGTGCCACTGATCGACTGCTCTATTCCTTAGCCAGTACCAAACAGTTTTGATGACCACTGCTTTATAATATAGTTTTAGATCTGGTACAGCAAGGCCACCTTCATCTGCCTTTTTTTTCATTAATCCCCTTGAGATCCTTGACCTTTTGTTCTTCCAAATGAACTTTGCTACTATTTTTTCTAGATCTGTAAAATAATTTCTTGGCAGGTTGATTGGTATGGCACTAAACAAGTAGATTAGTTTGGGTACTATTGTCATTTTTATTATGTTCACTCTGCCTATCCATGAGCACTTAATGTTTTTCCAATTGATTAGGTCTGATTTTATTTGTGTGGAAAGTGTTTTTTAGTTTAGTTCATATAGTTTCTGACTTTTCCTTGGCAGATAGATTCCCAAATATTTTATCCTATCATCTGTTACTTGGAATGGAATTGCTTTTTGTATCTCTTGCTGCTGAACTTTGTTGGTAATATATAAAAACGCTGATGATTTCTGTGGATTAATTTTGAATCCTGCCACTTGGCTAAAGTTGTGAATTGTTTCTACTAGTTATTTAGTTGAGTCTCTAGGGTTCTCTAAGTATACCATCATGTCATCTGCAAAGAGTGATAATTTAGTTTCTTCATTACCTACTCTGATTCCTTTTATCTCTTTTTCTTCTCTTATTGCTAAAGCTAAACATTTCTAATATAATATTAAATAGTAATGGTGACAGTGGGCAGCCTTGTTTCACTCCTGATCTTATTGGGAATGGTTTTAGTTTGTCTCCATTACATATGATGCTTGCTGATGGTTTTTAATAGATGCTACTGATCATTTTAAGGAAAAGTCCATTTATTCCTATACTCTCTAGTGTTTTTAATAGGAAAGGGTGTTGAATTTTATTAAATGCTTTTTCTGCATCTATTGAGATAATCATATTGTTTTTGATAGTTTGGTTATTAATATAATTAATCATGCTGATAGTTTTCCTAATATTGAACCAGCCCTGCATCCCTGGTATAAATCCTACTTGGTCATAGTATACTATCCTGGGGATGACTTTCTGTAATCTCATTGCTAATATCTTATTTAAAATTTTTGCCTCAATATTCATTAGAGAAATGGGTCTATAGTTTTCTTTCTCTGTTTTCATCCTACCTGGTTTAGCTATCAGCACCATATCGGTCTCATAGAAGGAATTTGGCAGTATACCTTCTGTCCCTATTTTCTCAAATAGCTTGTATAGTATTGGAATTAATTGTTCTTTGAATGTTTGGTAGAATTCACATGTAAATCCATCTGACCCTGGAGATTTTTTCTTAGGGAGTTGGTTAATAGCTTCTTGTATTTCTTTTTCTAATATGGGGCTATTTAAATAATTTATATCCTCTTCTGTTAACCTGGGCAATCTATATTTTTGTAGATATTCCTACATTTCATTTAGATTATCAAACTTAGTGGCATGAAGTTGGGCAAAGTAACTCCTAAATATTGCTCTAATTTCCTCTTCATTGGAGGAAAGTTCTCCCTTATCATTCTTGAGACTAACAATTTAATTTTCCTCTTTCCTTTTTCTTATCAAATTAACTAAAGGCTTATCTATTTTGTTGGTTTGTTCGCAGTACCAACTCTTAGTTTTATTTATTAATTCAATAGTTTTCTTATTTTAAATTTTATTAATTTCTCCTTTTATTTTTAGAATTTCCAATTTGGTATTTAATTGAGGGTTTTTAATTTGTTCTTTTTCTAGTTTTTTTTAATAATAAGCTCAATTCTTTGATCTTTTCTTTCTCTATTTTATGCAAGTAAGCATCTAGAGATATAAAATTGCCCCTTATATCCACTTTGGCCATATCCCACAAATTTTGGTATGTTGTCTCCTTATTGTCATTCTCCTGGATGAAATTATTGATTGTGTCTATGATTTACTCTTTCACCCATTCATTCTTCAGGATTAGATTATTTAATTTCCAATTAACTTTTGGTTTATTTTCTCCTGGCCTTATATTGCATGTGATTTTTATTGCATCATGATCTGAAAATGATGCATTTACTATTTCTGCCTTTCTGCATTTGATTTTGAGGTTTTTATGCCCTAACACATGGTCAATTTTTGTATAGGTTCCATGGACTGCTGAGAAAAAGGTAAACTCCCTACTGTCTCCATTCAACTTTCTCCATAGATCTATCATACCTAACTTTTCTTACAATTGGTTTATCTCCCTAGTTTCTTTCTTGTTTATTTTGTTGTTTGATTTATCTAATTCTGAGAGAGCAAGGTTGAGATCCCCCACTAGTATAGTTTGACTGTCTATTTCTTCTTGCATCTCTCTTAATTTCTCCGCTAGGAATTTGGATGCTATTGAACTTGGTGCATATATATTTAGTATTGATATTGCTACATTATCTATGGTACCCTTTAAGAAAATATAGTTTCCTTCCTTATCTGTTTTGATTAAATCTATCTTGGCTTTTACCTGATCTGAGTTAAGGATTGCTACCCCTGCTTTTTTTTGTTCATCTGAAGCATAATATTTTCTGCTCCAGCCTTTTACCTTCATCCTATATGTGTCACTATGTTTTAAATGTGTTTCTTATAGACAACATATTGTGGGATTCTGGTTTTTAATCCAGTCTGCTATCTGCTTCTGCTTTATGAGAGAGTTCATCCCATTCATATTCACAGTTAGAATAACTAATTCTTTATTTCCTGCCATCTTATTTACCCAAGTTATGTTTTCCCCTTTCCTTTCCCCTTTCTCCCTTCCCCCCTCCTCAGTACTTTGCTTTTGATGACCCCCTCCCCCAAACAGTACTCCACCTTTTAGGTCCCCTCCCCCTGTTTTTACTCCTTTCCCCTGATTCTTCTATTTTCCCTTCTATTCTTTTATCCCTTTCTTTTCCTCCTTTCCCTCCCACTTCCCTCTAGCAACAGACAAGTTTCTATGTGAAATCAAGTGTCTGATATACACTTTTAGAGCCCAACCTGATGATAGTAAGATTTATACAATGCTCATCTCCCTCCCCTCTTTCTCTCAATTATATTAGGTTTTCTTTGCTTCTTCAATAGATTTACCTGTTTTTACCTCCTTTTTTTAGATCTTATTTTACCACTTTTCCCCTCTTTTTCCCAGTATGACAACCTTTCCCCCTCTAGTTCTCTGTTTCATATTATCAAAGTAATATCTAGTTAATTATACCCCCAAACTTTAAGCATCCCCACAGTAGAAATAAAGTTCTCAAGAGTCCTTTCTTTTTTACCTTTTTATGCATCTCTTGAGTTCTGTGTTTGGATGTCAAATTTTTTGTTCAGATCTGGTCTTTTCATTAGGATAGGTGAAATTCACCTATATCATTGAATGACCATCTTCTTCCCTGGAGGATAATGCTCATTCTAGCTGGATAGGTTATTCTTGGCTGTCATCCAAGTTCCTTTGCCTTTTGGAATATCTGGTTCCAGGCCCTTCGATGCTTCAATGTGGAGGCTGACAGATCGTGTGTGATTCTAATTATTGATCCTCCGTATTTGAATTGTTTCTTTCTAGCTGCTAGCAGAATCTTTTCCTTGGTGCTATAGTCCTGAAATTTAGCCATGATATTCCTTGGGGTTTTAATTTTGGGGTCTCTTTCAGGAGGTGATTGGTGAATTCTTTCAATGGTGATTTTGCCTCCTGATTCTACAATCTCAGGGCAGTTTTCTTTCAGGATTTCCTGGAAGATAGTGTTTAGATTATTTTTTTCATCATGACTTTCAGGAAGTCCAATAATCCTTAGATTGTCTCTCCTAGATCTATTTTCCAAGTCAGTTGTTTTTCCTAGGAGGTATTTCATATTTTCTTCTAATTTTTCATTTTTTTGTTTTTGTTTGACTGATTCTTGAAGTCTTATTGAGTTATTCACTTGCATTTGTTCAATTCTTATTTTTAAAGTGTTGTTTTCTTCAGTTACCTTTTTAAGCTCCTTTTGTAACTGGCCAATTTGTTCATTGCACTCTTTTTCCAATTCACTAATTTTATTTTTTAATAAATTGGTGTCTTTATCATATCTCTTTTGGAGGGCTTCTTGCACGGACTTCAGTTTATTTTCCCATTTATCCTCCAGCTCTCTTTTGAGATTCTGTATGCAATCTTCCAGAAAGGCCTTTTGAAAAGGGGACCAGTGATGGTCCTTAATAACATCCTCTGGGGGCAGCTAGATGGTGCAGTGAATAGTGCACCAGCCCTGAAGTCAGGAGAACCTGAGTTCAAATCTGTTCTCAGACACTTAACATTCCCTAGCTGTGTGACTCTGGGCAAGTCACTTAACCCCAATTGCCTCAGCAAAAAAAAGCAAAAAAGAAATAAATAAATAAATAACATCCTCTGAAGTTTTGTCTAAAGGAACCTCAGGATCTGGGGTAAGCCCTTCTCTGTCT
Organism: Myrmecobius fasciatus; assembly: GCA_023553655.1. Lineage (NCBI taxonomy): Eukaryota > Metazoa > Chordata > Mammalia > Dasyuromorphia > Myrmecobiidae > Myrmecobius > Myrmecobius fasciatus. Next base: position 125,180 of record JAJPUD010003770.1, read on the forward strand.
GGATAAAAGCTATCTATGGTGAGAGCTCTCTTTTGCTTCTTCATTTTTTTTTAGAGAGTGTGTATATCTCTTTAAGGTTTGGAAAAACCACGGCTAAAGCTCTTTGCCCTGGGGCAATTTGGTGAATTAATTTAAGTTGCTGGGCCTGTGGGGGGCTTGGACTAAGTCCCAATTACTCCTTAAACAAGGCAAGTCTGCCAGAACACCTGCCCCCAATCAGGGCAGAGTGTCCTGAGTGCCTCAGATAAACTCCAGGTGTTTGGAGTTTGGAGTTTGGAGTTTTTGCCACAATGAGCTGAGTCCCACCCTCACTTCCGGCCTACACCCGAGTCCACTGTTTATCCCTCTGTCCTGAGTTAGACAAACTTGATGTGAAGTTCTTCAGAGATATCAGCAATCAGTATCCGAGTATTTCTGAATTCGTTGACTTGAAGATCAGTTCAGAGGCTTATTTTATTGTTGATTTGAGAGAAGATCGGAGGAGACACAGAGAGTCATGTTTTCACTCCGCCATCTTCGCTCTGCCCCTCGCTAGTAAGTTTCAGTCAGGATTTGAATCCAGATCTGAAATTGAAGGACAATCGTAATTGTATCATTACTATAATAATTATTAATTATCATTATATGCAAATTCTTTTACCATGAAATACATTTTAACAATATGATTTCTTTTCTAAGAAAACATGTACAACAGGGTATAACAATATAATCTCAAAGCAATGCTGACTTTTTAAACTTCCTTTTGAGTACATTAGTAAGATATTAAAGGAATCTCATGGCTTGTAATGGTCAATATTGACCACCACAATCATGAGGAGCTACTGGCAACAAAGAAACGCAATCAGAAACAGATCCCTTCTGACTGTTCCATCTTGAGCAAATCTCTAAGAGCTCCTGGCAACTCTCTAAGACTGTAAAGTTATAGAGAAAGTGCCACTTGCATTTCTAGAGGGAGTTTCCTCTTATGGAAGTTCCTTATATCAATCAAATCACGGGTCTAGTCTTTATCCCTATAAAGAAAAAAAAATCACATAAAATCATAGTATCTAAAGAGTTTGAATGGGACCACAGAAATCATCTGTTTCAGTTGGTAATTGACAACAACTCTGATAAGTGGCTGATCAATATCCACATGTATCTAAAATCTTCATATTAGCCAGACTTGTCTCCTCCTTACATTGCATTTTTTAAACTTCGCTTTTGCTTGCACCATCCTTCTGCCCTCTAAATCACTCAGTCATGCAAAATTTCACCATCCTTCAGGGCATAGATGGATTCACATTTTTTTGTGCCTCTTAACCCACTTCTGCCAAACCACAGTGACCTCTTATCTCCTACAGTCTTCTCCAGCCCTGATTGTCCTACTCCCTGAGGTCTTGACACACACAGACATATACAGCTATTTATATTTACATATGTCTCTGTTTTTATCATTACAACACTGTGGTAGATTTCATGCCTCGAGCTCATTTGTTTCATTGGTAAATAGTAGGCACTTGACATGGGAGACTACCAAGGAACCTCACCTTCCCAAATTGATATATAATTTTCTATTTTTAGCACCATTATCAGCCTGACCTAAGGGATCAGTGTGAGTCCTCCCTCTGCCAATGATTGCTGCAATCTCTTCCCATCTTTCCACCCTTTGCAATTCATTATTTTTTGCTATCATATATGATTCTGGAGAATTGTCTGTTATTGTTTTAGTGTCTGAGGGATATTCCTAAGGGATCTTACTAAAAAGAGAGATAATGTCTGAGCCCCACTGCCAGACAAAAATAGGAGGCTGGATAAACTATTATCAGGTATGTAATTTCCAAGTATAAATTGGATTATTTGGCCAGGAAAGGCTCCTTCAAACTCTGAAATTCTGCCATTCTTTGATCAATGGAGACATTAGCAGGTGTGAGTGGAGGGTAGTTGCAAATAAGAAAGGACAATGGAATGCTGGGTACAGTTATGTACCCAGTCATGAGAGAACTTATGACAATATTTCATTGTGCTGATACCCTTTTATTAATTTCTAATTCCTACTTTCATTTTCAATGTGGCCCCTCCTTTAAATGTAATACTTAATGCCTGTATTGCCATATTTATTGTCCTGATTTGACTCTCCTCCCAATCCTGCTCTAGAAGGATAATTGGATATAATGTGACTTTCAAGAGGACAATACCCCTCTTAGTACATCACATTATGTTCACTGATGTGCCCTCATGTATATCTCTAAAAGTCCTATTTCTTTCAGTTCACAATAGTGTGGTAAAGTAAAAATATCACTGAATTTGGGTTCAGAAGGACTTAGATTCAAATCCTGTCCATACTACTTACCACATGTGAGTTCTTGGCAGTTATTTAATCTCTCTGGCCTCCATTTTATTATTAAAAATGAAATGTGTAGGGACAAAGAGATTTTAAAGTCATTCCCTCCTCTAAATCCTATTATTCAATAAGCTTGCAAATATTAGTTAGACACTAAAACAATAAAAGAAAATTCTCCAGAGTCAAAGGTAAATCATCTATGATAGGAAAATATGATGAATTGCAAAGGGTGGAAAGATGGGAAGAGATTGTAACAATCATTGGCAGAGGGAGGATCCACACTGGTAAAACCAACTTAAAGGATATTCCAAATATCAATAATAAAATTCTAATAATGACATTATATACTTGCACAATAAATTTAATTTTTGTTAATTTTATTCACATCTGTTATGTCATTTTCTCATCAAAAACCACTTGTAGAGTAGTGCTAGGCAGGACATATGTTAGTGTCCATTTAACAGAAGAAAACCATAGAAAGGTTAAGTAGACAGCTTGAAGTCACACAATGAGTCATGACTGAGTTGGGAATAACATATGTGTTGTTTCACTTCTTGCCATGGTTTTTCTTGAGTTTACAAGACATTTGTGGAGGAGACCAACACATTAAAAAAAAGATTTTAAAGCAATACTAGACAATATATTGTAATCTACAAAATTTCTAATATGTATAGTCCTATGCTGTTCTTCCTTTTATCTAACCTTTAAAAAACAGTTGTTCCTGAATCATTACCACTTTATTCATCAAAATGTCTTTTAGAACTAACAAATACACCAATTAAAGCAGGTTATTTCTTTCTTAGTCTGTAAAATGAAATGATTGTAAAAGGTAATCTCCGAGCCTGATCTCCAAATAGTGATGTAATTTTCAGCATGGTCAGCTAGGTACCACAGTAACAGTACCAGGTCTAGAATCAGGAAGATCTGATGTCAAAGATGACCTCAGATATTTACCTAACTAGGTAACTTTCAGCAAATCTGTTTTCTTATTTATTAGAAGGAGCTGGAGAAGGAAATGGCAAACCAGTATCTTTGCCAAATAAAATTCCAAAAGAAGTCACAATCAGACCCAACTGAAATGCCTGAATAATAACTTCCAAAACCCTCCCACTAACATAACTATGCTTCCATAGAAGCATAGAATTCTGGATTGTTGTGTGTCTGGGCTATTTTTTTTGAATAAGCAAGATGTTTATTATTTTGAAGAACAAATTAATTAGTATACACACACTTTAGTACTGGAAGCAATTTGAGAGATCCCATGTCTTCATTTAAGAAGCTGAGGTCTAGAAAAGTAAAGCAATTTGTACAATTTGCTGCTGGATAGTAGGATCACCAGGACTAGACTCCAGACCAATCCAATACCAGAAAGGGCTGAATTTTCTTCCAACTTTTGATCCAATCAATCAGTGGATACTTGTGGACCTATTGAGTACCAGGCACTTATGCTAAATGCTGGGGATGTAAAGACAAAAGCAAAAATAATCCCTTATCTCAAAGAATTTGCAGTCTAGCCATGAGATACATGTCCATGTGCAGGGCTGTTCATATATACACAAAAATAGATGACAAGTGATGAAGGTAGGTGATGAAGGTGGGATGTACAAGATGTACAAATGGGGGAGTCAGGAAAAACTGCCTTTCTTAATAGTGCATGGACATTTGGCAGTAGATGCTTGAGAAATGCTTGCTGATTTGAACTTAAATTCTTCAGACTTCCCTAGATGGCTGGAGCTTAGCAAAATCTTTCTTTACTGCTGTTGTTTATTGTTCATTATTTAGATAACATTCCAGTAGGAATAGAAACTTGACTTCTGATTCCACTGATATAGAGAATTATTTATAGAAAACCCGGGTCCTCATGTAGTTCAGCACCTTGTGTAAAGTGTATAATCTTAGGGTGCTACCTTAAGCCCTGAGAACTGATGTGACATGCTCAGGATCACATAGACAGTATATGTGTCAAATTATCTTGGCTCTGATATTAGCTTTCTGTTCACTCTTCCTACAGCCACATCAGCTTTATTATGACTATATTAATTGTGCTCTATGCAGCCCCCTCTACCTTTGACCTCCCTAGCTTTCTTGTCACTACTAAGGGTACTTCTTCTCTTTTATCCAGACTGTCAGCTTATGTGTGTTCTATTTTCTCTTTCTCTTTCACCCTCTATCTGCTATCAGTTCCTAAATCCTTACAGTTCTTTAGAATTGATTTTGAACTTTCATTTGCAACATCTCTCTTATAAGCCCTCTTCTCTCTAACACTTCAATTGTTCTGGTCTGTAACCTCATATCTAAATGATTGCAATAGTCTGTTCTGTTGGTTAGTCTCATTGCCTCAAGTGTCTCCCCAGTCTATCCTCCACCCAGCTGTCAAATTGATCTTCCTAAAACATAGGTCTTAGTATATCTCCCTTCTCCCATTCAATAAACTCAGATAACTCTCTCTTGCCTTCAGGATCAAATATAAAATCTTCTCTAGCTTTTAAAGTTCCTTCATTACTCAGCCTTTTCTGAATCTTTCCAGTCTTCTTATGCTTTACTCCCTTTCACATACTCAATGATTCAGTGACTGATCTCCTTGATTTTCCTCACACGAAACTACTCCATTTCCCATTTCATGCATTTTCATTAAATATTCTCCATCTCTAGGTAACTCTCCCTTTGTACTTCAGCTTCTTGGAATGTCAAGCTTCCTTCAAGTACTAAAACCTTACAGAAAAGCCTTTTCTTGATTACTCAATACCATTGTCTTCCTTCTATTTATTATTTAGAATTTATCCCACAAATATAACTTTATTCATAATCAGTTGTATTTTATCTCCCTCATTAGATTGTTAGCTCCTAGAGAGCAGGGACTATTTTTGCCTTTCTTTGTATCCCCAGCACAGTGTCAGGCACAAAGTAATAATTTAATTAATGCTTATTGACTAAGTGACAACCAAATATATAATTTCTCCCTCTGGTTTTCACATGTCATATTCTGTATGTCCCACCATGCATTTATCCCTATCAATGTTACCATCATCCCTCGCTCTTCTCTAAAAAAAGGAATAGGCACAAAGCAAAAGATAACAAGAATCATACTTAACAGAAACATAAAAACAGAGTATTGGAGCCAGAAGAAATCTTAGTGATCATAGTCCCATAAGAACATGAGATTCAGAGCTGAAAGGAGCATAAGACATCATTTAACCAAATTCCCTTAATAGACAAATAAGATACCTAATACTCAGAGAAGTGATACTCAAAAGTTACAGAGCTTGACAGGACTAGGACTCAAAGAGGAAAATTTTTAAAACTTGAAAAGTCACCTAAGGTCATCAGAGGTCATCTAATTCAACCCTCACCCAAGTCAATAAAAATGCCCACAATATCCCAACTACTGTTTATGCTGTTTCTTCTTGAAGATGTCTAGTTCCAAGATACTCACTAGCTCCTGAAGCATAACATCTTATATTCTTTATTTTTTTTATTAAAGCCTTTTATTTGCAAAACATATGCATGCACAATTCCTCAATATTAACCCTTGCAAAGTCCTCCATTCCAAATTTTTCCCTCCTTCCTCCCACCCCCTCCCTTAGATGGCAGGTAGTTCAATACATGTTAACTATGTTAAAATATATGACAAATCCAATATATGTATATATATTTATATATTTATCTTGCTGTACAAGAAAAACCATGTCTACAAGAAAAAATCTGGGAAGGAAAACAAAATGCAAGCAAACATCAACAGAAAGCATGAAAATGCTATGTTGTGGTCCACACTCAGAACCCACAGGCCTCTCCCTGGGTGTGTATGTCTTTCTTCATCACTGAACAATTGAAATTGGTTTGAAACATCTCACTGTTGAAAAGAGCCATGTCCATCAGAATTGATCATCATATAATCTTCTTGTTGCTATGTACAATGATCTCCTGGTTTTGTTCACTTCACTCAGCATCAGTTCATGCAAGTCCCTCCAGGCCTCTCTGAAATCGTCCTGCTGGTCGTTTCTTACAGAACAATAATATTCCATAACATTCATATACCATAATTTATTCAGCCATTCTCCAATTGATGGGCAGCCATTCAGTTTCCAGTTTCTAGCCACTACAAAAAGGCTGCCACAAACATTCTTGCACATGTGGGTCCCTTTCCTTCCTTTAAGATCTCTTTGGGATATAAGTCCAATAGAAACACTGCTGGGTCAAAGGGTATGCACAGCTTGATAACTCTTTGAGCATAGTTCCAAATTGCTCTCCAGAATGGTTGGATCCATTCATAGTTCCACCAACAATGTATCAGTGTCCCAGTTTTCCCACATCCCCTCTAACATTCATCATTATCTTTTCCTGTCATCTTAGACAATATGACAGGTGTGTACTGGTACCTGAGAGTTGTCTTAATTTGCATTTCTCTGATCAATAGTGATTATCATCTTGTTTTCAAACAGCTCTAATTATTTTTTAAAAAATGTCATTACATTGATCTGAAATCTGCCTCACCAGAACTTCCACCCAATCATCTTAGATCTTCTTTTCATTGGAGCCAAGCAATGTAAGTCTAATCCCTCTTCCATGATGCCCTTGAAACTTCCCCTCTAGAAACAAATTGTTTTGTGGTTTCTCTGTTTTTCCAACCTATATTCAAGTGACATGTTTAAGAGTCCCTTTCCCTCCTTGGTTACCCTTCTCTCTACTTATTAAAGTTCTTTCTAAATATAATGCCCAGAATTTTGACAAGTTGATGGAAAGACACAACGTAGACATATTCTGAAATTACCTGATTTCAAAGCCAGCCTTTCACACTTAGGAGCTATGTAATCTATGATCCCACTTCTTAAACTTGTGTTTCATTATTTATAAAATCAATATGATAAATCTATAGTACTTATACCACAAGGTTGTTGTAAGGATCAGTTTAGGAAGTATCTATAAAGTATATGAGAACCAGAGACACTTTAATTTAAGAAACAGTTGCCTCCTTGTAGGGTTCTCTTCTCCCCCCCCCCCTTGTATTCTGAATTCTTTGCTTTACCTTGGCTGGGATTAGAAGGGAGAAATCTATTGCTAGCATAGCACTTTGCTTCTAGCAAAGCTGTGTCTATTTGTCCCAGTTACACAGGCTCTATTGTGTGCCTGCCAAGTTTTAAAGCAGATAAAAATGATTTTGATTTGGTGTTTCAAGCCACATATGTACTTTGTGTAGTCTCCTATTTTCTGCCTTTGCAAGCGTGACAATATAAACTCAGAGATATTAACCAAAAACTGGGGAGACCTGTTTTTCTTCTGAAAAATCATGTCTTTAAATAATACAGGGAAATGAGTTTTTATAGACTGCCAAGGCTCCTTCCCTGCCCCATTCTACCCTAGGTCAGGAGAAAAGCAGCTCTAGGAAAGCAGCTCTTTAAGAATAAAATTCCTTGCTCTATTTCTTACCTACAGCAAGTCTTATTTCTTGAGCAGACAATAGGTTAGTTCACCCTACCATCTTTGGAGAATGCACTCTAATTGGATGTCGTGTTTTGGATCATATTCTTATCAGTGAGCTAACAGAGCTGAAAGGATAAAATCTCAAAGAAGGCAGCAACAGGATTGAAAGGATCAGCTGGATCATTCTGCCATAGGCATCCCTTCCTCCTTCTCCCCTCCTCCCCATCCCAGTTTCATTTTAAAGATCATACAAGGGCTGAAATTTCTTTCTATTTTCTCTTTTGAAAGGCTGTTTTCATACATTGTTACATTTTTACCATTCCCTAGGAAGTACTTTGTAATTGTAAAAATAATAATAAAAATAATTCACATTTATATAGCACTTTGGGGCATCTAGTTTGTACAGTGAATAGAGCATCAGGCCTGGAGTCAGGAAGACTCAAATTTGTATTTGGACTCAGATATTTGCTAGCTGGGTGACCCTGGGAAAGTCATTTAAATATGTTTGCCTCAGTTTATACATCTGTAAAATGAATTGGAAAAGGAAATTGCAAACCACTCCAATATGTTTGCCAAAAAAAAATCTATATCCATCTATCTGCCTGTCTGTCTGTATATATAAAATGTGATTGTTACAGCAATCCTATGAGGTAGGTGTCATTGTTATCCCCTTTTAACAGAAGGAGAAATTAAGACTGGGAGAGGTTAAGTACTTTACTTATAAATACATAGCTAGCATCTGAGGCAGGATGTAAACTCAGATTGTATTGTCTTGGAGTTTAATTTGCTAACCATTATATCGATTAGATGACTCACTACTTCCACAGACTGTCCATTCAAATTTGTTAGGAATTTTTTTTTTCTTTTTGTGTAGTCTGAATTTGCATCTCCTCAAATTCTACCCATTTTCTTCTGAAAAGTCAAGTCTTTAAATAATATAGGGAAATGAGTATTTGTAGACTGCCAAGACTCCCTCCCTGCTCCTCTCTACTCTGGATCAGGAGAAAAGCAGCTCCAGGAAAGCAGCTCTTTAAGAATAAAATTCCTTGCATTGTCTTTTCCCAAAATTTTTCAACAGCCAGAAGAAATGAGGAAAGTAGTTCATTCAACTTTATGACACTCAGTTTTCTACAAACTTATGAAGTCATAGAATAAACTTCAGAGAATATTTGATCTCACCTAATTTTTACAATGGAGAAAAAGAGAAATCCAGAGAAATTAAGTGCCTTGCCTGAGACCACACAAGTGATACTAATAGTCAGAAGTAGAATTTGAACCCATGTACTCTGCCTTCTAATTCTGTGTTCTTAACCTTGTAGCATGGAGAAACAATTGGGTAAATTGATTTCTGAGATCTCTTCCATCTCTAGACTTAACTAGCAAGGGTCACACAGATGATATTATCTGAGACAGGACTTGAACTCTGGTTTATCCCTTTAATGACAATTTTCTATGTTCCACATTGCCCCTCACCCAAATTAACTACATGGGGGGGGAAGATAGAAATACTCCATGGGAGCATACAAGAAACTTTAATCATGATAATAATAGACTATCAAAGCAATATGAGGTGACAATCTAAGAAAGCAGACAAAGGTCAATGTCATATCAAAATTAGCTGGAAAAACTAATTTCTTGTTATGAAAAGATATGGGAAGGGAATAAGCATTAATATAATAATGGAGAAGACATCTATTACATGCCAGACATTCTGCTATGCACTTTATAAATATTATGTCATTTGATGCTCATATTTGATAGTTGATGAAACTGAGGCAAATTGACTTGTTCAAGATCACACAGTTAATAAGTATCTGAGATCTGATTTGAACTCAGGTCTTTTCTGTGTCCAGTCCCAGTTCTCTATCCATTGCACCAACTAGCTACCCCTAATAAAGTATTATCTTCCCCCCCAAAAAAAAAATCATTTATTGTGCTCAGTGCTGGGGATGCAAAAAGAAAAAGAAAAACTAGGCCTACCTTTGAAAAACTTACATTCTACTCTAGGAAGAGGTATGAAAGATGTAAACAGATAAGTATATGTATATATACATATATACATATATATATGATATTTTTTTTTCTGAGGCAATTGGGGTTAAGTGACTTGCCCAGGGTCACATAGCTAATGAATGTTAAGTGTCTGAAATCAGACTTGAACTCAGGTCCTCCTGACTTCAGGGCTGGTGCTCTATCCACTGCGCCACCTAGCTGCCCCCATATATGATAATTTAACAAAACAGAAGGAAGGATCTAGTAACTAAGTATAGGGGAAAACTTCCTGTAGCAGCACATGAACTAAAGCCTTAAGGGAAGTTAGTTATTCTATATAGAGTTTGAGCTGAGAAATAGGAGGGCATTTAGGCATATGAAACCCAATCCTTTTCTTTAAATGTACCACTATTTCCCTTATTCTGTTATTTGTAAAAGTTTCTCATCCAAAATCTCACTTGGATGTTGGGTTAACCCCTAGTTCTTCAAAGCAATGCCAAAAAGAAAATAAAAGCTCTTAAGTTTGGTAATGGAGAAGAGATAAATAGAAAGATTCATCATAGCTACATCAGCCAAGAAAGTATGAGTTGTCTTAACTACAAATTGTGAAAACCCTCCCTAAATGTGGCAGTGAAAAGATTATCTCAATTCTTATCTGGTTCAGAAAATCACTATTAAATAAAAAATTCTTAAACAATGACCTTATCTACTATTTTGATAGCTGTGTTTCAACATTATATCTACAAATTATGTAGTCCTACTATATGCAAAGCATAGTTTTAAGTATTTTTACAAATATTATCTCATTTGATTCTCTTAACAATCTTGGAAGGTAGGTACTCTTATCACCATTTTACAACTGAGGAATCTCAAACAGAAAGAGGTTAAATGATTTGCTCAGGATCACATAGCTAGTAAGTTGCTGGGACTGGTTTTGAACTTTGGTCTTTCTGACTCCAAGTCCAGAACTTTATATACTGCTTCATCTTTTCATTTTTTTTTGTAATCTCTATATTTTAACATATATATTTAAAAACATTATCCTGAAAAGAGGTTCATAGACTTCACCAGATTGTCCAACAGGAATACAACTCAAAAGCCAGAGCTACAGGATCTCTAATATTTAATTTCTGTTAATTATTCAACTGGTACATCAAGGCAAAATAGATAAAGTGCTAGCACTGGAATCAGGAAGATTTGGGTTATATTCTGCTTCTGATACTAGTTGTGTGACCTTAAGGTAATCATATAATTTCTTTTCTAAAACTATATGTATATATATGTGTGTGTGTGTGTGTGTGTGTGTGTGTGTGTGTGTGTGTATATATATATATATATATATATATATATTTGCTGAGGCAATTGGGGTTAAGTGACTTGCCTAGGGTTACACAGTTAGGAAGTGTTAAGTGTCTGAAATCATATTTGAACCCATATCCTCCTGACTTCAGGGCTGATGCTTTATCCACAGCACAACCTAGCTGCCTCTCTAAAACTATTTTTATTCATTCTATTAAATAGTTCTCAATTATATACAAAACAACTTAATATTATTTTTAATTTGAGTTTCAACTTTTCTTCCTTCCTCCAGTTCCTCCTTAAGAAGACAAGCAATTTAATATCAATTATATGTGTGAAGATGTGCAAAACGTATTTTCATATTATACATGATGCAAAAGAAAACATAAAAAATAAAACAATACAAGCTAAGAAAGTGTTTAAAAGTATGCTGCAATCTACATTTATACATCATTAGTCTCCTCATTGCAGAGCTGATAGCATTTTTTTTTCTAATGGTCACTTGAGAATTGTTTTGAATCATTGTCTAGATCAGAATTGCTAAATATTTCACCATTCATCATCTTTACAATATTGCTGTTACTGTGTACAGTGTCCTGGTTCTGTTCAATGCAATTTGCATTGATTCATATAAATCTTTCCATTTTTTTTCTAAAATTATATTGTTTATATTTCTTGTAAGAAAATAGTATGCCATCACAATCATATACCACAATATTTTCAGGCATTCCCTAATTAAAGGGCATACTCTTGATTTCTAATTTTTTGCCACCACAAAAAAGAGCTGCTATGAATATTTCTATACTAATAGTTCTATTTCCATTTTCTTTGTTATCTGTGGCATACAGATCAAGTATTGGTATTGTGAGGTAAAAGGGTATGCACAGTTTTATAGACCCTTGGGTATAATTCAAAATTTATCTCTAGAATGGTTGGACAACTTCACCAAAAATAAATTAGTGTCTCAATTTTTCTACATCCTCTCAAGAATTTGTCATTTCCCTTTTATACTGCTTTTTTTTTCTTTTTTGATATACACATTTAGGAGAGGAATTTCCTCCTAATTGTTGCTTTGATTGCATTTCACAAATTTTGGTATGCAATGTCATTCTCTGTAAGGAAATTATTAATATTTTTCTGATTTGTTTTTGACCTATTTATTCTTTATGTTTAGATTATTTAGCTTCCAATTAATTTTTAAACTATGATTCCATAGCCCTTCATTAAATGTATTTTTTGCATTATGGTCTAAAAGAGGTACATTTAATATTTCTGCTTTTCTCCACCTGGTTGTGAGGTTTTTATGCCCTAATATATGATCAATTTTTATAAAGGTGCTATGTACAGCTGAGAAAAAAGTATATTCCTTTCTATTCCCATTCAGTTTTCTCCAAAGGTCTATCACATCTAATTTTTCTCAAGCTCTGTTCATTTCTTTAACTTCTTTCTTATTCATTTTATGTTTTGAGTCATCTAGCTCTCAGAGGAGAGAGTTGAGGTCACCCACTAGCATATTTTTTATTGTCTATTTTCTCCTATAATCCATTTAACTTTTACTTTAAGAATTTGAATGCTATGTTCTTTTATGCATGAGGTTAATATTACTAAATTTTATTAATTGTGTAGTTTTGCTTAATAATTTCTTGAATATGATATCAAAATTTTTTCTTTGATCATAGCTTTCAGGTAATCCAATAATTTTTAAATTATCTCTCCTTGATCTGATTTCCAAGTCAATTCTTTTCCCAATGAGATGGTTTTGGTTCATTTTTTCTTGATGTTTCATGGAGTCATCAGCTTTTACTTACAAATTCTAATTTTTCAGAAATTGTTTTCTTCAGTGAGTTTTTTTAAAATCTCATTTTTTACTTGGCTAATTATGTTTTTAAAGAGTTATTTTCTTCTGTATTTTTGTACCTTTTTTATCAAACTATAAATTATCTTTTTATAATTTTCTTCCTTTGCCTTCATTTCTTTACCTATTTTTTTTCTTCTGCCACTTTGATTTTGAAAATGATTTTTAGCTCTTGCAGGAATTCTTTTGATCTTGTGTCCAATTTGCATTTTTCTTTGAGGTTTTGCTTGTTAACTGCTTGACTTTATTTTATTCTTCTGAGTTTGTGACTTTATCTTCCCTGTCATCATTGTAACTTTTTATGGTCAGATTGCTTTTTTCATTTTCCTCACAATGTTTTTTGATTTGTTTGGAACTCTGTTCCCTGAGTGGTGGAGAAACACAGAGAGATGCTTTCTCAATGCTCAGGTTTTTTCCCACTATGCTTTTTAGAGCTAATTCTGGGGGGAAGGCAGAATTTGAAGTTTTGATGCTTCTGAAAGGTGTGATCTGGGGATAAGCATAGTCACCACTCTCTAGTACTCTAGTCATTACCCAGAAAAAGTCCCTTATTCTTGGGATTGAAATTGATACAGCTCCTCAAGGCCCCTTCTCTCTTAGGTCCAGAAATGATAATGTTCTTCAAAGTCTTCATTCCCTTGGACCTAGAAGAAATATCTCCCATTAGGGCTTCCACTTCCTTTTAATGAAATGCTCCTCTTTGGCCTTGAACTATGGAAGTGTGACAATGAAGTTGCCAAACAGTAACTGGTCTGGCCTCCAGTGCTATTACAAGACTATAATCTTTCTTACTAGTTGCTAGGCCCCTTTACCATCCCTGACTTGAGAGCTCCTGAAGTTGCTACTGCTTCTTTCACTACCATCTTTTCTCACCACTGGTGTTTCATGCACATGAGCTCCATACCAGACTCTTCCCTCATATCACAGATCTCTCTTTCCAATCTCCTATGTTGCCTTGGACTAGAATACCCTCTTACTCTTTATTGACTATCACTCCAAATTTGACTAAAGGTCTTATTTTAAAGTTGTTTGGAGGGAATGTTGGGAGAGTCTGGATGAGTGTTTTCCCTACTCAGTTATTTTGTCCCTTCTCCAAATCACATAATCTTTTTGTAAAATAAAAAAGGCAAACTAAAAAGCTCTGAGACTTTTCCTAGCTCTAAATCTATGATCCCATGAACATCTATAATTTTAGGGAACTTTATCTCCTGTGGGAACAACACTCCATATTCAGATATAAGAGTTAAGAAATTCTGAATATTGAGCCCAAATGACACTTCTCTTAAGAGGCAGCAAAGTATAAAGTAAAGATTATCAAGTCAGAAGACAGAGATTAACATCCCAATTCTTTGCCATTAGAGTGCCATGTAATGAGAATAAATCATTTCACACTTTGTGACAAATAGGTGATGAAGTGCATAGAACCCTGAATCTGAGTAAAGATGTACAAATTTAACCTCACCTGCTTACTGATTGTGTATTCCTAAGTAAGTCAATTCTATTTTCCTCAGTTTTCTCAACCATAAAATGGGAATATTAAAATCATCTACTTCCTTATATTATTGTAAGGATCAATTGAAATAATATTTGAAAATGTTTAACATAGTACCTGAGACAGACTAAGCATTTAATAGAGATTTGTTTCTTTCCTTTCTCTAAACTTAAATTCCCTCATCTGTGAGATAATCTCATCTGGAAGTCCTTTTCCGTTCTAGATCAAAGGTTCTACAAATTTCCATCATCTGGTCATTCTGCTTTTTGGGGGAACAATAGGAGAATTTCTAATCCCTCTTTCCCATGACAGCCAACCCTTCAGCTGTTGAAAGACAGTAGCAATATCTCCTCTAAATCTCCTTCAATAGTAAGCATTCAATAAATGTTTGCTGCAGCTGCTGATAACATATTGGAGGAATTGCTTAGCTGTGTTTTTAATTTCCTCAATTCAATTCAATTGAATTCAACATGTATTTACCAACTCCCTATTGAATGCACAATCATCCCTATTGCTTTCTAAGAGTACCTTTAATTTTTATTAGTATGCTGTTGGTACTACTAAGGTCCCAACAGAACACAGGTTTTCCAGGCATAATCTGTTATAAACCCTACAGGAAAAAGCTTTCACTTTAACTTTCCATAATGAGCTGCAAGTTTTTCTTTAGGCTGTAATAGTGCTGACCTAGGATTGCTTTGCTGTATTGTCTACTCAAATCTGTTTGACTATCTGTTATTGGCATATCACAGTTTTCTAAGTGACTTCCATGGCATTATTGGATTTTCCATTTGTATATACTCACAGGTACATACACATATACACATATTATATGTGTATCTGCACACATAAATGTACAATCATATGTATGTATGTATGTATGTATGTATAGGTATGTGTGCATGCATACACACTTGTGTTTGTTAAAGGGAGAAACTATATTTCAGTTTAATTCGATTCATTTATAAACATTCTTAGAAGCATCCCTAGATTTCACCAAACTGCCAAAGAAATCCAGGACATTTAAAAAAGTTATTAAGAACCCTTGATATAGATTGTCTACTACAAATTAATAGAAAGATAATGTAGGGTTTGTTACCTTTACTGCTCCACACAGATGGGGTATTAGAATCACATTTTTAAATGTGTTTATTGGACTAAAGTGCACTGACTTCTCATCACCTGTCATTGAGCCTCACGAGCTTAGCGATTCAAGACCCAATTCCAAGTTCCTCCACTATCATTTCAACAAACACATACCCACAAGAGAATTGGATTCTCCAGGGTACCTTAAAGACAAGAAACAGCATCTAAGATGCTGCCTTAAAAGAAAAGACAAATTCATAATCCAGGGGGAAACAGATGAGAGATACTTCTAATTGCCAAAGGGCAAGAACTTTTTGGCAAAAGAGATGCAAGCACAAGTGTCCCAGAATTTTGTCACACTTAGATTCACAGATTTGTAATAACCCCTGAGCAGAGCTAAAGCCACTGACACTTTCAATAATCAACATAGAAAAAAGTGTCCATGCTGGATATTCTAAGTCAAGGCTTCTTTTTTTGTGTGTCATAGACCCCTTTTGCACCCTGGTGAATTCTGTAACCCCCTTCTCAGAATTATGTGTTTAAATGCATAAATAAAATACATAAGCTTATTAAAGGAAATCAATTATGTTAAAATACAATGATCAAAATGTTTTTTTAAATAATGCCATGGACCCCAGATTAAGAACTCCTTTTTTAGGATATGTGACAGTCTGTATCCAGATTGGAAGAGTGAATCCCTAACTGTGGTGCTCCTGATATCATTCAGTAAGCATTTATTAAGTGCTTACTATAGCCAATTATACAGTGGAGGACAAGAATGAAAAAAAAAAAGAGCAGAAAGATAGAAAGGGACTGGATTATGGAAACTTTTAGATATCATAGAACACTCTATTTTATTTTTTAGGTAATAGGGAGCACTAGGCTTTTATTAAACCAAAGGGATGAGAGTGATTTGCTTTAGAAAGAAAAAATCACTTTGGCAAGTATGAGTATAGATGACTATTCCCTAGCTTTATAGTTGGCACATGAGTTACCTGTGGTTATGGAGAGATAAGCAGCAGATATTACAGCTCCATACTATTGGAAGACTATGTGAGGAAAAAAATCAATTAGTCCCAGGACCACTGATTTGAAAGGGATCTAACAGGGTATCTAGTGTGAGAACAACTGTGTTTGAAGTAAAAAAAATTCCCTCTACAACATGCTCAACAAGGAGT
Organism: Myrmecobius fasciatus; assembly: GCA_023553655.1. Classification (NCBI taxonomy): domain Eukaryota; kingdom Metazoa; phylum Chordata; class Mammalia; order Dasyuromorphia; family Myrmecobiidae; genus Myrmecobius; species Myrmecobius fasciatus. The sequence goes on from JAJPUD010003770.1 coordinate 141,817, forward strand.
CATCCAGTTTTAACACAAAGACATTTACTGAGTGGGAGCCACTACCTCCCTAGGCACTATCCCATTCTAAGAAACTTTAGTTATCAGTCAGTTATTCTTTGTATCATACCAGAGTTTGCTTCACTGCCTCTTTTACCTTTGGGAACCAAGCAGAACTATTCTATTCCCTTTCCTCATGATAAGCTTTCAAATATTTGTAGGCCATTATATCCTACCATTCTCCAAGTCTCTCTTCTCCATTCTAAATATCATTTAGCCAAGCCTCCCATGGACTAAGTATAGAAATTCCTTTTAATCATTCCATTCCATTTACTCTAAAATCATAGATCTTGTTGGGTTCCAGTAGACATTATACCATAAATTCATGGCATATTCAAATAATATGAGAAGTTATGAATGATTTAGAAAAGAATATAAGATTCATTATAAGATCCAAATAATTGTAAAGCAGAAACTGTTGTGTGAAATATTTAATTATCACATAGTGATTGGACTCATGATTTCATTTGGAAATGGGTGAGCGTAAAACTCTTTCTACGAATGCAGGTCAGTATATTCTCTGTAATGTAATATCTTAGACATTTGTCTGGGGGCAAAGGGAGGTTAAGTGACTTGTCAAGAATCATATGATCAATATATATTTTAGATCAATCTTCAACCCAGATTTTCCAAGGTTTGACACACTCTACCGCAATTTTGTTATCTATCATTAATTAAATATTTCATAAAGGCACCAGATTACAAAAGGTACGTGACAGAAAAAGATCTTGATACCATGAACTCCTGGAAATTGTAGTAAAGGTCATTTTTTTCCCCAATCAGAAGCAGCTTCAGGAACTAGTTTGATAAAAACTTGCTCTTGCTTCAGCAAGAAGTAAAATAGATAAAGGGACTAGAATATAAATCTTGTCCCTGAATTCTCCTTTGGACCAGATCTTTGTATCCCTTTCTAGTGAATTAAGATGAGAGAGAACTAATGCCCCAAGTTTTATTTTTCAGTGCTGTTCACATCAGGCTATAGAAACATACAACCATGTGCCAGTATTTATGCTCTAGTCCAAAAGAATAAATTTATCAGAAAAATAAAAACTCTCATTCACTCCTCATTTTTTTCATTTATTTTGATAAGCTTTTATCAAAAGAAATAAAAATTGTTCTATATGACTATCTTATTATCATTCTCTGTTCTCTTTAATGCTCATTATTTTATGTCATTCTAGACAGGCACTGATGAAATGTGAATGTAAATTAAAGAATTTTTAAAAATTTTCTTTATGGGGGGTTGTTACTTTTTGATCTGTGTATTTTTTCAAAACATGACCAATATGAAAATATATTCTGCATGTCTGCACATGTATAACCTATATCAAATTACTTGCTATCTCAGTGAAGTGGAAGAGAAGAAGGGGAAAAATGGGGATTTGAAAATTTTTTAATGAATTCCAAATAATTTCTTTACATGTAATTGGAAAAAAAAAATTTTAAAGAAAAAAGGAAGAGCCATCTAACTCCCATCTCATTTTATAATCAAGTATCTAAGATCTAGAATAGTTAAATGACATGCTCAAAGTAACAGTAGATCCCAATTTTAGGAGATTATGCCCTCTTACTCCAAAGGCAAATTTTAAATACTATATAAATGTTAGCTACTATTATTGTCATCATAAAGCCAGTACGTGTCAAGGGCAAGAATTGAACCTGTCTTCCTAATGCAAAGATTGATGCTCTACCCACAAAGCTACACAGTTTCTCTGTCTCTTCCATATTCTCCCCAAATAATTTAAGTAATGAAGGGGACAAGATCTATTACAGTTGTAAAAATAGAAATTTATACTATCATGGGTGAAGGGGAAAATAAATAAAATCTTATAAAAATTGTTTATTTGACAATCCACTGTAAATCTAAGTGACTCTGTGTTAACTAGAATATTTGATTAACCAAACTGGAATATTTTATTAACCAGAGTACATTCTCACGAATCATCCTGGATAATGGCTTACAATATGAACATCAGCTGTTGCTGTGCAGTGCTGTTTTAAATTCTTGGCAAGAATCATAGATTAAGAAAATATTCTGATTTAAAACACCCAGTGAAGTGTCATTGCAAGTGACTAATGGTTCTATTATCAAGGACTTAAAGCTCAGACAATGTCTGTCTCCTCCATGTACTAGCTACGATCAAGCACAGGTTGTGCTTCATAAATAAGACATAAATTGGATCTGCCCTTGAGTCTAACAGAGTAGCAAATGTCAGGGGTTAATTACTTTGGCCAAATTTACTCTGCCCACCCACCATGCAGAGCTTACCCTTTGATATGAGTTTATCAGCAAGGGATGGATACTAATTCAAAAGTAGTCCAGTGAAATAAGGGTATTGGCCTTGGAGTCAGGAACTCCAAGGTTCTTATCCCAACTATAAGACTTAGCTGCCATGATGCTGAGGTCACATCAGCTCTCAGGAACTGAGTTCGCTCATCTGGTAATTGAACAATTGGAACCATATCATCTGAGACTTTTATAATTTGATGGGGAGGTACTCACATGAAGTCTAGCCAGAGCAGAAGTCTTTTTTGAACAGTAACATTGAGATGATCTATTGGTACATGGTTGTTACCTTATATAGAATAAATTTCAAAAATTTGTGACACACCAAAAAATTTCTTAGTTTCCCTTAATGAAAAGATATATGCACAAGAGAAAAGATAATTGTTTTGAGAAAAAAAATCTTGTTTGAGCCCAAATATTATTATTTTTATAAAAGAGGGAGAACAAAAAAAGGAGATAGTATATAAAAAGAGGAGAAGGAGAAAAAGAAAGGAAGGAAGAAATGAAAGAAGGAAGGAAAGGGAAACAAAAAAAAGAAAAGAAGAGAGAAAAAACAAAGGAAAGAAAGAGGAAGGAAAAAAAGGAAGTTAGCAATTTTTTGTTTTAGAAATGTTGAAATAGTTTATTTTACAATATATTATTAGATGTAAAAAAGGTTAAGGAATAAACTTGAGAGTTCATTGATAGCAGGACCTTCCAGATAAGGAAACTCCCTCTAGCACAATAATCTTTACTTTCTATGTACTTATGGTCTTAGGCCACTAAAAGGAAAAGTAATTTGTATACAGCTAAACAGCCTCTATGTGTCCCAGACTTGAACTCCATTCTTCCTGAATTTAAAGTTATCCACTGTCCTACAATGCTTCTCACTATCATATGAAAATTGGAAGTAAAAGTATTTTATTTAATACTAGCTAAAATAAAATTAAACTGAGTTTCAAAGGTAATATATATATATATATATATGTACATATATATATATATATATATGTAAAACTCATTGTCACATTACTGGATTCAATGTAAATGCTAAACCTTTTTCTGATGATAAAATCTCAGAGTTAGCTAGGACCTGAAATATTACCGGGTTCAATTCTTACATGAGCAAATATCCCCCTATACAAATTTGACATGTGACTCCCAGCTCTTACTTGAAGATTCTCCAATGAGTAGATTTGGAGACAGGAAACCTCAATTTTCACCATGTCACCTACCTTAATGAATTGTATGACCTCAAGTACATCACTTAAACTCACCTTTTCAGTTCTTTCTTCTATAAGATGAATAAATCAAATTTCATTTTTTAAAATCTCCTCTAACTCCATACTTAGCATTTTCTCTTAGTTTCCATCTTCTAACATGAAAAATCCTCATTTTTTTGTTGTCCATTCTTACCAATATCTATCTCCCTATTCTGCTTAGTTGCCCTTTCCATCACAGTTTCATAAAGATTTGGTGATCACAAGTATAAGAAATATTTCATATGAAGATACATAATGATTTTATAAAAGGATAAGGGAGCATATTCTGTTTTGTTTCCAAAGAATTTCTCACCCAAAATTTAAGTGTTTTAATTCCTTCAATCATTTTTTTTAATTTCATAACTATTTTTAAGCACTCATGCCAATATGGTTTCTCTACTTAAAGATTTAATAATCTAAAAAAGGAGGGTCCATTTGTGCTATGAGTAAAGCTCCTCCTTAAAAAGAGTATGTGTAGACAGGAAAAATTAGTTTGGATGATGATGATGAGTTCAGAAAGTGAAGCAACTGACAACAAAGGACTTCCATCAGTAAGCTTATTAATTTTCATGTAACTTGTTCATGATGAAGATGTTCAAAGGTGGCCAAGATTGGTGTGTTCTATACCAGTACATTTATAAAAGACTCCAATATCCTTTGATTCCTCAAAGTACAAAACTATATTATCCCTGACCATTTGGGGACACTCCAAACCAGCCTTCTGGACAGGCCTGCTCAATTTCTCAGAATTAGAGTTGAACATTAAGACTCATGTGGTGACCAGGAGGCAAACTAAGAATGTGTATTCTTGAATCTTTTTATATTTTACTAGAGTCAGGTTTATGACCCATCAATAAATCCTGTAGTCAGATGAACTGAATGCAGTATTATATCTTTCTTCCTTCCTTCCTTCTTTTTTTCCTTCCTTCCTTCCTTCCTTCCTTCCTTCCTTCCTTCCTTCCTTC
>JAJPUD010003770.1:146358-156654 GCA_023553655.1 Myrmecobius fasciatus
TTCCTTCCTTCCTTCCTTCCTTCCTTCCTTCCTTCCTTCCTTCCTTCCTTCCTTCCTTTTTTTCTTTCTTCCTTTCCTTCTTTCTATTTTTCTCTCTCTTTTTCTTTCTTTCTTCCCTCCTTCCTTTCTACATTTTTTCTTTTTCCCCCTCTCCCTCCTTCCTCCCTTCTTCCTTCCTTTTTCCCTTTTTCCTTCTTTCCTTCCTTCCTTCCTTTTTTTTTCTTTTTTGAAATTTCAAACAAACAAGACTGACAGAGAATATCATCTAATAGGAACTTAACTTTAATTTGATTTCATTTAATGATCATAGGATTTAGACATGAAAGTCACTTTAGGACTTCATTTAACTGATGAAGAAATTAAGGTGATACATAACACAAGTAGTAATTAGTAGAGTCAAAAACTAAACCTGGATTCTTTTTTATTTTTTTACTTTAAAAAAATTAATATTTACTTTTCCCCATTATATGTAAATACAATTTTAATGTTTGTTTGTTTTACAATTTTGAGTTCCAGATTCTTTTTCACCTCCCTTTTTCCCCTATCATTGAAAAGGCAAGCAACTTGATGAAGGTTATACATACATAAGCAGCCATGCTAAACATATTTCTGTATTGGTCACGTTGTGGGGGAAAAAAAAAAAAAAAGAAAGAGAAAAAAAAGCAGTAGGCCTTAATCTGCAATCAGATTCCACCAGCTCCTTCTCTGCAAGTGAATAGCATTTTTCACCATTGGTCCTTCAAAATTATCTTGGGACTCCAACTAACCACACCTCTCATTTTACTCTTAGAAAACAAAGGACAGCAGCCAATCAACCTCTACTAAATAGTCCAAGATGCCTCTACTAAAACTTATCTGTTTTTCTTTGAAAGATCTTCCCCTCCAGGCCATTGCTTTGCTTTGCCATTTAGATGAACTAGATCTTAAAGGAAGCCAAGGAAAGTAAACTTTGAAAGGGAAGAGCTAGTAGAACATTGCAGGCATAGGGAACAACTAGTATAAAAACACAAAGACTAAAGACAGTGTGTCCTTTTAGAGGAACTGCAAATAAGCCAATATAACTCGATAATAGTGTATAAAGAATTGTCAAGTTTAAGAGGCCTGAAAAGTGAGGAAGGGACCTGGCTGTAAAAAGCTTTAAATGACAAACAGAAGAATTCATATTTTTTGAAGGTCAAAGGCCATTGAGCCATTTAAGTTCAATGAACGGGGGGCATTATAGTCAGACGTGTTAAGAAAAATCACTTTGCTAGCTGAGTTTAGTTTGGATTAGAGTGGAGAAAGATGAGGCAGGGAGAAGAATTAGACTGCATTGCAATACTATAAGTGAGTGGCAATGAAGGCCTGAATCAGGGTTATAAGTATGGAGAGAAGACCTAGAGAAGAGAAAAATGTTAATTTCCAAATTATAAATTGGAATGAGAAAAACACATCTCTGAACCTTTTACTACACTACTTTAAACTTTTACCTACTTACTTTTACCTACACTACTAGATGGCACCGAAGGGCATGGAGCACTAAGCCTGGAATCAGAAACACCTGGTTGTTGTCCTTTGTTCTCCAAAAGGACCAAAATGACATCACAATGTCAGAGTCAAGTTAGTGTGCTTGACCAACTGGAGCTTAGAATGCTTTGCCACAGATCGGACACAAATAGTCCCTATGAACATTTGGGATGAACTCTCACTTTGGAGTTCAAATCGAATCTGATATGTTTTAGTTTTATGATTTGGGGTGATGTTTAATTTCTGTTTGCCTCCATTTCTTCAATTATAATATGGAGATATTACCCCACAGGCTTCTTGTCAGGAGCAAATGAGGTATTTATAAATCATTTAACACAGCGCTTGGCATTTAATTAGGGCCATATAAATGCTTATGCCCCTTCCCCAATTCCAACTTTTTCTCCTTCAGCTACTGTGGCCACTGTCTTTTTAATCCCCCTTTCCGCCTCTGGGCCAAATCTGCTTCTGGAGTCATTTTCAGTCTTCCTGATCTATGTCTTGTCACTGAACCCAAATCACTTTGGAGAAGACTAAAGCTGGTGACTTTGCACAGCCTTCCTTCACTTAAATCCAATTCACTTGCAAGTCAAGATATCACCTTTCTGACCTCATTTATCTTCTTCCAGAACAAAGGACAAACAGCAACTAATCTGCGAAACAACTAGTTAAGGCTAGAGCAAAATAAATATAAAATAGCTTCTAGTTTTCTGTGTCTTTCTTCTTTAATTCTATAATGCTATTTACTTGTTGAAAAGGGAATAAAGTTATTTATAGCATACTTTCAACTCTCTAGATCAAACAGGGTTTCCTCTACTCACCAGACAATGCTTAATTAATTGTTTTCATGTATAAATTATTTATTAGATGTATATTGATAAATATGGATGTCATTATAATTCCACAGAAGATCATAAACATATTTGAAATACTCCACACAACTTGCTTCCCCAAAGAACTTTATCTCTTCATCTAGGTGGAGTATAACTGTCTTTTCAATCTCACCTAACCAATATGATAATTTTAATGAGGAAAGACAAAAATTAGCTTTTAAATTTAAAGGTGAACATGAGTCAACAGGACATTATTCATGGAGATTGCAAATAGAGACTAAAGGTGTGATCACATCTAAGTATCACCTCAGAAGTAGATTAGTGGAAATAAAGCTTGTTAATATTCTCCAATTACTGCAAGGAAATAAATAGCTCAACAAACTGTTACTGGTGGCCATTGTTTGAGGGCACTGTTATCAAAGGGAAATCATGATATGTTATCAACAGGCTTCTTGGGGCAGGAGGTACCTATGTACTATCTTAAAGACAACATTAAATAATGTCCTTGGAACATTATAAAACACTTATCTATACAAATCCAAACTTAAACACTAACTAGGTATAGAACTCAGTAATTTATCTTCTGTCTGCCTTAGTTCAGGATAATAACAGAATTTAAAAATAAAAATCAGGATAATAGAATTTACATAGCAGAATTATCATGAGGATCAAATGAAATAATATTTATAAAGCACTGCCTCTTGCATAGTAAGTGCTATTTAAATGTGTATTCCCTTTTCTTTTTCTCTTTCCCATTTAAAAGGATAATAAATATGGCCTCTCTTTTTATTGCTTTTCAGCATAATGTAATTGAAACAATACCAAACCAAGATTTAGGAATCCTGATTCTAGTGTGACCTCAGACACTAATTAGCTATGTGAACTTCAGCAAACCACTTAACCATCTTGTGCCTCTGTTTCTCCATCTGTCAATGAGGTAAAGGAATTAAATGTCCTCTATGATACTGACTTTTATTGAATCTCAGTGCTAAAAATATAAATTCTCCAAAGTTGAATCTATTTTACTTATCTTTGTATTTTCTTCAAACTTTGTATATAATAGGTTTTTAACAAATGACTAATTGTAATTATACAATTTTATAACTCATTTTCTTATTCTCAAGTGAGAGAACAATTTGGCTTTCAATTGCTTGATTGGTCGAAGCTAATTCCCTCAAGCAATGTGTTTTTCTTTATGTTTTTCATTCTAAATCAAGCACTGCTAAACTGATCATGGAATCAGGAGGACCTGAATTCAAATCTGTCCTGGGACACTTAGCAGTCCTAGATATTAAACCCTGGGCAAGTCACTTAAGCCTAATTGCTTTCCAAATACACAAAGAAACCCCTAGCTAAATAAATCACATATTTAGAAAGAGTGGAAAGGAAAATCTGTGATACCCATGGGGTTAACCAATCAAAGACCTTAGCATGTTAGAGATCTACTCTAAAAGCAACTTAGCTTTTAAATTTAAAGGTGAACATGAGTCAACAGGACATTATTCATGGAGATTGCAAATAGAGACTAAAGGTGTGGTCACATCTAAGTATCACCTCAGAAGTAGATTAGTGGAAATAAAGCTTGTTAATATTCTCCAGTTACTACATTCTAGATTCTTTAAAAGAGTTCTGAATGTGAAATTAGAGGATCTGGGTTCCAATCTTTTCCTTGTTCTTCACAGTCCATGTGACCTTCAGCAGGTCTGAATTTCTCTTGGCATCAATTTCCCCATCTTTTAAATGAATAGGTTGGATAAGCTTTAGGGCCCTCTAAAATTCTTAAAATATACTTCTATGACCTTGCCATACTTATTAATGCTTTGTCCATCATCTCTGATTTTCTGCTCTATTCCTGGACCTACTGCTTTCCTGTCTTCCCAACCTGCATGTTTAGATTTAGAGTCAGATGAGTCACAGGGATCACCTAATCCCACCTCTTATTTTAGCAAATGAGGTAAGAGTAATTAAATGAATGGTCTAAAATCTCACAGATAGTCAATTACAGAGCTGGAATTATGACCCATCAATTCCAAATCTACTGTTCTTTCCATTATACCTCACTGCCCTTGTTGTTCTGTCATTTTAGTCATGTTGAACACTTCATGACCCCATTTAGGGCTTTCTTAAAAACTACTGGAGAGCTTTGCCATTTCTTCCCAAATTCATATTACAAAAGAGGAAATTGAGGTAAACAGAGTAAAGTGACTTGCCTAGCTACAGCTAATAAAGGTCTGAAGACTCAGGATTGACTCTATGCCAATTCCACTATGTAACTTAGATGTAGTCTCTACAAATCAAGCATTTAAAAAAAATCTACACCCTACATAAAGATGAAATAAACTTTAAGAATAAAACAATATATAATTTTAAAGAGATGAAATAAAACATAACACATATTTATGTTTATATGTTTATAAGTCTCAAGAATCTTAATAATTAAATTATAGTTTTCAAAGAAAACTTAGAGATATCTAAACCTGGGGTTCTTAACCTGGCACCCATAAGGTGGTTTGTATGTTTCAATATAATCAATTTCTATTTTACTCATATATTTTATGCACTTATTCTGGAAAAGGATCCATAGTAATCTCTAGATTGCTAAAGAGATCCAAGACATAAACATAAACATTGAGGGCCAAGGTTCAGGCCCTCAATCTATCCTAACAACCTCATTTTTGAAAGTGAATAAACAAGGGCCCTCAGTGGTAAAGCCACTTGCCTGAGAACACACAGAATACAAATCCCTGTTCCCTGACTTCAAATCTGGGGTTTTTCTCACTCTTATTTTACTTCATAAAATATAAGCATTAAGAAGAATAATACAAGGTAGAAAGCGACATTTATAAATGGGAGATCTGAGCAAAATGTTGGGAAAGGTCATTTTTGTCATTATTGTGGGGTTAGTAGGGATCTCAGAGGCTTAATAATAACAGCTACCATTTATATAATGCTTGGATGTTTACAAAGTGCTTTTTAAATCTTATCTCACATTATACTCACAACTCTAAGATATGTGTTACTATATCTCTATGTTATAATAGAGAAAACTAAGGCAAACCAAAGTTGAGTGACTTGCTCAGAGTCACACATAAAATGTGTCTGAGGCAATGTTTGAATTTTGGACTTCCTGACTTGATCTAATACCTAGTCCTCTGTGAACCTCTCTCTCCTTGATGTATCACAATGACTGTCTGCTCACATATGCTTTTCCAAATTCAAACATATTTCAATGAATTTTTAATCTACATTACTGAGGCCTAGAAGTTGAGGGCTCTATCATAGATGCAAAGATTATGAAGACCTTTTTACTTCCACAGACTGGGTACCATTACCCATCCTCAGGTACACATATCTGAGTTCTTTTGCTATGTTTCAATCACTTTTTTATGTTTTATTCTCCTGGATCTAAGTATAAAATTCATCTCCTGACTGAGTAATCAGCAGGATATATGCCAAAATGTGAAACCTATTAATCTAGCTAAGAGTATAGGAACCAAATGCCCCTTTAAATCAAAATGCTATATACATGCTCCACAAATTCTCTTGGAATTTGTGAATAGAATTCATGGGGGTGTCTGTGAACTTAGATGAGAAAAATTTTTTTTTTTTAAACTGACCTTCTATTAAAATTTTCTTTCAATTATTTTGCATTTCTGAGAGGGGATCCAAAGGCTTCATCAGACTGCCAAATGGTTTCAAGTCATTCACAAAAAGTTAAGCATCCATGTTCTAACTCTTACCAGACATTTAATTTTTCATTTAGTTCCTTCCTCAACATCCAAGCTAATATTGCCTCTTCCCAGACTAGGTTTTTGTAATTAGCAATTTCTGCAAGCTGTAGTAACTGAGACTCTTGTCATAGTTCAATTCAATAGGCATTTATTAAATTTCTTTATGAATCAAACATTTTGCTAGGCACTAAAAATACAAAGATTTTTTAAAAATCCCAACTCTCAAAGAGCTTACATTGATGGGTCAGAGTGGGAAAAGGAAGAAAATACCACTTATACAAAGAAAATTAAATGTTAAATGTGTTTGTGTGTGTGTGTGTGTGTGTGTGTGTGTGTATGTGTGTGCAGAGACAGAAATTTATTTCCAGGTAGATGGTTCATGCCTAATAGAAAAGACAGTTTACTAAATATAGAAATAAGTCTCTAGCAGACACCATGAGTAGAATGAGATATGGACATGGAGAAATGGGGTTGACATAAATGACTATGGGGAAAACAAGGAATGGTAGCAGACACATATAGGCAGCCTATGACTGAGTTGAGTCTTAGTGTAGCACCATAGCTTTAACATGCCTCTAGCCATCTGATGTTTCTGTTATGTGTACCTGAAAACCACTAAGAAATAATATTAGGAGCTGTACTTGTTTTCTCACCAAAAATTTCTCTACTTCCATCAGGGTAAGAGCCAAACAGAGCAGCTTTTTCTAATATTCATTATCAGACAGAATGAAATGTTCCTTGAAAGAATGGAAGAAGTATTTTAAGAGGAGGCAAAGAGGAAAGAAAAAGACTCCAGAAGAGCCCAGGGGAATTCAAACATCTGTCAGGAGGTTGAAACATGGAGGAATGTGACACAGAGGTGAAAGAAAAAAGGGGTAATAGGTCTAGAAAGAGCACTGAATTTCAAGTCAGAAGACCTGGTTTCAAATATCTAATTTTGAAGCTTATTACATGGGATAATTTAGACAAGTCACTTAACTTCTCTCACCTTCAGACCCTTCAGATAGAAAATGAAGAGGTTGACTAAGATACTATTGACCATTCTGTGGTTCCTTCTAGCCCTAAATATATGATTCTAGAATGGGCCAGTGATTAGTTGAAACATGCCATAAATTCTCTCTGTAACAAATGGCTTCAAACCTTCTTGTATTATTTGAAAAGAGGTATCTAGTAATAATCATTGGAAAGAGAGATGAGTAATTTAGATTGGTAACTCTCTTCTAAAAGGAATCAGAGGTATTTCATCTGGAGAAGACTGAAGGAAACATAATTCCTTATGTGGATATGTAGGACAGTATCATACACAAAAACAATCAGAGACTTTTACAGTAAAAAAACAAAAAAAAAGTTTATTGCAATCTAAAGAGAAAGGGCATCTTCCATTTGACTAGGTGTTTGTCAGCAAAGAAGTACAAAGCATAAACTGCAAAACACCAAATTAAATGGCCTGAACACAGAAGTCCCCAAAGCCCATTGTTTTATGGGAGTCCAGGCTTACATTCTAATGATGGAAATCTAACCCAGAAACAAAAGAATACAAGTCAATAATAATTAATTCTTAATTTAACTAGAGAACTACTATATAAGCAGATACCCTGGGATACAAGAATTCAGTCAACATCACCTTTAAAAGAAGTACTTAAATGCTAATTAAGACATGGTAGGAAATAGGAAGACAAACTTCTGCAACTTTTAGCTATAGCTCTATTTGTTATTATAAAGTCTCCAGTTTCAATTAAAGTATAGTTTAAGGCTATATTTCCATGAGAGTGTCTTCACTCAGTTAATTCCACATAATGGAGAAAAGAATTAAGATTTGTTTTGGTTGACTCCAAAGTAGTAATTTGTAGAAGTAATAGAGCTCAATATAATGGATAAAAATCTTAAATAAGGAGATAAATCAAAGAGGAATGTGTTGATTCATTAATAAAAGAGGTTCCCCAACCTAGGGATGTCAGGAATATAATTGAAGGGATGTATGTTTAAGTAAAGACTGTACTACCTGACCTTGAGATTCCATGACTGTGCAATTTTATTCTCCAGGAATCTACATTTTCTCTTCTACTCTCAAAGACCCCTTCTAACTTTAATTCTGTCATCTCATTATTTTGTTATCCTAATTTTCCTAGTAAAAATGGGATCCTAATCTTATCTGTTGTATGAAGTTGACTAATGAAGAAAAATTGAGAAAACACACTTCTCTCCCTCCATTGCAAAAGTAAAAAGTTATGAATATGGAATATTGAGTATCCAAGGTATCTCAAAAGTTTTCAGTAATATTTATAGACATTCTGTCTTACCAAATGTGGTTGCTGTGTTGGTTAATTTTGTTGAACTTCCTCTTTCCTTCTTTTTTTTTCTTTTAAAATCTTTCTTAGAAGGGAAAACTTACTAGAAAAGTGAAAGGAAAGATACATTCAGAAATGAATGATATGACAACAAAACATATAAATCAATTAATATAAACATAAAGAATGAAAACAAGCAAGTTAGAATGTAAACTCCCTGAGAGCAGGATTTCACTCTTTGTATTTGTATCCTCACTGCTTAATACAATGTCTGCTTGATACTTCATTTCACTGATTGTCATCAAAGGAGCTTACTTTCTACTAAAGCATTGTACTAATTACCTGAATATTAGAGGAGTCTATTAGAAGAGACTGCAATCAAAGTGTTTGGGCATAAGGAACTTTTCCAGATAAGTTGATTAAGAAGCAACTACTCTCTAATCTACATAAGGAAACTGGGCCCAATCTAGGACTGTTGAAAACTTGCTTTTTAACATTTTCTTTGTATCTTGCAGCCAAGAGAAATGGAAGGTGATTCCTCTCTTTTACCCCTAACCAAGAGCAGTGATGGCAAGTTTACTTGAGAAGCACGTGGTATGTATAGATTGACTAAAATCCCGTCTTCTATAAAAACCTTTTACTATCCTCCTTAATTTTAGGGCTTTCCTGCTTCCCCCACCCCAACACCCCCCCCCACCAAGCAACTGGGTTAAGTGACTTTCCCAGGGTCACACAGCTAGGAAGTGTTAAGTGTCTGAGATCAAATTTGGAATCAGGTCCTCCCAATTTCAGGACTTGTGCTCTACCCACTGTGTCACCTAGCTACCCAGTGCTTTTTTCCTATTGATTATCTCCAATTTATTATGTCTGTATTTTGTTTGTAATTAGTTGTGTGCATGTTTATCCTCCCATTATACTATGAGCTCCCCGAAATCAAATACTATTTTTTTGCCTTTTATTGTATCCCCAGCACTTAAAACAGTATCTATCTAGACCATAGTAGGTATTTAATAAATGCTTTTCAACCTGAATTCACTTTAAAAAATAATTAATTAATCAATAGATAAATAAATAAATGTAATAAGGAAAAGAAAAAGAGAATGTCATGCTGAGTCCTCATTTCAATCTGGCCTCTCCCAGAGTCTATTGTCTGCATCTGCTTCTTGATAAAAATGGGAGAGGTAAAAAGATAGCCTGAGGTTTGCACATATTTAACAGTCATTTTAACAGGCCACCCTTTCTTTTAAACTACTCTAACACAGGATCATACAGTTAGAGAAAAAAAAGGCTTACAGTCTTTCTATCTCTCCCCCCTCTCCCCCTAAGAACTTAACTTTTAAATTTGTTTCAAGGCAACTAGCTAGTCCAGCAAATAGAGCATACTCGAGTCAGGAAGGCTTAAGTTCAAAAGTAGATTCAGACAAGTACTAGCTCTGTAACTCTGTGCAAGTCACTTAACCTTGGTCCAGCTTGGTTTCCTCAACGTAAAATGGGGTGATAGCATCTACCTCACAGGACTATTATGAAGACATACTGAGGTATTTGTAAAGAACATAGCACTATTCCTGACATAATATGATCATAATAAATGCTTGTTCCTTTATTCTCTTCAAAGACACCTTTTGAAATCTGGTGAAACCTAAAGATTCCTTCTGAAAGTAGTGGGGAGAGGGCATTTATAACTGAAAAATGTTAAATTTCAACTTAGTAAAAATATTTTGTGTCTATGTGTGTGTGTGATCTATTTATCATCTATCTATCTACCTGTCCATCCATTTGGCTTCACAGACTCCATAGATTCTCACATTAAAAGTTCTTGTTCGCATACAATCATCTCATTTTTAGATGAAGAAATTGGGACTTACAGGTTTAGGTGACTTTCTTTTTTTTTTTCTTTTTTTTTTTTTTTTTTCTTTGGCAATTTATTTTTTTTTATTATTT
>JAJPUD010003770.1:156754-197153 GCA_023553655.1 Myrmecobius fasciatus
TTTTTTTTTTTTTCTTTTCTTTGGCAATTTATTTTTTTTTATTATTTTTTTTTATTTAAAGCTTTTTATTTGTATGACATGTATATGGGTAGTTTCCCAACATTGATTTTTACAAAGCTTTCCATTACAAATTTTACCCCCAGCCCCCTCCCCTCCCCTAGATGGCAGGAAGTCCACTGCATGTTAATAATGTTGAAATGCTTGAGAAGTTATGCAAGAAAAATCCTATCTACAAGAAAAAAAAAAGAATCAGAGAAAGGCAACACAATGCAAGCAAATGTCAATAGAGATCATGAAAATGTTACGTTGTGGTCCATATTTCATATCCCTCTCTCTGGGTGTATATGGTTTTCTTCAGTGAACAATTGGAACTGGTTTGAGACAATTCTTTGTTGCAGAGAGCCATGTCCATCAGAATTGATCATCATGTAATACTGTTGTTGCCGTGTATGATGATCTCCTGGTTCTGCTCATTTCACTCAGCATCAGTTCATGCAAGTCCCTCCAGGCCTCTCTGAAATCATCCTGCTGGTCGTTTCTTACAGAGCAATAATATTCCATAACATTCATATACCATAATTTATTCAGCCACTCTCCAATTGATGGGCATCCCTTCAGTTTCCAGTTTCTAGCCACTACAAAAAGGGCTGCCACAAACATTCTTGCACAGGTGGGTCCCTTTCCCTCCTCTAAGATCTCTTTGGGATATAGGCCCAGTAGAAACACTGCTGGGTCAAAGGGTATGCACAGTTTGACAACTTTTTGAGCATAGCTCCAAATTGCTCTCCAGAATGGTTGGATCCGTTCACAGTTCCACCAACAATGTATTAGTGTCCCAGTTTTCCCAAATCCCCTCCAACATTCATCGTTATCTTTTCCTGTCATTTTAGCCAATCTGACAGGGGTGTAGTGGTATCTCAGAGTTGTCTTAATTTGCATTTCTCTGATCAATAGTGATTTGGAGCAACTTTTCATATGACTAGAGATGGTTTTAATTTCATCATCTGAAAATTGTCTGTTCATATCCCTTGACCACTTATCTATTGAAGAGTGGCTTGAATTCTTATATATATGAGACAATTCTCTATATATTTTAGAAATGAGGCCTTTATCAGAACCATTGAATGTAAAGATGATTTCCCAATTTGATGCTTCCCTCCTAATCTTGTCTGCATTTGTTTTGTTTGTACAGAAACTTTTTAACTTAATATAATCAAAATTATCCATCTGGTGTTCAATTAGGAGTTCCAGGTCTTCTTTGGACATAAATTTATTCCATCTCCACAGGTCTGATAGATAAACTATATTACATTCCTCTAACTTGCTTACAAAGTCCCTCTTTATATCTAGATCATGAACCCATTTAGATCTTATCTTGGTATGTGGTGTTAGGTATGGGTCAAGCCCTAATTTCTTCCACACTAGTTTCCAATTTTCCCAGCAGTTTTTGCCGAATAGTGAGTATTTATCCCAAAAGCTGAGGTCTTTGGGTTTATCGAACACTAGATTGTTAAGGTTATTGCCTAGATTGTCCTGATAACCTATCCTGTGCCACTGATCGACTGCTCTATTTCTTAGCCAGTACCAAACGGTTTTGATGACCGCTGCTTTATAATATAGTTTTA
Organism: Myrmecobius fasciatus; assembly: GCA_023553655.1. Taxonomy (NCBI): domain Eukaryota; kingdom Metazoa; phylum Chordata; class Mammalia; order Dasyuromorphia; family Myrmecobiidae; genus Myrmecobius; species Myrmecobius fasciatus. The sequence goes on from JAJPUD010003770.1 coordinate 158,380, forward strand.
GATCTGGTATAGCAAGGCCACCTTCATCTGCCTTTTTTTCATTAATCCCCTTGAGATCCTTGATCTTTTGTTCTTCCAAATGAACTTTGCTACTATTTTTTCTAGATCTGTAAAATAATTTCTTTAGGTGACTTTCTTCAAGTCCAAAGTGGTAAAAGTGGGACTTGGAGTACTCTGGCAAAAGTGATTCCACATGGCTGTTGCCCAGGTCTAGGAACAATCTGTATTAACTCTGCCAAATGCAGGAAAAGAGGGTTTAAGTGTCCATGGAAGCAATGGAATTGTGGTTTTATTCTTACAAGACTTATGAGACAGAGACTCAGAACATGCACTTTATCAGAAATTCTCACAGGATACTGATTTGTCTGAGGAAACAGAAACTCTCATCTTCCTGAATTCAAATCTGGTTTCATACCCTTCCAAGTTGTGTGACCCTGAACAAGTCACTTAACCTTGTTTACCTCAGTTCATTATTTGTAAAATGACCTGGAAAAGGAAATGGCAAACTACTATGCGTATTTTAACAATGAAAACTGCAAAAACTCTTAGTCAAAAGAAAACTCCTATCCCAGGAAACTACCACTATCACTGCAGAAAGTACTAAACACAACTTTGGCACACAAGACATCCAAGGGGAAAAGATACACAGTACACTGCTGTTCCAGCTGATTCTCAGATAGGCAAAGCCCCAGGAATAATTCAAAGAAGTTTGCTCATGACTGTGAAGCATCTTAGAATACCCAAACAACACAGCCATGCCTTTTCTACATTCGAATGAAGGGAGGGGGGAAATATAGCAGCCAACCTAATTTTTCAAGAACAAATATCATTTCCATTTCTTCTCCTTAAGCCTCTCACTTAAACAGTCTTCTATAGACAACTTATTTGAGAAGAAAAAAGTGATTTCCCAAATACAGGGAATGCCCTAAGAGGAAATTCCTATTACAATGCATATCAGTATCTATTTTATAATTTACAGAGTTGTTTGAAGAACTGAGATTTTGAGTGACTTGCCCAGGTTCCCACAAGCTAGAGACAGACCTAGAAGACTTGAGATTTTCCTCCGGAATTCCAAGGCTCACTTCCTAGGCACCAAGCACCAAATAGTTTTCAAACAAAAGATCACCAGAAACACATCAGACTTGTAAGTCAGTTCTATTATCACCTGATAGAACATGATTTCTTTTGCAAATTAAATTTTATTAATATCTTTTGTTTTTCACCAACTTTATTTCTTCCTCTCTTTCCATAAAGCAATCCAATGTACCAAACAACACCTTCCTTAAGAAAAAAAAACGAGAGGAAAAAACCCCACAAAAACAATCAATGCATTTTAAAAAAGCAGTATAATATATGCAATGTTCCACACTGATAGCAACCCCAACTTCAAACCCCTGAGAAAGAGTAGGAAAAAGTGTTTTTTCATATCTCTTATTTGGGAACATGCTTATTTCCTAATTTTTCTACAGTCATTTTTTAAAATTATTCTATGATTGTTGTTCTTTTTATTTACACTGTGGTAATCATTGTGTATATTGTTTTCCTGGCTATGCTTACAACTTGACTTTGCATCAGATTACATTAAGTCCTTCCATCCTTTTCTGTGCTTATTATGTTAGTCTTTTCTTACAGAACAATATTTTATACATTCATAAACCACAATTTGTTTAGCCACCAATCAATAGATCTAGCATATACTTTCAAATCATTTCAACGCGATTACCTTTAGTGTCCTATATTCTATATGTATATATATATCTATTTCTTGTCCAACCTTCTCTCTTTATAAGAGCAGTGTGATTCTTGAAATGGATATTTTCTCCTTCCCATATATCAATATGTTGAAGTTCATACATTTTCTTTAAGGGCAAACTCAGATGACATTCCCTCCCCAACTATCTCTAGATCCTAGGAAGTCTTCCCTAAGGCTCCTAGCTTAAAATGATCTCCTCTTCTCAGATTTCTCAAAGCTCTTTATTTAGACTTACTTTCCCCCTTTCCCCTTATCTCATCTCATTTCTATCACAGTTATCTATAAATATGTCTCTCTTTCCTATTAGACTCTAAGCATGGTATATGTTATAATTATCCTTTTTGTTTACAATCTTTTTGCTTAACAGATATTTAACAAATACTTGAATAGCTAAGTTGAAAGACACTTTAAATGTAAGCTATACTTGTCATGTAAATGCATGAAATCAATTTGAAAAGTGACTCTGAATATCTCTAAATGATGAAAGATCATTCACAAATAAGTATTAAGCTGCCCTCCCTGCCCTTTTCCCTAAAACATTCCTGAGAATTCATGATTGCTTTACTATTAGATTAGCACAGAGAAGTGGCTTTGGGGTCTAGACACAATGAAATATGACTTTTAACAAAAGCAAGAAAAATTATGATCAAATACAGATTTCAATAGAGTCCATGTCCATTCACAGCAACCAATCCTGCAATGAAATTGCTGTTGCTGATAAATCCGTAGGTTCTTAGCAAGGCCAGGAACTTAACCAAGCTGAAGTTAATTTCTAATTCTCTGGCTTCTTTCCAGTTTACTATGGATGGTCTTTTTAAATTACTATATCTGTAGATTATTTGTTGGCAATGTTGCCCCTGTCTGATGATGAGTATATGCTGGATGAGTCAAAGAAATCAATCTAATTAATAAGCCAAAATATCTGAAAAGTCATGATTTTAAAGGAACTAAAAGGCATTTGTTTTCTCCCCTAACAAGGTTTTCTCTCTGAAAAAGGTATCAGAAGTCCTGTGATATTCCCTTCTCTAAGTCCTCTTCCCACTTTTATCCTTCTAATCTTTCTTCCTCTTTTCTCCTCTTTCTTTTACCTCACTCTTTTGATCTTTACTTCTAATCTTTCCCCCCATCTTTTGTTTCTTTCTCCTCCTCTCTCCCTCTTTCCCCCCTCATTTTATCACTATCTCCTTTAACCTTTTATTCTTTCATCCTTCCTCCTGTTTCCTTCTCCTCTTTCCTTCCTTTTCTGCCTTCTTTTTCTTCCTTCTACTCCCTTCATCCCTTATTTTGTTCTCCCTCCCAACATTCTTTCTCTAACTGCTTCTCTCCCTCCTTTTCTTCCTTCTTTCTTTCCTTTATTCCTTTCTGCTCTCTTTACTCTTCCTTGTTTTTCCTTCCCTCTTCCCTGAATTCTTCACCACATTAAATTTCATAGGAACAGCAGTGCTAAGAGTTTTCTGAATGTCTGACAGAGTAACCAACTTTTTGAAACATTGAAACTGAATTGGCCAGTTCCAAAGGACTGGTGATGGAAAAAGCCATCTGCACCCAGAGAGAGGACTGTGGGGATTGAGCATACATCACAACACAATATTTTTACTTTCTTGTTACCATTTTATTGCTTTTTGTTTTCTATCTCTTTTTTTCTTTTTTGATCTTATTTTTCTTGTACAGCATGATAATTGTGGAAATATGTATAGAGGAATTGCACATTTAACATATATTGAATTACTTGCTGTCTAAGGGGAGGTGGGAGGAAAGGAGAGAGAAAAACTTTGGTACACAAAGTTTGGCAAGAGTGAATGCTGAAAACTATCTATGCATATATTTTGAAAATAAAAAGCTTAAAAAAAAGAAAGAAATATCTGAATTGCACTTTCTATGAGCATAGAGGTAGGGAGTTTGAAGCCTACACTCAAACTGTGAGCACTCTTTCCTTCTCTTTTGTTTTCCCAGATGAGAAAGAAGAGTTATTTGTAAGACTAACTTTATGAGTAAGTTCATTAGGGGTAGTATAATTTGAAGGATAAAAGGAAACCCATATCTCTCCTCAAGAAAACTTCCCATGACCACAACATAACATTTTCATGCTCTCAATTGATGTTTGCTTGCATTGTGTTCCCTTTATCTGATTTTTCTTTCTTGTAGATAAGATTTTTCTTGCACAATAATAATAAGTGTGGAAATATGTATACATATATTCGATTTGTAAAGTATTTTAACATAATTAACATGTAGTGGATATCCTGCCACCTAGGGGAGGGGTGGGGAGTAGGGAGGAAAAATTTGTAACAGAAAGCTTTGTAAGGGTTAATGTTGAAGAATTACCCATACATATGTTTTGCAAAGAAAAAAGAAAAAAAACAAAGAAAACTTCACACCGACTTGAAAGTTAACTGTAAGAACTGTATTTTTCTGAGGCTTGATAGACCATTTAGACTTCAAGAATTCTGTGATAAAATGAGCAGCCACCACCTCCTTCCCTCTTGGGGCAAATTCCTTGTCATATGTTGAAACAAGCCCATTCTCCATTTCTTCAATTTAGTAGAGAGAGAGGAGACAAAGAATGGAGAAGTAAAGGAAACTAAAAGAAACTCCCTTTTATTTCTCCTAATCTCTCTGGATGGTTCTTTTTTTTTCTACTCTAATCCTCAACCTCTTTTCTATTTTCCCTTTTTTTCTCCGTCCTTTCCTTGGGCTTTCTCTTTTTATTTTCACATAATTTTCCAGATGAGAAAGAGGTCAGGATAGAAAAAATGAGGCAAATAATTTATCCCTCAATCCCCACATATGCACACACCACAATTATTTCATTTTGTTTTATTTTTATATTTGTATCACCATCATCTAGCATGTTAACTGGAAAATAGTGGATAATTAAATGCTTCAGTAAGAAAATCCAATTCAACTTAGACTCAAAACATACATAGGTTAATAATAAAGCATCTATTTTGTTTTTTTTTTCTTTAATGTTACTAAGCTCCTGAAATGGGCCCTTGTGGTCAGGGAGAAATTTTTTAGAACCTAGATGGATTGGTTTCTGACAATCCTAGAAGTAGAGTTTCACAAGTTTTTGGTCAGGAAAAGGTTTGAACGAAAAAGCAGAAAGGGATAGTTTTTAAGCATTGGTGGAGAAAATACATTCATATATAAAAATCAGGTTTAAGCAATGCCTTCCAAAAGTAAAAAAAATTTCTCCTGGCTGGGAGGCTGAGTCAAACTGAGAAAGAATCTAGCATTTTTGAATTATTACTAAGTCTCGAAAAGACAGGAATCTTGAATTTTCCTTCTTTTGCTGTAGGCTAAAAAATGAGTCAGAGTACCACTTTTATGTCTGGGACAAGGCTGAGATATAGGTTCATGTGGCTTCACTCATTTCTTATTTTCATGAGAAGAATTGTTTCTCATCCCATGGGTATTTACGTAGAAAACTCTATAGAGGTGCAATAAGGAGTAAAAATGAGAGGATAGGAAATTCTTTGTAGGAGAAGCTAAAATATTGCTAGACCTGGCAAGCAATTATCATATTCCAGAGGCTGAAGCCAATGGAGAAAGCAAATTCCCCTTTGAGTTTTACCATCTACCTTACTGAAAAAGGCATATCTAGTTATATTAATATATTATTTAGTTTCTGGTCTCTCATACTTCCTTTTCCCTTTCATCATTTTCTTCTCTGTCTTCCCTTAGCACCTTATTTTTTAACATTAGAAAAGATTAATTCAGAAGATAAGAGATGAAGGAACAGGATCTATATCTGACAAATTATTAATACTATTTCAAAGGCCATAATATTATAAAGAGTGGCCTACTAAGCAAACTTTTTTGTTTTTGGAAACAATTTTTTTTGCATTTAATTTTTTTTATTAAAGCTTTTTATTTTCAAACACAAACGGATAATTTTGAACATTCATGCCCACAAACCTCCACACTCCAAATTCTTTTTCCTTCCTTTTCCCCACCTCCTCTCCTAGATAGCAAATAATCCAGTGTATGTTAAATATGTGCAGTTCTTCTACGTGTATTTCCAAAATGATTATGCTTCACAAGAAAAATCAAATCAAAAAGGAAAAAAAAATGAGAAAGAAAACAAAAAGCAAGCAAACCCCAACAAAAGAAGGTTAAAATACTATGTTGTGATCTACACTCAGTCCCTACAGTCCTCTCTCTGGATACATATGGCTCTCTCCATCACAAGACCATTGGAACTGGTTTGAATCATTTCACTGTTGAAAAAGAGCCACATCCATCAGAATTGATCATGATAGAATCTTGTTGTTGCTATGTACAATGTTCTCCTGCTTCTATTCACTTCATTTAGCTTCAGTTCATGTATGTCTCTCCAGGCCTCTTTAAAATCATCCTGCTGAACACTTCCATATAACAATAATATTCCATAACATTTGCATACCATAACTTTTTCAGTCATATCCCAAATGATGGGCATCCACTCAGTTTCCAGTTTCTTGCCACCACAAAAAAGGGCTGCTACAAACATTTTTGCACACGAAGGTTCTTTTCCATTTTTTATGATCTCCTTGGGTTACAGGACTCTCACTAAGTACATTTTAAAAGGATCCATCCAATATTCTCTTTTTCTTCTGGTTAATCATAAGGAAACTATGAATCTTGCTATCAGTTTCCCATGTTAGGAAGGAGGAGTAGCTCACATATAATAGCAAATGAAATGTGCCACCTAGCTGTAACTAGACCTTAAATTCCCAACTTGCTCTTCTACTTGTGTCTTTCTCAGAGCATAGCTGACTGGACTGAGAAAATGATATAGACAATTCTAACTTTAGTTAATCTTCATTCTGAACCTCAGTTTCCTCATCCATAAAAGGTCCAAACATACAATTGCTCTTATGTACCTCACAAAGTTATTAAGAAATTGGCACATATATTTCAAAAGAAATGGAAACCTATTATTAGTATTAAAGTCAGTTGTCAGTGAATGGGTAGCAGAAGCATATGGGAAGCAGACATTTTCTTGCAACCCTGAAACAACAATGAAAATAATGATAAGGGTCTATGAAAGCGTAATGGATAAAGCAAATCAGGAAACTTTGCCCCTGTTATTGGGATTCATTGAGATTTTTATTTATGTACTTAATATCCTCCTCACATTCACTATCACCTCATTATGTACATCTTCAAAGTATAAAACAATTATATCAGATTGATTACCAAGGTTGGAGAAGTGTTCAGGGACATGAGAAGCTGAAATAAACATTTTGTAGTTTCTGCAAGAGAGGAAATGCTATTAATGTAAGCTTTTTTTTTTTTTTTATTGCCACTCCTGAGAGTTATTTCTCTGATTCTGCCCTGCCTTCTAGGAATATACTGCTTAATGTACATAGTAGCATATCATCTGATAAGCCTTAATATAATATGCCTTGATTAGAGAACATTGCTCAAAGTAGGTACTTGTTGGTCATCTATTCTCTGTTTTCAGACTATTTAAAAATTGTGATTCTTTTATACAATCAGTCCCTTTTTCTTCCACTCAGATATCAGAAGCAGAAAATGAGGGCAGAGGGAGGAAATACAATAGACTGTGAGAGATTTTTAGCTTCTAGCCTTCATTTATCTGTCACTTAAATATAGGACAATTTGTCCATTCACCCAATAAAAGAAAACATGCAAAAAACTATGTATACTATAACTAATTATATGGACTATATGAACACAGAAAAGTGGAGGTAAACTCTGAGGGAAGGTTCCTGGAGTGTTGTATATCCTCTAGAGTTTATTTTTATTTTTTCTTTTCTTTTTTAAAATTTATTTATTTTTAATACACATTGTTTTATGAATCATGTGGGGAGAGAAAAATCAGAGCAAAAGGGGATGAGCATGAGAATTTAAAAAAAAACATAAAAAAAGAAATAAACATAGCATTGTGTTGATTTACATTCAGTCTCCACAGTTCTTTTTCTGGATGCATTTTCAGTCTGAAGTCTATTGGGATTGCTTTGGATGACTGAACCTCTGAGAAGACCCCAGTTTTTAATAGTTAAACATCACACACTCTTGCTGTTATTATGTACAATGTATTCCTAATTCTGCTTATTCACTCAGCATCAGTTCATGTAAATCTTTCCAGGTCTTTCTAAAATCAGTTTATTCATCATTTTTTGTAGAATAATAATATTCCATTATCTTCATATACCAGAACGTGTTCAGCATTCCCCATTCGATGGGCATCTACTCAATTTTAAATTCTTTACGACTAGAAAAAGAGGTGCTACAAAATATTTTTGCACATGTGGATTTTTCCCCCTCCTTTGTGTTTTCCTTGGGATACAGACCCAATAGTGACACTGTTAGGTCAAAAGCTATGCAGTTTTATAGTCTTTTGGGCATAGTTCCAAATTGCTCTCCAGAATGGTTGGATCATTTCACAACTCCATCAATAATACCTTAGTTTCCCAGTTTTCCCATATCCTCTCCAATATTTATTCTTATTTTTTCCTGTCATTTTAGCTAATCTGAGAGGTGTGAGGTGGTATCATAGAGTTGTTTCAATCTGCATTTCTCTAATCATTAGTGATTTAGAGCATTTTTTCATATAACTATAGATGGCTTAAATTCCATCATCTGAAAATTGTTTATTTATATCTTTTGACCACTTATCAATTTGGAAATTACTTGTTTTCTTATTAGTTTGACACATTTCTTTCTATATTTTAGAAATGAGACCTTTATCAGAAACACTGGCTTTAAAAATTTTTTTCACAGCTATGTACTTTCCTTTTAACCTTGTTTCTATTGGTTTTGATTGTGCAAAACCTTTTTAATTTAATATAATAAAAGTTGTCCATTTTGCCTTTCATAATGTTCTCTAGTTCTCATGTGGTCATAAATTCTTCCCTTCTCCAAAGATCTGATAGGTAAATTATCTCTTGCTCTCATAATTTATTTATAGTATCATCCTTTATGCCCAAACCATGTACCCATATTGATCTTATTTTGGTATGGGACATGAAATGTAGATCTATTCTGAGTTTCTGACATTATTTTCCAGTTTTCCCAGCAACTTTTGTCCAATAGTGAGTTCTCATACCAGAAGCTAAAGTTTGAGGGTTTATCAAATACTACATTAGTATAGGCCTTAATTATTGTGCCATATATATCTAATATATTCCACTGATTCACCACTCTTACATCTTAGCCAGTTCCAAATGTTTTTGATTAACTACTGCTTTATAACATAGTTTTAGATTTGGTACTGCTAGGCCACCATCCTTTATATTTTTTTTCATTAATTCTCTTGATATTCTTGACCTTTTCTTCTTTCAGATGAATTTTGTTATTATTTTTTCTAGTTGTACAAAATAATTTTTTGGCACTTTGGTATGGCACTGAACAAGTAGATCAATTTAAGCAGAATTGCCATTTTTATTTTATCAGATCAACCTATGCATGAGTAATTGATATTTTTTCAATTGTTTAGATCTGATTTGATTTGTGCAAGAAGTATTTTGTAATTGTGTTCATACAGTTCTTGGGGTTTGTATTGGTAAATAGACCCCCAAATATTTTATTTTGCCTACAGTTATTTTAAATGAAATTTTTTTTTCTGTCTCTTGCTGATGGGCTTTGTCAGTAATATATAGAAATACTGATGGTTTGTGTGAGTTTATTTTATGTCCTGCAACTTTGCTAAAGCTGTGAATTGTTACCAGAAGGTTTTTGGATGATTTTCTAGGATTCTCTAAGTATATCATCATATCATATGCAAACAATGGTAGTTTTATTTCCTCATTGCCTATTCTAATTCCTTTAATTTTTGTTTCTCTTTTTATTCCTAAAGCCAGCATTTCTAGTACAATGTTGAATAATAGTGGTGATAATGAGCATCTTTGTTTCATCCCGATCTTATTGAGAATGCATCCAGTGTCTCTCCATTATAAATATTGCTTGCTGTTGTTTTTAGATGCTCCCTATTTTTTTTTTAAGGAAAACTCCCTTTATTCCCATGCTCTCTAGTGTTTTTAATAGGATTGGGTGCTGTATTTTGTCAAACATATTTTTCTGCATCTATTGAAATTATCATATAATTTCTGTTTTTTATTGATATGGTCAATTATGATAATAGTTTTCCTGATATTTAACCAGCCCTACTTTCCTGGTATAAATTTTATTTGGCCATAGTGTACTCTCCTGCTGATAAGTTGCTATAATCTCTTTGCTAATAGTTTGTTTAAAATTTTTACATCAATATTCATTAGGATAATTGGTCTATATTTTGCTTTCTCTGCTTTGGCTCTTGCAGATTTAGGTATCAGTACCATATTTGTGTCATACAAGGAATTGGGAAGTATTCCTTTTTTACCTATTTTTCTAAGTAGTTTACATAGCCCCGTAGAGTTTATTATAATGCATTGTTCAAAGTAGATGCTTAAATTGTGCGTGAATAGACAATTGGTCCTAGACTGAAATGATTATTTCTAAGAGGAAGTTAGAGGAGGGTGAAAGGAAGAAAGGAGGATATATATATCCCTTTTACAAGCCAAATTTTTTTCATGATCTCAACTGAATGATGAGAGCAGTGCTTTTCTATCCTTTTTCCTCCTTCTCTTCCTCCTCCTTTTCATCTCTTCTTTTTTCCTCTTCCTACTACTCCTTTTCTTCTCTACCTTTTCTCCCTTTTCTCCTTTATTACTCCCCACAGCATTGTTTTTCTTCAGAATGAATTCTAGTGTCCTTCTAAGAGGCAGAGTCCTATTTAAGTACTCCCTCTGAAGAAGTAAAATGACAGAGGAGAGAAAAATATCTCTCCTCTGCATTTTTCAACCCACTAAATAAGTGAAACAGGAATCATGTAGATACTTTACACTAGTTGCATCTGTTGCAGTATTTCAAATATGTTTAATCTATATACCTTTTAGAATGTGTATTCTAGTTACTTTATAGATAATCTTTCCCTAAGAGCTTACCCAGAAAATTTATCTCTGATATTTCTCATGAGTTAAGTCTCCAGGGACTGTCTTTTTTCCCCTAGGGATTTCCAGCTTTGGAATTCTGCCCAACCACCTCTTTCTCTGTGGAAACTGTATCTCTCTGGTCTCATTCCTCTTTCCTGAACTGCCAGTCTTTTCTTCAACATATTAAAATTTTATATATGCTCTTTTTAGAGTATAAGAGTTTCCTAGGGCATTTTGCAAAGAACATTGGTTTAATAAATCATAAATATATATACATTATATATATTAAAGATTAACTTGGAAATCATAGTCCCATTGTGCAAAATAAAAAGATTTCTTCTTAATTCAACTATTGTCAATATAAGAAGTTTCTTTCAGTCCACAGAATCTGAAGAGGTTGGAATAGCCTGATTTGATGGAAAGAACTCTAGAGAGTAAGGGAGAAAAAGAGAGAATTTGAACCTGAAAACACATTTTTTTTTTAAATAAAGAAAAGAAATCTAGGCTTTAAGTCAAGATTCTTAGGTCCTAGATTTGATATTTACTAGCTGTGTGTCTATTGACAAGAAACATAACCTCTCTAAGTCTATGTTTGCTCATTTGTAAAGGAGGGACATTAATAACTGCATCATTTTAACTCTGTAGTTGTTAAGAGGAAAGCACTTTGTAAAAGCCATAACACAGCTCACAAATTAAACAAAATGGAGTGGATGGATTGATGAATAAGTGAATGAACAAAGAGCTACTTGTTAAGTGCTTCTGGGGATAAAAAAGATTTTTAAAAAGATAGTCCTCCTAAGAAGTCATTCATCATGACAAAATATGATTTATGCCAGAGATGCCAAGATGGTATAATATCAGAAAAACAATAAATACAATTAATCATATTAAAAATGGAAACATTCAAAACCAAAATGGTTACAATAGATATATTACTTTTTGATAAAGTGTCATACTCATTTATGCTAAGGAAAAAAAAAATCTCTACAAAGTATAGACAGAGGAAAGCCTTTATAAATCCTATAAAAAGTATCTGTCTAAAAAAAATCCAAGCATTATATTGTAATAAAAATATGCCAAAACCATTGCCAACAGTTAGGAATGAAGCAAGAATTCCAACTCTATCTACTGTCATTTGATACTGTTAATAAAACGAGGGACAGAAATTAAAGGTATAAAAATGTATAAAGAAAAGACAAAATGATTCTCATATGATGTTGATAACATGATGATGTATTTAGAAAGTCCTAGGTAATCAACAACAATAATAACTGATATTATAACTTCTGAAAAATAGAAAACTACAAAATAAAACTTCTAAAATCAACAATCTATGTAATAATAAAAAAATCTAAGATATTATAGAAAGGCAAATCTCATTCCAAATAACTAAAACTGTATTAAATGTCTTAAGAACAATTTACCAAAACATATAAAATACTTGTATAGAATCAATTGTATCTTATTATATCTTTACATATTTTTACATTATACTTTTTAAACATTTAGATACATTATATCTTTAAAGATATAAACAATAAATTTTTACAGCTTTTTTTTATTAAAACTTTTTATTTGCAAAACATATGTATGAGTAATTCTTCAACATTAACCCTTACAAAGCTTTCTGTTATAAATTTTTCCCCCCTACTCCCCACCCCTCCCCTAGATGGCAGGATATCCACTACATGTTAATTATGTTAAAATACTTGACAAATAAAATATATGTATACATATTTCCACACTTATCGTTTTTGTGCAAGAAAAATCGTATCTACAAGAAAGAAGAATCAGAAAAAGGAAACACAATGCAAGCAAACATCAATCGAGAGTATGAAAATGTTATGTTGTGGTCCACATTTCACATCCTTCTCTCTGGGTGTATATGGCTTTCTTCACTGAACAATTGGAACTGGTTTGAAACATTTCATTGTTGAAGAGAGCCATGTCCATCAGAATTGATCATCATATAGTATTGTTGTTGCTGTGTATAATGATCTCTTGGTTCTGCTCACTTCACTCAGCATCAGTTCATGCAAGTCTCTCCAGGCCCCTCCGAAATCATCCTGCTGGTCGTTTCTCAACAATTTAAATAGTCAGAACAGTTGAATATTCAAAGAATAATCAGTACTCATAACTATATAATAGCAATGTAATGAAAATTAAAATACTGCTTTAGCAATAAAATTACCATAGGGACACTTTATATAATTTAATAAATAATAGCAATAACAAAACAATAATTATTCATTTGGAAAAATAGAAAGCATAGAATATTAAAGAAGGTAGGTATGAAGGGAGAAATCAAACTTTTATACCTCAAACTGTCTTATAAAACAGAAGATATCAAAATTATTTGGTATTGATTAAAAATAGACAAATCACCTAAACAGATTAGACAAGGAAGAATCAAAAATAATTGAAATCCACCCCCCCCCAAAAAAAGAAAAAAAATCATAAATCATTTACGAAATAACTTCCAATGATATTTCTGTTAAAAAAAAAATGTTGGGAAAACTGGAACGAAGTCTGATAGAAATTTGATCTTGACTAACACCTTACTCTATATTCTACAACATATTCTAAATGGATACAAGACAATATGAAATATCATGTCAAAAAAGGGCCTGAAAGAGCAAATGATCATATGCCTCTTGCAGCTATTTATAGAAAATATATTCCTAAACAAAAAAGAGAAAAAAGCAATGGCAAAAGACAAAGTAGATAAATCTGATTACATGAAGCTGGAAAACCTATGCATAAATAAAATTAATGCCCCTAGATTAAAGAAAAAATTGCAAAGTCGGGGAGGAGGAAATTATCTGATTTCTGTGAAAAGACTTTAGTCAGTTAGGTAGTACTATATAGAGCATTAGCCTTTGAATCAGGAAAACCTGAGATGAAATGTATGACTATCATTTAACCTTTCAGATTCACTTTCATCATTTTTAAAGTAAGGGTAATAATAGCACCTACTTTACAGGATTTTTGTGAAAATCAAATGAGATAATTTTTATAAAATGTTTTTGCAAACCTTAAAACACTATATAAATGCTAATCAATTAACTGAAATATATACACATAAATCATAATATAGATGTTATAATATAACATAATATATGTATTTACATATATATACCCATAAAACTGTGTATCTCCAAAAGTCATCCTTCAACAAATAAGTAGTCAAGGATTATGACTAAATGTTGTCAAAAGAGAAAAAATGCAAACTATTAGCAACCACATGAAAGAATTAATAAATTCATAATACTAAGAGAAATGCACATGAAAACCACCCCAAGATTTCACCTCAAATCCTGTAAATTAAAAAAAAAAGTTACCAAAAATTCCAATAGTTTGAGTAATGGAATGATAGGAAAATTTTACATTGTTGGTGGAATTGTGGAATGGTATAATTATTTTAAAAAACAATTTGAAATTACATAAATAAAGTGATTAAAATATCTGTGCCCTTTGAACTAAGATTCCAATACTAGACTCATACATACTCTAAGAAAGTTATTGATTAGAAAAAAATCCTCAAGTATACCAAAATATTATAATAATACTTTTTTGTGATAGCAAAGAATCAGGAACATTAATTGGGAATGCCCATTAATTGAGGAGTGGCTAACTTAATTATGATTTTTGAATTATTTTTATGCTGTAAGAAACAGTTGACATGTTGAGTAAAGAGAAATATTGAAAGTTTTAATGTAATCTGATACAGACTAATGTAAGCAGATAAAAAAACAATATAAACAATCGTTACAATGAAACCATAAAAATCAACCACAGACACACAAAATCAAAAGTAAATGTTGCAAAATTATAAATAACAACTATGTTTGAAAGAAGAGGGTGGTGAAGATAACCCTATTCAGCCCCTTTATAGAAGTAGGAGGTCAGCAAGTGTTATACACCTCTCTTATTTTTTCAGAATTTTTAATTATATTGATCATTTCTGTTGCTTTCCCCCTTTCCTTTTTTCTTCTTTTTCTCTTCAAATATTATTTGTTAAGTGTAATGACTCTCAAGGAGGAATAAGGATAGGAACACGGGTAAAATTGGTAACAAAAGTAGTTATCTAGAAAACTTATTTTCAAAAAGTGACAACTCTGCCCTCAAGAATCTTATATTCAATAGATAAAAACATCACACACGTGAAAAAGATGACCTGCATAAAGGAATTTTCATCTGAAGAAGTGGAATTGGTGAGATGAGAAAGGGTTGAAGGTGAGGTGGGACAGGTGTGGTAGTAAGTATGTAGTGAGAGAGACTGAAATGGTGCAAATGCTTGAGTAGATGGCATGTGAAGCTCAACCAGAATTTCTATTTATTTTATTTGTCAAAAATTCACTCCCTTTTAGATACATCATAAATTTTCGTTTAAGTAAAGTATATAAGAAACTCTGATTCTAATTAAGAATTCTTTTTTTCTGTGGCATTTCAACTGTTGTCTTTATGTTATCCAATTTGCAGAATCCAAAGTGAAACTTTGGGGTTGTTTTGATGTGCATTTCTTTTAATATTAGTGATTTGTGCAACAATATTTATATCTTTGAGTTGGTTGGTGGTTGTCCTTTTTTCTTAAAGAAACCAAAATGGCATCTCTATGTTGGAGTCAAGTTATAGTGTATCTAAGTGTGGTTTATCAAGCCAAAATGTACTTAGAAGGCTCTACCATAGGTTTAGTGCAAGTAATCCACATAAATATACTTGGGGTAAATTCTCTATATTTGTGCATCTAGTGTTTTATTGAGCTACTTCAATTCTGATTTGCTCATAATGCACAGTACCTTCTTTGATGAGAGCCATACTGGAAAGTTCTGTGCCAGTGTCTTTCATGTCATATAATCATTTGTAAAGTTTTTCAGAAGAAACCTTGAGAGTATTCTTGTATTCCATACATTTGGCATTTGAACAACATGTCTATCCGGTAGGATTTGTGCTCTCTGCAATAGAGTTCAAATGCCTAGCAGCTTAACTCAAAAAAAGACCTTAGGATCTGGTACCTTATTTTGCTGGATTGTAATCTTCAGAATCTTCCTAAATCCATTCAGATAGAAATAATTCAGTTTCCTGGCATGGCACTGGCATACTGTGCAGATTGCACAGGCATACAACAATTAGGTCAACCCAATAGTTCTGTAATCCTTGTTTGGTAGGCAGTGTAAAACCTCTTCTCTCCTACTCTTTCATTCAGAGCCTTCAAAAACTGTTAGCCTGACAGTGCATGTGCCAACTTCATTATGAAAGTATATATACTTTCTCTGGAAAATATACTGCCAAGGTAAGTAAACTTATCCACAGTACTTAATACTTCTCTATTTGCTGAAATTGGTGGTTTCACATATGGCTAGTGTGATGCTGGCTGGCAGAGCTCCTGTGTTTTCATGGTATTAATTGTTAGGCCAAAATTAGTACAAGCAGCAGAAAATTGATCTATACTTTGTTGCATCTGAGTTTCAGAGACTGCATTGAGTACACAATCAAATAGTAAAATGGTATAGGTTATGCCTTTCATTCCTTAAATTGGATTTAAGTGAGACAGAGTTACACAAAGTCATTGGCATTGCTCTCTGTTACAAAGTCATCCCAGTTCAGTGGCAGAACAGAGTCAAGATGACTGATGAAACCTCAAGATAGAGTGGATGATCTTAGTGTCTTTGATGTCTAACCAAACTTTAAGTGCTCCACAGCACCAGCTTCACTTATCTTCATGCCGTCATAGAACAAATTGTTCCCATTTGCCATTCCACCAAGTGAAGTTTTCACATGCTTGGGATAGATAACCCTCCTAACTCACTGTTGGGTTTGAGTCCTTAGTCACCCTCAATCTAGTTTAATCAATCTCCTGAAACAGTTTGCTGCTGCACATGCTACAGCTTCTTGGAGCTAGGTGGCTAGTTGATTGAATAGATATCAAAAGTAGAATCCTGAAATCCTGAAAAGGATTTGCCAGCCCTCAAACCAGAGGTATCAGTCTTTCCTGAAAGCACTCTGTGCCACAAAATCGTTGGTTAATTTGCTTCTGTATGTCAAAGAATGGGAAACCAATGCACTCATCTCTAATTTAACTATAGTCCTTGGCATGCAAACAAGAGATATAGAAAACACATCCAGAAAAGGGGACAAAGAAATGTGTTTCTCATCATCATCCTTGGGTACCCAGGCTTGGATGGGTTCTCTGGAATGAATATACACATAAAACAGAAATCCACTAAACCAGCTCTAGAAGATTCTAGATCCTAATAAGAATGATCCAAGATGGTTATTTTTTTTTTTTTTTTTTGCTTTTTTATACTGTGGTAAGCAGAAGGAGTTTGGAGTCTTTTATCCATGAAACAGTACAGAATCAAACATATTTGAATGTATCTATCGAGGATGATAGATTGTTCATTTGTTAGAACATAAACTCCTTGTGGTCAAAGACTATCTAAATTGTATCCTCAGACCCTCAAATAATGACTCATGTATAAGCTTTTGATAAATTCTTTTACAAAGAAGACATTGAACTTAGAGTTGTATAATTCTTTCAAATTCCCCTGGAGGCACTTATTTGGCTGTGGGACCCTGACAAATCAATGAACCTCCCTGGATCTCAGATTCCTCATCTGTAAAATGGCAGTGGTGGAGGAGTTGGATTGTATGGCTTTTTTAATTCTAAACTTATAATTCAAAATATTTGATTCATTCCCAACTATAAAAACTAGGAAGAGCTTTAGAGCCTTGGCCTCAGGAGCCAAAAGTACAACTAGTAGTTGTAAAGAGGATGATTTGGGGTTAAAAAATCTTCCTAAAAATTAAATGTGCCTGAACATGGAACAGGTTACCTGGCAAGGTATACTCTCCATCACTGAAAATCTTTATGAAGAAGCTTGAAGACAGTTTTGTAGGGACAATGTAATGGGACGTTCCAATCAAGTGTGGGTTGGACTATGCCTGTGGTTCCCAGTCTTGCTTAGTAAGAAAGGCTCTTTGTAACTATTTTTTTTTTAAAGTCATTTGCCACAGTATCACAAATGACTGATTTTGTTTCTATTCCTAACAAAGAAACTTGCATTTTTTTCCCCTGGGGCTAAGATTTCATCTATGTAGGGAGATGGGTGGGAAATTTCCTTTTTCAATACAGATGAAATTATCTCTGAAATTTATTAATACAGAAAGTTGAATAATAGCATTAAGAAGCATGATAGGGCAGTGGAAAGTTATTATGGGAGCTAGGAAGGCTTAGGCTCAAGACCCATGCCTTACATTAGTTCTCTAACTATAGGTTTGTTGTTCAGTTATTTTCTGTCATTTCCAACTCTTTGTTATCCCATTCTTGGCAAACATATTACAGTGACTTGCTATTTCCTTCTCCATCTCATTTTACAGATAAGAAAATGGTAAATAACGTTAAGTGAGTTGCCCAAGGTCACATAGTAAATATCGGAGGCTAGATATTCATTACATGATACTTTACATATTAAACCTGTAATGTAAATACTGAAAGTATTAACTTCCCTAAGCAGTTGTTGTTCAATCATTTTCTGTCATATCCAACTCTTTGTGACCCATTTTGTGTTTCCTTAACAAAGATACTGGAATGGTTTGCCATTTCCTTCTTTAGTAACTAAAGGCTAAGTCTTACTACGGGAGGCTGGCATTTAGTAGATTCTTAATACATGCTTGTTCAATTGATAAAAGAAACTGCCAAGGAGAAAATTTAAGTTCATATAAAAGGGACCAGAGCTCTTCCAAAGTGGAATGGGCTGCTTCTTTGGAGCAAACATAGACTTCAAACATAGACTGAATTACCACTTGTCAGGGAAGATTCTAGAAGGGATTATTTTCCAACTATTAGTAAGATTAGATGACTACAAGATCCAGTTATGGGATTCTGTGGAATATATGACAGATATCTATGATGAATTTATTAATACCAAATGCTTGTTGATTGATAGGTCAAATGCTTATTTTGTACTTTATTTACAACAGCATTTTGCATATATTTGAAAAATTTATGTGTGTATATATCTGTAGGTATATAAACATATACATATATATCTGGAATCCTGCACTGAAATGTCTTTCATCAGTACAGATGATCTGCTTCTCTTAAATTTATACTTTTAAGAGAATTGCCTGGACATGCTAGGAGTTTAAGGAATTTGCCCTAGTTCACATGGCCCATATTATCTGATATGGAACTTGGCCAAGTCTTCCATAGGCTAAACAAGCCTGCTGGTCAATGAATAGAAAACATATTATCTATTTTGTCTATAGAAGGCAGGTTTGCTTACTGATTACACTGAGATATTTCATAAGACAGTAGATACTATTTCACAGATTCTAGTCTGAAAATCTGATGAAAGCTTGTTATACATTTAACTTTAAGGACTCCTGGGTTTCCCTACTTGATGATTCTCGACTCATGGACTTTTATATCCAGTAAGTGAAACACTCTATTTATAAAACTATACCCTATGTGTACTATTTTAAAATCCAATATTATAATCTACTACTGCAAAAGAGGAAGCCTTCCAGGTTCATTTAAAGAGATAGTTTCTCTTCTATCCTGTTTCACTGCCATTAAATTCAAACTATAAGATCATGAAATTACTTGTTTTTTTTTTTTTTAGGTTACTTTATTCATTCATTGCTTTGTGCCTTTAAAAAAAATCAGATGCAATATCAACTCATTAATTTGCATTCATTCTTTTTTATGCTTGAGAAATCATATTAGGAAGCACTCTGGTTTGAAGAACATTTGAGTATGGCAAGTTTCATTTGAATTCAAGCCTGTATTTTATTTAGGCTAAAAATACAGACCCCTGAGGGAAGGTAATAAAAAAAAATTAAGGGGTCTATTCCTTTGCCAAAGTTGCAAATGTGCCCATTTAGCATAAAGGCCCTGGGTGGGGAGGAGTGATGGAACTCACCAAAAGTAGATGGAGAAGTGAATTCATTTCTCTAGATAAACAAGGAATATTTAATTTAATAATAACTCATTTCTCTACTGCCTTAAAATTTACCAACCATTCTCCTCAGAGCAACCCAATGAGGATTATTACTTTTCTTTTTTTCTGTAACATTTGCCATGTCTAAATAAAGCAACAGGGAAACACTTAAGCCTCATTTTGAATAGGTGAAAAAAAAATGCACAAAGACAAAAGTAACTCCCCTACCCTCTTTAAATACCCACCCTACATATTGTTTGTTTAAAGTAGAACCTGTTACAACTTCTTTGAGATATTTATAGTAATGATAATACAAGTGGCCTTAGGGACACATTTTCTTAAAAGAAAGATATTAGTGTTAAAAACAGAATAGTCTTTCTTTCCAGAGCAAATACTTATAAATTCATCTTCCGGATAGAATTGAGATAGAAAAAGTGTTTAGGGAAAGCTCTGTTCTGATGTTATTATGAACATTTTGGGAGCAGTGAAGGAACCCTATTAAATTTCCAATGGATTGGGATCAATGCTGATTTCTTCAGTGTTTCAAGTAGGTATCTAACAAATCCTAGAAATCACAGTTTAAGCAAGGGGAAAAAGTGGGTATTCTCTCTTCTCTTTCCACATATTGCTTTCGTGATTTTCTAATGTGCTTATTGTGGGGTTTTCGCATTTATTTAGAAGTTAAGTCCCCTATTAGACTATAGTATGTTCCATTAACTCCTCCAGCATAGTGTTCTGTATACAGAGGGTATGAATTCCCAAATCAAAGGTACTCATAGGCTGAAGTATCTCCAGGTTCCTTACACAGTCTGGTCTGAAACTCATCTACATGACAAAGAAGCACATATGTAACACAGGAGGAGACACACGCTAGAGACTAACTACAGGACAACTGTAGAGTCTAAGAGGGCACTGTGTCCAGTTTTATCAATTCTCTTTTCTCCAGGACTGCAAAGGAGGTGAATTGTTCCCTTAGGTGATTGGAAAAATCACTCCTTTTGGAGATGAGGTGGTCCTGATGGGGACAGCTAGGAGGTCATTTTTGGCCAAAAGGGTAGGAGGAAAGAAGCCTGAACCTGACGTCATTAGGTATCAGCTGACGGTGCAGTCCCTGGAGCTTCTTTCTGGTCAGGCAATAGGAGACAGCAGCCGCGGCAGCGGAGGCAGTAATAGTGGCTGACGCCTCTTCAACTATCTCTGAATCTGGACCGCTGGCGCGCCCTCTACAGCAACCAGAAATCCTTAGGGTCTCCCAAGCAGCCTGTTGGAGCGCGGGAAAACTATTCCAGTGGCCTCGGGCATTGGGATCCAGCTGGGATCACTGAGGCTTTGTTTGATCCTGTTCTGGGAATACCTGGAAGAAACCAGCTGAAATGTCTTACCAGATTAAATTCTGAGCACTCAGCTGAACAAATGTGTCAGAGGGCTCCTTACCTGATCCCCAAGGGAGTTTTTTCAACCCCCCCACACACACTCTCACCGCGCCCCATTTCCATTGAAATTCTAATGAGTAATAATGTGACGTTTAGAGACAGTCTGATCCTTTCATTTTTAGGTGCAAAAACAGAACCCGTTTATGAACTGGAAAACTACTTCTACCAATTCAAGTCAAGGGGTTTGTTCCTTTGTGCAAGTTATTAATGAGCCCATTTAGCATAAAGGCCTTAGGTGGGAGGGAGGGATGGAACATACCAGAAGTAGCTGGAGAAATGAATCAATTTCCGGAGAAGAGCAAGAAATATTCAACTTAATAATAGTTCATTTCTCGACTGCTTTAAATGTTATCTTCAATATATATGTATACACACATATATGTATATGTATGTGTGTATGTATGAGTAGGTAGACACACAGAGTTGTCTAAAGCATTGCAAAGACATTGACTTGTCCAAGGTCACAGACAGTATGTGACAAAGACAGACTTGACCTCAGGTTTCCATAGGGGCTACATGACAAGTTTTTCAGCGGGATATTCTCCATTTGAAGTATGGAAGTTATTTTCTGTTCTCATTGGTCCCAGTGAGAAACCTGTGCTTTTGTATTTTCCAAGAATAGGGAAAAGGGAAGAATGCAAGGAGACTTTGGTTAACTTTGAACCCTTCTCTCTCTGGGGGGGGGGGGGGGGAAGATCTAAGTAAATTGGAGATCAACTAGAACCCTAGGCATTTCACACCTTGTAGCCAGTAGCCACTGTGGACACTCAGTGTGGGGTAAAACATCAACTGCTTACCAGACAAAGAAGTTGAGTTTTAGGGCTCCCAGAGAAAACTCCGTAGCCCTTGGTCATTGATCTATTTCCCCAGTGAAGTGTACTGTGGGTGCAGACATTGCATTTCTCATTTTCCACTCATTTCCTCTGAGCTATTGAAAATAGATTTGGAAAGAATGCCCACCTTCCTTGAAACCTTGATTTGTTTTTCCTGTGAGTAACCCTTTTCCGTTCCTCTGTCGCTTTCAGGGGGCCGAAGATTTTCAGTTCCCCCAGATCTCGTTTAATATTACGAATGATTGCATTTTCCCTTCAAATATTCTAAACTGGTTCATTTAGTGCACATTTGCTCCCTAGCGCTAGAGATATTCCTGCTGTTATCCTCTAGTTTCTTCCTTTTCTTCTTCCTACTACTTTCACCTTCTCCACCACCCAATCCCAAGCAGCTGGATTCTGGACAATACTAGTTCATTCTGTATTGGGCCAGTTTGCTTAGAAGACCGTGGAGACTCTTTTACCCTTGCCCTTCGCCACTACCCCGCCTTTCTTTTCTTTCTCCTCCCTCTTTCCCTGCTTTCCCCTCCCACCTCCTTTTTCTGTCTTAATGGATCCAAGAGTAACAAGGGAAGGGAAATAGGATAGATTGACCGAGTCCTCTAAAACCGCAAGTGGAGTCCTTCCCTTCTCCTTATAAACGAGACAGGGGTATGGGAACCGCCCACATCTCCCCCACCCTCCTTACCCCCCACCTCCACCTTAGGAAACAAACAGCCAGACCTAATGTTGCCCTAAACACCCCCAACCTGAAAGAGGAAGGTAGGGAACGGGATTGAGGAGCGACGAGCTGCAGACTTCCTCTCACGAATTAACTGCTTTTTGATTTTCTAAACCCAGCGCCCACATCCCTTCCGATCCCTCCAGTGGGACGCGCAAACACCCCCTCCTTTACCTTCATCCTCCATACTACTCCTCTCCCCTTCCCATCTGGTCAGCCCGGGTTCCCATCCCCACTGAATGGAGTTCTTTGATGTGCGGTGCCCCAGTGGCTGCTAAGAACTTCCCACCATCCACCGGACACCCCCAAAAGCCCCCATTTTTCAAAGGATGCAGCAGCGCCGTGGGCGGCTGGGAGACCACGGCTGCGGACAGACCAGGCTGGCGCACAGCAGAAGCAGCAGCAGCAGCGACGGCGGAGGTAGCGGCAGCATTCAGGTGCCGGGGTGGCTCTCAAAGAGCAAAGGCTTCACTACTGAGACAAGCCCTGGAGGCTGTGCCGCGAAGAGCCCCGGCCTCTGCAAATAGCCGCGGCCGCCTCGCGCCAAAGTGGGGCGGCTAAAGGAGAAGAAAAAGGAGGAAGAAGAAAGCCACAGTTCTTGGTGCTGGTGCGTACGGCGTGCTAAGATAGGGGCTGCGTTCCTCCAGGCTCTCCTTACCCCCAGTGACTGGATCATGATCGCCCTCATTGGCGTCACCTTAAGAGGAAGGAAGGACAGCGATACGCTAGACTAGAGCTTGGCGCCCTTTCTCAACTCCTCTGGTTTCTTTTTCATTCCTTCTCTCTCTCTCTCTCTCTCTCTCTCTCTCTCTCTCTCTCTCTCTCTTAATATAAAGGAACTCCCACCCCCTGAGGCGCTCCACCACCTTCCCTAGTCTTCGCCCAGCCTCCCAGGTCCAGGCGCTATGGAGTTATCCGATGTGCGCTGCTTAAGCAGCACGGAAGAACTCTACACCATTAACCCGACACCCCCAGCCAGCGGCGGCAGCGGGGGGAGCGGTAGCGGCGCCGGAGGTGGCTCACGACCCCAGAGGCTGCTGTGGCAGACCGCGGTGCGACACATTACGGAACAGCGCTTCATCCACCAGAGCGGCGTCTGCGGCGGGAACGGCAAGGCTACAGACCCTGGCGGTCCCAACCACCACGCGCCCCACCTCCAGCAAGCCCCAGCCCTCCCCCTCTACCCCCTGGGCCAGCCGGGGCGTCTGGGCTCGGCCGGGAAGGGCGGTCACAACAACGGGGGTGGCCCCACTAAAGTCTTCCCGGAGCGGAGGGGCAGCAGCAGTGACCTGGGCTTCCTGCACCTCGACTGCGCTCCCAGCAACTCAGATTTCTTTCTGAATTGGGGTTACACCTACCGAGGGGTGATCTTCCCCACCCTGCGGAACTCCTTTAAGTCCCGAGACCTGGAGCGCCTCTACCAGCGCTATTTCCTGGGACAGCGGCGCAAGTCCGAGGTGGTCATGAACATCCTGGATGTGTTGACCAAACTGACCTTGCTCGTGCTCCACCTGACCCTGGCATCGGCCCCCATGGACCCCCTCAAGGGCATCCTTCTGGGCTTCTTTACAGGCATCGAGGTGGTTATCTGTGCTTTGGTGGTGGTCAGGAAGGACACTACTTCATACACGTACCTACAGTATAGTGGGCTGGTGACCTGGGTGGCCATGACGACTCAGATCCTGGCCGCCGGACTGGGCTACGGACTCCTAGGGGATGGGATTGGCTATGTGCTCTTCACTCTCTTCGCCACCTACAGCATGCTGCCGCTGCCCCTCACCTGGGCTATCCTTGCGGGGTTGGTCACATCTCTAGTGCAGATCATCCTGGAACTTATCATCCCCCGATTGGCGGTGAATTCCATCAACCAGGTACCTCTCCCTAGCTCTTTTCTGCCTCTCGTTACTAGGAAGCCTCTTGGTTATTTATTAGTGTATTCACAGTGATGGAATGGACACAATGATCTCTAAGATCATCCTTCCATCTCCAATATTCTAGGCTTCTTTGAGTAATGCTTATTTGACAGTTCTTACACGATAACACGCATGCACACACACACACATCACACACACCTCCACCTTTAACTTATCTTTTTGCACTCTGGAAAGAGCAGAGAGGAGATGCCCTTATTCCTAATCTATATTAAGAACAATAGATATCATTAAGAAACTGAAGTAGTTGACTGGGACATCTATATGGCTCCTTCCAAGTCAAAAATCCTAAATGCAATGCATTGAAGTATGGATTGTGGAATCAGAAGACCTGATTCAGATGCTGATTTTGCTAATAACTTGTGAGTGATCTTAACTCACTTCTTTCTGGGCCTCAATTTCCTCATCTGTAAAATGAAGACATTAGGTCCCTTTCAGTTTTGAGTTTATGAATTCAGTTTCACTTCATTTTTTATTTCTGCTGTCTTTCTTCCAAATTCTCATATTCCCCTTCCCCATACTCCTCTCCAAGTCCCACCCCCCTTATAATATGTTCTAACTGGGAAATACTTTCTGAGAACTTCTGGAGTGTCAAGAAGTTCAAATAAAGTAATAACAGTGGTATTTTACATGTGTATAGCATATGGTTTCATATTTATTCATATATACTGAGTGAAGTTTAATTCTTTGAATATAAAAGGTGGGAGAGAAGGAAGAAGGATTGCCATTTCCTGGAAGGGGAAGTTAATCTCAGTAATTTGAAGCATTCAGGCAAAAAGGGGATCTTTTACAGCTCTCCATTCATTCTTCTCCTAGCACAGGATTTCTGCAGAGTATCTAAGCTAGGGATGAAAGTTATCATTACATGTATATATGAAACTAATGGTGAGGATTTACCTACTTCATTCAAATGAACTTAGTAAATAAAATAATGTCCCAACTGTTCTTTTGCCTAATACCATATTTGTAGTTGAAGAATGTGGGGAAGAGGGGAAAGAGTCCCAAAGTCAAAGAAAACCTCTACTGTATTTTTATTAGAATGTTTTTTTTCTTTTTCATTCACCCTTCCAACCTTTAAAAGTTCATGTTTGTGGTAATTTGTCTTCATGGTATTTTGCATGATTCTGGTGAACAGACACTTGCAAATGCTAAACATAAAATTCATTCAGTTGAACTGAATGCATGCTTTTTAGAACTTTAGTGCCTCTAAAATGCTTTACTCATCATTGATCTTCAGGTTGTGTTGTCAGTTTAGGATTCTATTTCTCCTTTGATAATTCCATATCTATTTGCTCTCATTGCTTATCTGGATGGTTGTTTTTAGAGTACCTTTTTTTAGGATTTAGTCTTTCTGGTGGACATATGAAGCGTATAATACATATGACTGGTCACGGAGCATGGCTTGATGGACAAATCGAACTTAAGGATTATTTAAAATGATAAAAGGGTAATTTCTAAAAATCATAACCTTCAAAATTAACTTCAATAAATTTTCTTTTACCTTTGAGGAGTGATCAAGGTAGGATGGAGGATACTTGAGTCAACAGCATTACAGGGTTTTCTGAAATGTATTTATAGTTTTATCACCTTTTGAATATGGATTTCAACAATTTCAAAATCGTCTTTCCTGCTAAATAGCTCTTTTTTCTCTGCTATTCTTACATAAAAAATTACCCTAACAAATCACTGTTGTGTGTATTAGAGGAGAAATGAGAAACAGACAGATAGATAGATAGACAGACAGTCACTGAGGAAGAGACAGAGACCAAAGAGAGAAAGGAGAAGAGGATGACTATATGTTATTTCTTCTACATGTTAATTTGAAAAAAAAATATCCTAAGCAATGTTTTGACAAACTTCTTTTCACATTATATTCTTTCTTGATAGTGTCAACATTACTAAATGCTTCACTTAGAAACTAAATATCATTGGGCATAACATGCAGGTACTTCCAGGTGGCAAACTGAATAGTTTCAAAGCACAAAATTTCATAGTCATGTTTTATTTTTACTGTGAAATAAATCTATAAAGTCAATCAATTCATATCCTTATTTTTAATGCCATTCAAATGTTACCAATAAGTATTTTAAAATAAACGTCAACCTTTTTCTTTAATTCTCATCCCAAATAATTCTTCATTGAAAAATATTTTACATGAACCTTAGCCCACAAAATCCATGCTAACTTAACTTTATAATTTTTAAAAATGCACATTAATTGATTATTTAGTATGTAATGGTACCATTAGTCTCTTAGGGTGTCTGATTGCCCTTAACCTTTGGTGAAAGTCCAGGGAGCTCTCCTGCAGCTGTAGGTGCTGAATATTCCTCCACATCTTAGTTTGTAAAAATCTTTCCTTTGGCTCCCTCTAGTGCTTTCGTTGTCTTTTCAAAATGCCCCTCTCCTTTATTTTTAAATAGATTTGGGTTGTTGATATTTATTTTTTTTGTAACACCTTTTTTTAAAAGCAATATCTCCTGCAGTTATTTTCTTGCATTTAGTGATGCCCACAAAATTAAAATGCACTTTGGGCTCCTATAGTAAGAGGATGACTTTGAACGTGGTATCTATCTTGGACATTACAGTTTTTTGCAGGTTTCTTCTAGATTAGAGAATTCTTATCCTTTTTTCATTGTATCATATATTTCTTTGACAATCTTTTAACCTATAAACCCATTCTAAAGAAATTTTTAATGAATAAAATAAAATTCATACCATTAGAAAAGAAAAAAATAATGTTGAAATGTAGTTATAGATAAATTATAGATAGAAAAAGTTCATAGACCCCAAGTTAAGAACTCTTATTCTAGATGGTGAACTATTTGGTAAAGATACTTTCTGCATTTGACAATATAAAAATTCAAGTGACTTGATAACTGATGTTAAATAAGGAAAAAAAACCCTACAATTTGTTATAAAGTATACTTACAAGAGCTATGATTTCACTAGTGTGAAATGTCACTAGTGACATTTCTTAACCAAAGTGATTTTTAAGCCCCATCATTGCCATAATAAATGCTCTTCAGGAGTTGTTTTCACACACACAAACACAAACACACACACACACACACACAACCATAATTTTGTGATTCACCTGATCATGAGACTATTGGAACTTTAGCTAGACTGGTTCTCAGATGAAGAACACTAGTGGATTTGCCACTAGGTTAACTGTCAATTTATATATTCCATTGCTGTAGTATTAAAAAATCTCAGGAACACAGTGATATTGTTTTGAATTTTGAGAGATGGATTTTAATGACCAAGATTGTAGCTGAATATATATATATATACACACACACACACACACACACATATATATATATATGTATGTATGTGTGTATGTATGTATATATATATACATATACATATGTATATATATATAAACTCTATTTTAAGTATATTAAATGCAGGCATCTTAGGGTCCAAATAGCAATTTTGCAATAGTAACCCTTTGAGATTTACTCTGGATATTTGCGGATAGCTATGAAATTTTTCACAAAGTAAAAGTAAAGTAGCACCACCTACAACACATGAATGAACATTTACTGAAGGAGCTAAGAAAAGACACTATGTTAGACAAATGACTGCAATCTAGGCAGGAGGCTATTCTGCAGTAACTTCATCATCTCTCTCAGCAGGGCACAGGCTTATCATCTGACAGCCACAGACCCTGGGATCTCATCCCATTTCAAAATTAATTTTGACTTACATTAAGAGAAGTGCTCCTGTGAACTTAACATCTTCAAAAAAAAATCAGGAAAACATAAAAATGGAACTCAGAATCAATGCATTTTTACCAGCTGTTTTATCTCTCTGAAAAGGCAGTCTCTAAATGTAAAAATAATATCAATTATTGTTTCTATTAAAGTCAGTGTTATGAGAAGTTTCTACCTTCTTCCCTCCCTCCTTCCCAACAAGGAAATGAGATGTATGACATGGGATAAAATAACAAAGCTGTCATGCTTTTCCTGTACAAAATAGAGAGAGACTAGGCCATAGTGTTCTCTCTGATATGTAGAGTGCGTATTACTAGTGAGACAAGAGTAGAAAATGCTTCCTAAAAAATATCACCCAGAACCCACAAAGAGGTAGTTTAGCTCTCCCCCTCTCCACCCCAAAGGTGAAATGTTAGGGCAAAGTCAGCCCTTTCTCATATACAAAGAGTTATGTCTCAGGACAGACCTATCCTTTCTACAGCTTTCTTCTTCCTCTGTAGGTTTGAAAAAGTTCAAAAAATTCTCCAAGGATATAGGCAGTTCAAAAGGCTCCTTTATTTCTCTGCTCACCTGAGCTCTGCCATTAATTGTAAAACTGATGCTCCCTTGACTAGCAGTGTCTCCCCAAAGGTGGATCAGTTTCATGCCAACAAAGGAATAGAATATATCTGA
Source organism: Myrmecobius fasciatus (assembly GCA_023553655.1). Lineage (NCBI taxonomy): Eukaryota > Metazoa > Chordata > Mammalia > Dasyuromorphia > Myrmecobiidae > Myrmecobius > Myrmecobius fasciatus. The sequence goes on from JAJPUD010003770.1 coordinate 187,305, forward strand.
TACAATCCAAGGACAAGCATTTCTTTGCCCTCTTTCTGCTGTCACTGACTTCCTGCTCATCCTAGATAAATAAATTGCCCTGTTGTTTTAGTTTATCCATCCGTGAATTCATGACACAATGACTTCTCCTGGATACCCATAGAGACACCTGGAGCTGATAATGTTGGACAGACTATTAGAAGAATTAGAGGTGATCTAAATACTGTTGCTGTCATTATTAGTACTCTTTCAATTGCTGATGAGAATTATAAACTCCTTGGTATCTGATTGTTACCTAATAATCATTCAACGGCTTGTAAGAGGTGAGGTGAGTGGAAATCATTTTAGAGGTTGGACATTGATCTTCAACAATAGTTCATAGGAAAAATCATGATCTGGGGCTTTCCTTTGGTGAATCCAAAAATGTACTTCATTACTCTTCTTATACATCTTGGTAAGGCTGATAACTTCAGATAGGTAAAGTGATTTGTCTGTTAGTTAGGCAAATAAAAGTATCCTTCAAATAGGAGAGGACTAGTTCTTGCCAAGGTCAAATAACATGGGGAGTTGAATTTTAGCACATGACTTCTATTCCTATTCCTTAGCCACCCCAATCTAAATTTAATTCCACTTAATAATTGAAAGAAACATAAAGTCATATTAACCTACCATGGTAAAGCTTAGTTGTTTTTGTTGTTTTTCCTTGAACATTTTTTTATGAATCCTTTTTAGCTCTGGGTTGGATCAAAGTGTCTGTGAGTGTATATTTGTATATTGTATATTTCAAATACTATGAATCAAGATTTGATTTGGTATAGAAACAAAAAAATTAAAGACAAAATAACTGACTGAAAATCATTTTTAAGGAAAGAAAAGGCCAATTTACACTTAATAAATATCTGAAATGCCTAACTCATCCCAATTCATATCATATAATTAAAATTTCTCTACTTTGTACTTAACAAATGTCATGTTTGCTAAACCATCTCATTTTGGATTTTGAGATAGTCTCTTCAAAAGAAAAAGTGAATATTCCACAACTGAATTAGTCGAGGTCTCAGCTGAATTTATTTCTATACTTTATAGAGTACATTTATCTGAAAAACCTATGGCACTCTGCCTGTACATTTTTCTTCAGGAAATTCTTAAAGGTTTTTTTTAAATGATTGCAGCATCCTAGCATGCCTGAGGGAACAAAAATACCTCTCCAATAAACAGATTTGAGTGTCAACCTTCCCTGGGGGTTTCTGCAAATGCCAGAGAATGGAAATATTATTCTTTTACTAGTGAAAAATATCTTGAGACTATCCTTTTAAATTTTCTCTGGTGGATGCAGGGTGGAAGAAAAGGCTTTAGCATATGATGCCTGTGTGGCAGTACAAAGCATCTAGTTAAATTTTCCCTGATTAGTCTTTGCCACCTTTGCCCTGACATTTTTAATGGGTTCAGGTTTCAGGCTTAGGGCAATTTATAATCAGCTAATGCACTTTGCTTTCTTCTTGATTGAATTATCAATTTATTTTTCTTCACATCCAGTAGCGTCACCTAACTGGTATCAGTGGGGCAGAGCATAATTGCATTCAAATTTGGGGTTAGGGAAAGTTACTTGAGTAAGAGGGTATATAAGTATGAGTATGGGGAGGTGGGGGTTGTACTTTTCTCCTGGAGCAGCTGCAGAAATGTCCTGTTTAATAGAGCAAGCACATTAGTCATATTTACACTTTGATGATTGATGGCATTTTAAGAGCTCATCAAAAATGAGTGAAACCAAGCATAAAAATGAAAGATGCACACACAAAAAAATCACTTGTTCCAAACTCAGTGCAGCAAAGAAAGATTTGTAATCAAAGGTCATTGCCGTGATCAAACAGATGTGACATTTTGCTGTTGTCTAAATCGCAATTTAGATTTCCTGTGATCACAATATTGTCATTTCATTCATCCAGATGTTTTTGATCTGATCAATCTGATCAAATACAATGACATTGAACATCTCAGAAAAGCTTGCTTTGGAGTAAGAAACATATATTGACCCAGTGAGGGACCCATAGCAAAGACCTTATCAAGAATCATTGGATGATCAACATATCAGCTCATTTGACATCTTGATTGTGAAATGGTTAAAGCAAAAGGAAAATTCAAGGTTGGAAAGGCAAAGAATTTTGTGCTACAAAGGTTCTGACTTCAGTCAGCAAAAGAGTGGATTATGCAAATTATATTTTCTTCAATATTTTCTGAGATATTCTGAAAAGCATAGGATTCTTTGGCTAGGGAGCAACAATAGAAAATGAAAAGCCAATGTAAGAGTGAGTGAGCAGTGCTTCCTATGGAAATGTAATTGGATTTACACACTCAAATCATATCATGTGAGTTTTGTTTATAAGGAACTATTTTAAGAAGTCAGGTTACTTAAATAGCACTTTCTATGTCTGTTTTTCTCACTGCAAAATTTTTCACAGTTGGCCCTACTGGGCAGAGGAAGAATGCAGAATAGATGAATTAACTGCTTTGGTGCCAGATTTTCTGAGGAGACACTGCAGCATCCCTGTGAATAAATACCATTTAAAAAAATCAACTATTGACTTTTCCAGCAAATGCTCTATTTGGGGCTTATCGATGGATTGTGCGTAGATGAATTCGAATTTGCTGGCTTCTTTGTGAAATGTATATTGGAAATTGAGCAAGAATATATTTGACCCAATATCTGGGTTGCATATTTTCCTAAATTCACATGTCAAATTGTTAGTATTTTATTGTTCTTTTTTTGTGCCTGAGCTCAGGTGTTTCTAATTGCACAAATATCTTGCAAGCAGAATTCTCTCATATATCAAAATTAGGATATACAGTTCTGAAAGAAACATTCCAAATTTCAGCAAAGACATGAGGTTAAATCATATTGCTTTCCTCCTTCCCACAAACATCCTAGCCACTTTGGGATTACTAATTCTTAAAAACCATTTTTCTATGAAAAGGTTATGTTATATGAAATAAAAATTAAATCATACTCCAAGAACTATACTATTTTGAAAATGAAAAATTCCTTTTCATTTTAGCTGATTTTATAATCAACTGGCATGAGCATTTCAATGCCCTTTTTTGTTGTTTGGGATTGCATTCCCAAGATATAAGATCTCCTAAAAATATGAAAGCATAAGGACAATCTAATTAAAATATTTCTTTTTCTCTTCTGACTCAGAATGTGGAGGAAAAATGTAGTAAGAAAAACTTTCTTATGAGTAAATTTCTTTGCATAGGCTGATGTAGTGATAAGGGGCTGGCCTTAGAGTCAAGTGTAACTAGATCCAAGCATTGTCTGTGATACATTACTACAGACTATGGGTAAGAATGGGCAAGCACTTAAATTATTAGTACTCTGGGAAGCTTTCAAAGGTTATGTATTATAGATGAGTTATAGGTCTGTACAGGTGGAGAGAAGTTCTGCACCTGGAATTCCTCACATCCAAGAATTCATAATTCTACACAAAACAGACAGACAAAAAAAGAGCAAATTACAGTACTTACATTGTTATCTCATGGAGAAGGGAAGATGTTTAAAGAAAATGATAGGTTTCTTCACAAAGGAAACATGAGAAGGATAAATCTAGGGACATCTTAATTCCAAATAGACAAATGGACATTTGTGTTTGACTAAATGTGACCAAAAGGCTGCAGTTAAACACATTGTACCTTGACCCTGATGTCATGATATTGGTCCTCTTCTTGAAAGATGAACATCAGTAACATCTGTTTGTAATAGAGCATGGGTTTTGAGGATATAATGTGGGACCAATGGAGAGAAGTTGTAGAAGACAATATCTGGATTCATATAAAGAACTTAATAGTTATTATTGCTCAAAATGATTCATCTTTTTTTTTTTTATTGTGAGTTCTTCACCTCTGAAAGTCTTCAAGAAAAGGTTGGATGCCTATGTGTGAGGGATGTTTGAGAAGAAATTCTATTACTAGATGAGAGGTTAAGTTCAGTGACCTTGAAGTGCATTTCCTATTCCAAGATCTTTTGAAATTAAGTCAACAGTATATTAATCCTTATACAGAACCTTATCAACCACTTTCCCCCCTGAGGCAATTGTGGTTAAATCACTTACCCAGGGTCACACAACTAGGAAATGTTGAATGTCTGAGGCCAGATTTCAACTCAGGTCCTCTGGACTTCAGGGCTGGTGCTCTATACACTGCCCTCAACCACTTCTTTGATAGACAAACATGCCAGGAAAATTATTGTGAGATTTTAAGATATAGAAAGGATTAAGGTAGGGAATGTGAGGTGAAATTAATGCGGAAAAAAAGGAAAACTCTATTTTTATTTTGTTTTTATTGTACTTTTTAAATTTTAATTTTTAGTTTTGGATTCTCTCCCTCCATTTTACCCCCCTCCCATTGAGTAAGAAAGAAATGATTCATGTGAAACATTAGCCATGTTATCTTCCTGTTTTTAAATAAGGCATTCTCCTAAGTTTCTTTACCCAAAGAACTGCTGCTAACAGCTAGTGTCTATTTCATTTATGCTTGTCCTTTAGGACAGGAACTTGAAGCAAAAACCACATCAAAAACCATGCAATTGCACGTAGTTATACTCAAAAGTTTTAACTTAGTAAATGAAAAGTTTCCAATATGATCTTTGTGAAAATCATTATTTATCTTGGGAAAGCATCTTTATATTTAAGGGTTTTGATAAAGGCCTCATTTCTAAAATATGTAGATAATTGACTCATATTTATAAGAATTCAAGCCACTCTCCAAATGATAAATGGTCAAAGGATATGAACAGACAATTTTCAGATGATGAAATTAAAACCATTTCTAGTCATTTAAAGACGCTCCAAATCACTATTGATCAGAGAAATGCAAATTAAGACAACTCTGAGATACCACTACACACCTGCCAGATTGGTGAAGATGACAGAAAAGATAATGACTAATGTTGGAGGGGATGTAGGAAAACTGGGACACTGATACATTGTTGGTGGAACTGTGAACAGACCCAACCATTCTGGAGAGCAATTTGGAACTGTGCTCAAAAAGTTATCAAACTGTGCATACCCTTTGACCCAGCAGTGTTTGTATTGGGCTTATATCCCAAAGAGATATTAAAGGAAGGAAAGGGACCCACATATGCAAAAATGTTTGTAGCAGCCCTTTTTGTAGTGTCTAGGAACTGGAAAATGAGTGTATGCCCATCAAATGGAGAATGGCTGAATAAACTATGGTATATGAATGTCATGGAATATTATTGTTCTGTAAGAAATGACCAGCAGGATGATTTCAAAGAGGCCTGGAGAGACTTGCATGAACTGATACTAAGTGAAAAGAGCAGAACCAGGAGATCATTGTACATGGCAACAACAAGACTATATGATGATCAATTCTGATGGACATGGTTCTTTTCAACAATGAGATATTTCAAACCAGTTCCAGTTGTTCAGTGATGAAGAAAGCCATATACACCCAAGTAGAGGCCTGTGGGATCTGAGGGTGTTCCACAACATAATATTTTCATGCTCTCTGTTGATGTTTGTTTGCATTATGTTTCCCTTCTCAGATTTTTTTTTGTAGATCCAATTTTTCTTGTACAGCAAAATAACTATAAATATGTATACACATTAAAAAAAAGAAAATCATTATTTATCTTGTTTTACTCATTTATACAATGCTCTTACCTTCTTTAAAGAGCTCTGAGAGACATTCCTGATTTTGAAAAGAACTAAACAGTCACTTTCATTCTGTTAAGATTAATTTCAAAGGAAAAAAAATAAAGAATGGACTTTGCCCCTTCTCCAGATTAGATACAGGCCCATTACTTATATAATTGCATATCTTTGTATTGAGCTATTTAACTAGGTAGTAAAATTTTCATAATTGAAAGTGTTCAAGTAGAGGCTGAATCAATCATTTTCAAAGATATAGTAGAAAAAATACTTTAAGAGCTTGCTAGGAAGTGAAATGTACAGAATATAGCGGACAGAGACTGGAGTCTAGAAAGCTCATTTTCCTAAGTTCAAATCTAGTCTCAGACATTTACTAATTGTATATCCCTTAGCAAGGAATTTAAATTTTTTTTGCCTCTGTTTCTTAATCTGTCAATTAGTTGGATGAGGAAATGACAAATAATTTTAGCATTTTTTGCCAAGAAAATTTCAAATGGAATCATGAAGAACTGTCACAATAAAAATGCCGCAGCAAAAACAAAAAGGGATACAATTTAAGGAATCAATGATTTTGTGATCTTTTGACTGAAATCTTGTCTACAAAAGGACTTATGTTCAGCATCAATGGGCATGAAAAAAAAAAACAGAAAGAGCTAACGTGATGGTTTGAGAGCAGACCTATCTAAGCATGAAAGCATCACATAATTCAATCCAGGCTTAGTTAGCCAAAATACAGGATATAATGGATCATCATTTTCACAGGAGGAATGAGACATGAGTAGATGTGGGTGCTCTGTACTTACAGTGAGGCTGGTCTAGCCATAAATATTCAGAAGTCTTTGAAATTCACTTTTTAATGCAGTAGTTATATATTGTATATATATATATATATGTACATATATATATACACATACATACACACACACACACACACACACACACACACATATATATATGTGTACTTTGACACTTAAGGGGACCTTCCCACCTATGATACTTTTAAGAACTTTGGGAGTTAGAGGTGACATTTGCAAATAGAGGAAGTCAAAGCATGTAGGGCCCAAACCAAATTGAAAGCATACTCAGGAGTAGAGGAACAATACTTGTTAATTGAAAAAGGAAAAAAAAAAACTAAACAAAACTAAAATTAGGGCATGGTTCATAGCCCTTATGAACAAAAAAAGAAAAGTCACCTTAATAAAGTGCTATGTGACATGCAACTCTCACCTGTGGCTCCAAGGCGTAACACATACAATAAAACCCTTTAGGCAAATGGGATAAACCAAGTAGAAAGTTGGTTTATTACCAGACCTCAAACCTACTAGGGAGTTTTGAGGATGTCTACCCTAGACATGTGAAGACTTCCTTTGGAAGAATGGGTAGATAACAAAAATTTGTTCCATTGGCCATGAAGATTGCTGAAGCAGGTGCTGGGGAGGACTTAGACCTTGGTCAGATGTCAGAGACATTAAGGTTATCTTAGCATCCTGTGCCATTTCCAGTCTTCCTGGCTTTAGTCTTGCCACTGGACTTTGATGACTCTGGAAGAGGAAGTGAAACTCTTGCTTACTTGCTTCCAACCTGTCAGAACTTGTACTTTGCTTATAAGTTCTAAGAATTCAAGGATATCTCCATGCCAAAATAAAGTATTCAAATATTCAAAATATTATCCCATGATGCCATTGGTCTTCTTTAAAAACAAAACACAAAATATAACAACAACTACTATTATTACTACCACTACCATTCCCATCATTACTACTACTATAATTAAATTCCACTTTTCATGATTAGACTTGTCCAGGAACTCCTAGTACTTTCAAGACTCCAAGTACTTCTAGGACCTAGGTTATGAGAAAAGTTATTTAGCTTCCATGGGTCTCCATTGTAATAGAGAGTGGTTGGAATAAGTTCCCTCGAAACTTTAAATTTCTATGGCTTTTATGCTAGTAACTTCAATTATATATATTCACTCCAGAGAATGATTTTTCCTAGTTGAATTGTTTCCCAAATCATCTGGTATGACAAATAGTGTGAGGAAAATTTTACATTAAAGGCAGAGTGGTCATGAAGTGATTAGTGGCAATTGAACTGTTCATTGTTTCATAAAACAGAAGATGCTTGAGTTCTGATAGTTTTTTTTCCCCAAGAAAATTAATTATCCAAAAATTTAATCTTCTTAAATTTAATTTTACTGATATAAATATTTCTTTAATTCTTGACCACTCCATTTATTTATCAAACATTCCCAAATTGGTTTTATTCTTTTTTGAATGAGTTCACAAGCTTAGTAGATACTCATTATGCTTTCTGTATGGGAGAGAGTATGTTCAGACTTCACCCTACCACCATATAGCCATTGCCAGTCAATTCATCTTCCTCTTTCCCTGCCCCATCTGTCTGTCCTTCTAAAGATAAAATAAAATAATCAAAAAACAATAACATTGGTTACTGAAGGGAAACTCCTTCATCCCTTGAATGTTATTAACTATGCCTCCAGAGTTAATTCTCTGATACTAATTTAGAGCAAAGAGCCAGAAATATGAATTTATATTACATACATGTCAAAAAATCCATAAATATAGACTACAGAGTAGAAATAGAGAATTCATATGTATATTCAGGTGATTTATTCCAGCTAAAAAGCAACCCAAGAGAAAAAGAAGTTTGCCAACCTGAATTAATTGAATTAAATATCTTCCCCGAATATATTAATGAAATTATTACTCATTTTCCTGTCATTTTAATTTGCCTACATATAAATATACAAGTAATATTTATTCAACAGACTTTTGAGAACTCATATACAAAATACTATGGTAGTTACCAGAAATAAATAAGACACAACCATTGTTTTCTTTTTTTTTTTATTAAAGCTTTTTATTTGTATAACATATGTATGGGTAGTTCCAGAACATTCATCTTTACAAAGCTTTCCATTACAAATTTTACCCCCAGTCCCCTCCCCTCCCCTAGATGGCAGGAAGTCCACTGCATGTTAATAATGTTGAAATACTTGACATGTTATGCAAGAAAAATCCTATCTACAAGAAAAAGAAAGAATCAGAGAAAGGCAACACAATGCAAGCAAATGTCAATAGAGATCATGAAAATGTTACGTTGTGGTCCATATTTCATTTCCCTCTCTCTGGGTATATATGGTTTTCTTCAGTGAACAATTGGAACTGGTTTGAGACAATTCTTTGTTGCAGAGAGCCATATCCATCAGAATTGATCATCATGTAATACTGTTGTTCCTGTGTATGATGATCTCCTGGTTCTGCTCGTTTCACTCAGCATCAGTTCATGCAAGTCTCTCCAGGCCTCTCTGAAATTGTCCTGCTGGTCGTTTTTTACAGAGCAATAATATTCCATAACATTCATATACCATAATTTATTCAGCCACTCTCCAATTGATGGGCATCCCTTCAGTTTCCAGTTTCTACAAAAAGGGCTGCCACAAACATTCTTTCACATGTGGGTCCCTTTCCCTCCTCTAAGATCTCTTTGGGATATAGGCTCAGTAGAAACACTGCTGGGTCAAAGGGTATGCACAGTTTGACAACTATTTGAGCATAGCTCCAAATTGCTCTTCAGAATGGTTGGATCCGTTCACAGTTCCACCAACAATGTATTAGTGTCCCAGTTTTCCCACATCCCCTCCAACATTCATCGTTATCTTTTCCTGTCATTTTAGCCAATCAGACAGGTGTGTAGTGGTACCTCAGAGTTGTCTTAATTTGCATTTCTCTGACCAATAGTGATTTGGAGCAACTTTTCATATGACTATGGATGGTTTTAATTTCATCATCTGAAAATAGTCTGTTCATATCCCTTGACCACTTATCTATTGAAGAGTGGCTTGAATTCTTATATATATGAGACAATTCTCTATATATTTTAGAAATGAGGCCTTTATCAGAACCATTAAATGTAAAGATGATTTCCCAATTTGTGGCTTCCCTCCTAATCTTGTCTGCATTAGTTTTATTTGTACAGAAACTTTTTAACGTAATATAATCAAAATTATCTATCTGGTGTTCAATTAGGAGTTCCGGGTCTTCTTTGGACATAAATTTATTCCATCTCCACAGGTCTGAGAGATAAACTATATTACGTTCCTCTAACTTGCTTACAAAGTCCCTCTTTATATCTAGATCATGAACCCATTTAGATCTTATCTTGGTATGTGGTGTTAGGTATG
>JAJPUD010003770.1:202153-229431 GCA_023553655.1 Myrmecobius fasciatus
GATTTTACCTTGTTTTTACCTCCCTTTTTTTTAGATCTTATTTTACCACTTTTTCCCCTCTTTTCCCCAGTATGATATCCTTTTCCCCTCTAGTTCTTTTTCATATTATCAAAGTAAAATCAAATTATACCCCCATTCTTTAAGGATACCCCTAGTAGAGATATAGATCTCAAGAGTTCTTTCCTTTTTACCTTTTTACGCTTCTCTAGAGTTCTGTGTTTGGAGGTCAAATTTTTTGTTCAGATCTGGTCTTTTCATTAGAAATAGGTGAAATTCTCCTGTATCATTAAATGACCATCTTCTTCCCTGGAAGATGATGCTCATTCTTCCTGGATAGCTTATTCTTGGCTGTAATCCAAGTTCTTTTGCCTTTCAGAATATCTGATTCCAGGCCCTTCTATCCTTTAATGTGGATGCTGACAGATCCTGTGTAATTGTAATGACAGTTCCTCGGTATTTGAACTGTTTTTTTTTCTAGCAGCTTGTAATATCTTTTCCTTGTTGCGATAGTCCTGAAATTTGGCCATGATATTCCTTGGGGTTTTAATTTTGGGGTCTCTTTCAGGAGGTGATCGGTGGATTCTTTCAATACCAACTTTGCCTTCTGATTCTAAAACATCAGGGCAATTCTCTTTCATGATTTCCTGGAAGATAGCATCAAGATTCTTTTTTTCATTGTGATTTTCAGGGAGTCCAATAATTCTTAGATTGTCTCTCCTGGATCTGTTTTTCAAGTCAGTTGTTTTTCCTAGGAGATATTTCATATTTTCTTCTATTTTTTCATTTTTTTTGTTTTTGTTTGACTGATTCTTGAAGTCTTATTGAGTCATTCATTTCAATTTGTTCAATTTTAATTTTTAAGGTATTATTTCCTTCAGTTATCTTTTTTAGGTCCTTTTGTAACTGGCCAATTGAATTTTTTGGTTCATTGCATTCTTTTTCCATTTTGCCAATTTTATTTTTCAGTGAATTGTTGTCTTTTTCCAATTCACTAATTTTATTTTTCAGTGAATTTTTATCTTTTTCCAATTCACTATTTTTATTTTCTAGTGAGTTGGTGATTTTTTCCAATTCACCAATTTTGTTTTTCAGTGAATTGTTGTCTTTTACCAATTCACTATTTTTATTTTCCAGTGAGTTGGTGACTTTTTCCCATTCACCAGACTTATTTTCCAGTTTTTCACATCTCTGTTGCAGGGCGATGTTTCCTTCTTGCACTGCTCTCAGTTTATTTCCCCAATCTTCTTCTAGCTCTCTTTTGAGATTCCTTATGCAATCTTCCAGGTAAGCCTTCTGAAAGGGAGACCAGCTTAAGTCCACCTTTGTGGCTTTATCTGGGATTGTTTTCAGAATCTCAGGATCTGGGGACTGCTCTAGTTTCTCTCTGTAAAAGCTGTCTATGGTGAGAGCTCTCTTCTTTTTGCTCATTATGTTTAGCTGAGGTATCAGTTAACAGCAGGGAATTCTGCAGCCCCAGCAGCAGCAGTGGCAGCAGTGGCAGCAGCAGCAGGCGAGATTTCAATTTGCCCTGGGGCAGTTTGGCGAGTTGACTTCCGGTCTGGGGCTGATCTGGCTAGATCCGCACTAGGACCACACTTTCAGCTGCTCTCAATCCACCCTTTATCAAAGGTAGACCTGCCAAAGCACCTGCCCGCAAGCAGAGCAAAGTGGCCCAAATGTCTCCCAGGGACTTCCTGGCAGCCTAAAATCTTCTGCTCCGTCCCAGCCCCGGACTTGCACCCGGCTGCGCCCTGGCATCTGAGCGCTGGGAGCTGCTCGATCCCCTGCCCGTCTAAAACTGACCTCAGAAGTTCTTTCAAAGTAGATATTTGATAGAAGTGCGTTGTACTCCAAGTGTTTGGTGAAGCCCTCACTCCAGAACCAGTTCAGAGGCTCAGTTTGTCTGTGTCTGAGGGAAGGTCTCAAGAGCTTACAGAGAATGCTGTCTGCAGTTCGCCATCTTCCACAACCATTGTTTTCAGGGAATTTCTAACCTAGCTGGGGATTTGTTTTACTTGCAGAGCAATGTGATGTTGCACAATAAGTAATGCAAATTATAACATATTAAGAATATTAGAAAGTTCAAAATTCTAGGCTGAGTGAAATGAAACAAACATCATTTAATACAAAAGAAACCAAAGAAACCATTTGGAAGATGCTGAAGCAGCAGACAATTAGAGTTATCCAAAGATAAGATGGATTTTCTTGGAAAGTAGCAGGGTTCTCCCCTCATTGATCATCTTCACTTTAAAAAAAAATATTGGATCTCGTACAGAGGATTCTTTTTCAGATATGAGTTGAACTAAGGGACCATTAGGTACTTTTGAACTCTAATTCTTTGGCTTTCTGTGTGCTTCCTGGAGGAGATAAGAAGCAAGTTCCTTGAGGACAGGCACCATTTAAATTTTTAGGTGTTTTTATCTCCAGTCTATTACAATCCTTTGCACATAGGAAATTATAAACTACTATTTGTTGAGTATAATTGAATGAGATAGAATTTAATTAATTTATTCAATATATATTCATTAATTCCTTAGTATATTTTAGGCACTACACTTGGAATACAGAGAGTTCATGTTCTATTTATGAGGAAAACAGTAGATTCACAGAGAAACATAGCCAAAGTAGATATAAAATAATTTAAGTGGGAGAGGACAGTTACATCTAGGGGAATTTGGAAAGACCTTTTATGAGAGATTGCAATTAATCTGAGCCTTTGGAGGGGAAATTAATTATTCTGTCAGACAAAAAGAAAGATGGAGAACATGACAAGCATGTGGGACAGCCTATGCACAGGAAAGTATGACATTTTGACTGGGACAAGGAGTGTTTAATGGACATTAATGTGAGATTGGTCTGCAGTGATAAATTAGAACTAGACTATGAATGAATTTAAATATCAGTGAAAAAGTTTGTATTGCATTCTAGAGCAATAAAGAGACACCACTGAAGTTTAAATTCTACTGTCATAGTGTAGTTGAAAGTGCAATAGAATATCATGTAAAAGAAGTGAACTTAGAATCAGAGGACATAATTATATATCCTGGCTCTTCTGTGTAAGTTGAGCAAATTACAATCTTTCTAGGGCTTCAGTTTTCCAAATAGTAAAATATAGAAGATAGACGAGATCATCACCAAGCTTTCTTCCAAGTCTAAATCCTATAATTATGTTATTTTTAACATACTGAATTGATGAGGTAAGTCTAATAACAAGAAATTTAATAGGGAATAAATTAAAGTCCTATGTTTGGTTTAAGCACTTAAACTGGATAGGATTGATTAAATGGAAATATGTCTAGATATTGGTTCATGTGGAAATGATCTGCAAACCTCAATATGCTTCCATAGTGTGACATGCAAGTCAAGAACTTGACATGATCTCAGGATATTTTCAATAGTTTCAATCCAATTTAAGGTACAAAGTAATAAACAGTTATTAAATGCAAAAACTATAATCGATTCCAGTGATATAAAAATAAAAATGGCATAATCCTTGCCCATGGGGAGCTAATGTTCTAATATAAGAATAAGAAATATACACAGATAAATATACTATAAATTGCAATGAACTAGGTGTGTAGGAAAGGTCAAGCAGAGGACAGCATCAAAAGTAAGGCAACATGTAGATGGATAAATGTGTTTGCATCAGAACATATCTGGGATATCATTAATTGATCTTGGTGTGCCCCATTTTGGAGCAAGATATTGAAAATTAGTAATCTAGGCAAAGGGTATCAAAATGGTAATAAAGATAAGAGCCTGTCATGTTAGGATCAATTAAATTAGAAGAGAAGAAATAGGAAAGACACAATTTTTCAGTCAATATTTGATGAGAAAATATGGGAAGATATATTAGAGTTACTCTGCTTTAAATCAACGAACAGAATTAGGAACAATATATAAAAGCTATGGAAAGGCAGATTTCATCTCAGTATAATTAATGATTCCACAGAGTTCTACTCTGATCTTTTATTTTGTTGTGGAGGTATCCCTGGATTGTTCTACTATGTTTGAAATATTTTGAATGTAATCTCTGCAATAGATTAAGTTCACTTTCTGAGGACCAGCCTAGGCAAGTATAAAGAAGCTCATCTTTTTACTTGATAATGAAATTGGCCTCTTTATCATTAATTTTATGGTTATATCTACCTATGAAACACAGGTGACAGGGGATAGAATACTAGACTTGGAGTCAGGGGCACTTGAGTTTGAATCCTGTCTCAGATACATTTTAGCTATGAGACTTTGGATAAGTCACTTAACCTTCCCCAGTCCTAGTTTCCTTAATCTATCTAAGAACACTAAGCAATGTATTTGAACTTTTTTATGTCATAGAAACTTAGTGAATACAGTCTAGTCTTGTGAAATCTCTAGGAACCTTCTCAGAAAAGTATTTTCAAATGCATAAAACAAAATATACTTTGTTACAGTGGGAAATAGTTATATTGAAATATAGTTTTTATAATACTAAGGAAAAAAACATGTACCCCAATTTAAAGATTCCTGTACTGGAAGAGCTATATTGTATTAGTCTTGACATTTTCACTTTAAATAAAAATCAGAAGATAGGAAAGAGGAAGTTGTACTTCTGAGGAAATATGTTCTTCTTTTAAAGAGAAAAGGAAAGAAAGAAAAAAAAAGAAAGGAAGGAAGGAAGATGAGAAGAAAGGAAGAAAGGAAGGAAGGAAGGAAGGATGGAAAGAAAAAGAAAGAAGGACAGAAAGAAAAGAAAGAGAAAATTAGAATGAAAAAAGGAAGGAAAGAAAGGAGAGAAAAGGAGAGCAAAGAAAAGGAGGAAGGGAGGAAAAAAGAAAGATAGGGAAACAAAGAAAGAAAAGAGTTGATCAAGTTTTTATTGTTGCTATTGCAGGATTATAGGTCTACAATTAGAATTGCCCTCACCAATCATCTCGCCCAACCTATACCCCAAAAGAGATTCCCACTATAAAATGCCTCATTAGTGGTCCCCAATTCTTTAATTAATGACCTACAGGAAGGGAGAATCCAATATTTCTAGACACAATCAGTTCCAGTTTTAGATGGTCAATTGGGTAGCAAGTATTTTTTGACATCAAGCCCAACCTTATTTATTTGAAATTTCTACTCATTATTCTGGATTCTGTCCTCTGGCACAAATAAACCAAGTTGAATGCCTCTGTCCCATGACAGCCTTTCATATATTTTAGCACAGCTATCATGTTGTCTCTAAATTTTTTCTTTTGCAGTTTAAACATTCCATCTCAACAACAGATCATTTCAGGGGGTTTAGGTTGAGGAGACGCCTTCACAAATTCTGTACTCAGAAGAGCTTGATCTCATCTCTGTTCTTATTACCTATGTGACCTTAAACAATGTCACTTAATTTCTTTGTTTCTTCATCTGCAAAATGAAGTAAGTGATTGCAATAGATAACTTCTTGAATTAACTTCCAACTATATATCTGTGCTCCTATGATCATATCCATAGATTTCAAGTTCTCTATCATACAGACTGTCTTCTTCTGGATGATCACCAGCTTGTCAATGCTCTTCCTAAATAGCAGCACCAAGAATAGAATACCAGATGTGAACTGACCAAGCCAGTATATAGTGAGACTATCACATCTCTTTTCTTGGAAGCTATAACTTTCAGTATAGTCCACAATGATGTTAGTGATCCTGCTTGCCACATCACATTGCTTATTCATATTGAGATTTTAATCCAAAAAAATTCCTTGTTTTTAGAAAAAACTAAATTTTCTAACTCTACCTAAAGTGAAGAAGTCATGAGTTCAAATTCCTGGGCAAATCACTTTAACCCTGTTTGCTTCAGTTTTCTCATTTGTAAAATGAGCTTGGGGAGGAAATGACTAGCAACTGTAATATCTTTGCCAAGAAAACTTCAAATGGCATCACAAAGAGGCAGATATTATTTGATTTACTGAGCAACAACAAAAATCAGCAGAACAATCTGATCCTAACTCAGAATGAATTGTTAGCTCAGTAGAATAAATTACGTACATAATATATTGCAGTAAATGAACATAGTAGTTTAGGGCTTGATAAACCCAAAGATCTAAGCATTTTATAAAAATTACTGGGAAAATAGGAAAACTATTTCATGAACAAACAAGGGATAGAAGGGATTACAAGAAGTAAAGTATATAATTTTGAATATATGAAATTATAAAGCTTTTTGTACAAATAAAACTAATACAGCCAAAATTAGGGAAAAATAAGGAAACGGGGATTTTTACAGCAATTTTCTTTGATAAAGGCCTCATTTTGCTAATATTTATGGAATTTATCCAAATTTATAAAAAGAAGAGCCATTCCCCAGTTGATAAATCATCAAAGAATATCAACAAGAAGTTTTAAGTTGAAATCAAAGCTATAGTCACAAAGAAATGCTCTTAATCACTACTGATTAGAAAAATTCAAATGAAAATAATTCTGATATGCCTCCTCACAGCTATCAGATTGACTTATATGATAGAAAAGAGAAATGACAAATGCTGGAGGGGGAATGGAAAATTTCATACATCAATGAACTATTGTTGAATCTGTAAACTAGTCCAAGCACTCTGAAGAGCAATCTGGAATACCCAAAGGGCTATAAAACTGCATACCTTTTGACCAAGTAATCCCATCAGTAAGTCTGTATTTCAAAGATATCAAAGAAAATGGAAAAGAACCTCTTTATACCATATTCATAGCAGCTCCCTCTTTCATTTCCTTCTTTTTTTTTTTCTTTTGTAGTAGTAAAAAATTGGAAATCAAAGAGATACCCATCAGCTGGAGAATGGCTGGACAAATTGGAGTGTATGTTTGATGGATTATTGTATTATAAGAAAGGAAAAGCAGAATAATTTCAGAAGAATAAAAAACTGGGAAGAATTTTATGAATCCAGACAAAATGATGTGAGCAGAACCAGTAGAGTACTGTACATAGTAACAGCAATATTGTAAGGATGATCAGCTGTGAATGACTTAGTTACTTTGATTAAGACAATGATTCAAGACAATTTCAAAGTACCCATAGTAAAAAATGCTTTCCACCTCCAGAGAGAATACTGATGAACTCTGAATGCATATAGAAACATACTCTTTTCTATCTTTATTTTTTCTATTTTATTTTGAGTTTTCTTTTACAACATTGCTAACATGGCAATATATTTTGAATGACCTCACAGGTATAATTGAAGTAAAATTATTTACATTTTCAAGAAGGGATAAGGGTTGAGAGATAGAACACAAAATTAAAAAAAAATTAAAATTTTCATATGCTAATGTTGTGAATTGTTTCTAGTAGTTTTTTAATTGATTCTCTAGTATACTTTAAGTATACCATCATATCATCTGCAAAGAGTGATAATTTCGTTTCCTCATTACCTACTCTAATTCCTTTAAACTCTTTTTCTTCTCTTATTGCCAAAATTAACATTTCTAATACAATATTGAATAGCAATGGTGATAGTGGGCAACCTTGTTTCACTCCTGATCTTATTGGGAATAGTTCTAGTTTGTTTCCAATACATATGATGCTTATTTATTTCTATACTTTCTAATGTTTTTTTTTTTTAATTGGAATGAAAGTTGGATTATATCAAATGCTTTTTCTGCATCTATTGAAATAATCATATGATTTTTGTTAGTTTGATTATTGATATAGTCAATTATGCTAATAGTTTTCCTAATATTGAACCAGTCCTGCTGGTTCAATCGTACTTTTTGATAGTTTTTCATCAAGTATAAATCCTGCTTGATCATACTGTATTTTCCTGGGGATCCTTTATGTAATCTCGTTGCTAATATTTTATTTAAGATTTTTTCATCAATATTCATTAGGGAAATTGGTCTGTAATTTTCCTCCTTTGTTTTCACTCTACTTGGTTTAGTTATCAGCACCATATCTGTGTCACAAAAGGAATTTGGTAGGATTCCTTCCCCTATTTTTTAAAACAGTTTGTAGAGTATTGTAATTAATTGTTCTTTAAATGTTTGGTAGAATTCACATGTAAATTCATCTGGCCCTGGAGACTTTTTCTTAGGGAGCCAATTAATAGCTTATTCTATTTCTTTTTCTAAAATGGAACTATTTCAATAATTAATTTCCTTCTGTTAATCTGGGCAATCTATATTTTTGTAAGTATTCCTCCATTTCACTTAGGTTATCAAATTTATTGGCATAAAGTTGGGCCAATAACTCCTAATTATTGCTCTAATTTCCTCTTCATTAGTGGAAAGTTCTCCCTTTTCATTTTTGAGACTAACAATTTGATTTCCTTCTTTACTTTTTCTAATCAAATTAACTAAAGACTTATTATATTGTTTTTTTATAAATCCAACTTTTAGTTTTATTTATTAATTCAATAGTTTCCTTATTTTCAGTTTTATTAATCTCCCATTTTATTTTCAGAATTTCAAATTTGATATTTGATTGGGGTTTTTAACTTGTTCTTTTTTTTTTTAAGCTTTTTTAGTTTAATCAGCCAATTCCTTATTGAAAAAATAAGGAAAGAGGGAGTCTTACCAAACTCCTTTTATCTCATAGATATGGTTCTGATACCTAAACCAGGTAGGGTGAAAACAGAGAAAGAAAATTAAAACTCAATTTCCCTAATGAATTTTGATGCAAAAATTTTAAATAAATTATTAGCAAAGAGATTACGGAAAGGATTCCCAGGATAATACACTATGATCAAGTAGGATTTATATTTGATGGAAGGCTGGTTCAATATTAGGAAAACTATTAGCATAATTGACCATATCAATAAGCAAATTAACAAAAAATCATATTTATCTCAATAGATGCAGAAAAAACATTTGATAAAATCCAACACTAATTCCTATTAGAAACACTAGAGAGTATAGGAATAAATTGGCTTTTTTTTTTTTTTTTTTTTTTTGCTTTTTGCTGAGGCAATTGAGGTTAAATGACTTGCCCAGGGTCACACAGCTAGGGAATGTTAAGTGTCTGAGACCAAATTTGAACTCAGGCCACCTAGCTGCCCCAATAAATGGACTTTTAAAATGATCAGTAGCATTTATCTAAAACCATAAGCAGGTGTCCCATATATTGGGGACAAAATAGAACCATTCCCAATAAGATCACCATTACTATTCAATATTGTATTAGAAATGTTACCTTTGGCAATGAGAATAAAAAAGAGATTAAAGGAATTAGAACAAATTATCACTCTTTGCAGATGATATGATGGTATACTTAGAGTATGCTAGAGAATCAATCAAAAAACTACTGGAAACAATTCAAAACTTTAGCAAAGTTACAGGATACAAAATAAATCCACCAAAATCATCAGCATTTTTATATGCTACCAATAAATTCCAGCAGCAAGAGATATAAAAAGAAATTCCAATTAAAATAATTGTTGATAATATAAAATATTTGGGAGTCTATCTGCCAAGGCAAAGTTAGGAGCTATATGGACACAATTACAAAACAGTTTCCACACAAATAAAGTCAGATCTAATTAATTAGAAAAATATCAAGTGCTAATGGGTAGGCTGAGCAAATCTAATGAAAATGACAATACTCCCTAAATTAATCTACTTATTTAGTGTCATACTAATCAAACTCTCAAGAAATTATTTTACATACTTAGAAAAAAATAATAATGAAGTTCATCTGGAAGAACAAAAGGCCAAGAACTTCAAGGTAATTGATAAAAGAAAAGTCAATGAAAGTGGCCTAGCTGTGCCAGATCTAAAACTATATTATAAAGCAGCAGTCATCAAAACCATTTGGTACTGGCTAAGAAATAGAGTAGTTGATCAGTGGAATAGGTTAGGCCCACAGGACAAAAGAGTCAATGACTATAGTAATCTAGTGATGGACAAACCCAAAGACTCCAGCTTTGGGGATAAGAATTCACTCTTTGACGAAAATTGCTGGGAAAATTGGAAACTAGTACGGCAGAAACTAGGCATTGACCCAAAACTAACACCATATGCCAAAGTCAAAATGTTTCCGAATTTAGATATAAAAAAGTGACATTATAAGCACATTAGAAAAACAAAGGATAGTTTGCCGCTGAGATCTGTGGAGAAGATAGGAATTTGTGACCAATGAAGAACTGGAGCTCATTAATGAACAGAACATAGATGATTTTGGTTATATTAAAATAAAAAGATTTTGTACAAACAAAACTAATACAGACAAAATTAGAAAGGAAGCAATAAGTTGGGAAAACATTTTTACATTCAAGGGTTCTGATAAAGGCCTCATTTCTAAAATGTATAGATAATTGACTCAAATTTATAAGAATTCAAACCATTCTCCAATTGATAAATGGCAAAGAATATGAACAATTTTCAGATGAAGAAATTTAAACCATCTCTAGTCATATGGAAAGATGCTCTAAATAACTATTGATCTGAGAAATACAAATTAAGACAACTCTGAGACACCTGTATACACCTCTGAGATTGACTAAAATGACAGGAAAAGATAATGTGGAATTTTGGAGGGGATGTGGGAAAACTGGGAACTAATGCATTTTTGGTGGAATTGTGAATTGATTAAACCATTCTGGAGAGCAATTTCGAACTAAGCTCAAAGGACTATCAAACTGTGCATAGCCTTTGACCTAGCAGTATTTCTACTGGAATTATATCCCAAAGAGGTCTTAAAGGGGGAAAGGGACTCTCACATGTGCAAAAATATTTGTGGCAGCCCTTTTTGTAATGGCAAGAAACTAGAAATTTAGTGGATGCCCATCAGTTGCAGAATGGCTGAATAAGTTACGGTATATGAATGTTATGGAATAATATTGTTCTATAAGAAATGATCAATAGAATTATTTAGGAGAGGCCTAAAGAAACTTACATGAACTGATGCTAAGTGAAATGAGCAGAACCAGGACATCATTGTACATGGCAACAGCAAGATTACACAATAATCTATTCTGATGTATTGGGCTCTTCTCAACAATGAGTTGATTCAGGCCAGTTCCAATGATCTTGTGATGTTGAGAACCATCTACATCCAGAAAGAGGACTGTGGGAACTCAGTATGTATCACAATATAGGATTTTCACTTCTCTTGTTGTTTGTTTGAATTTTATTTTCTTTCTCATTTTTCTTTTTTGATGAGATTTTTCTTGTGCAGTAAGATAATTGTATAAATATGTATGCCTATATTCAATTTACATATGTTTTTACTTTTTTAACATATATTGGACTCCTTGTCATTTAGGGGAATGGGGGGAATGGGGGAAAATTGGAAGACAAGGTTTTGCAAGGGTCAATTGTTGAAAAAATTATTCTTGCATATGTTTTGAAAACAAAAAGCTTCAATTAAAACAAAACAAAGAAAGCAGTTTTATACGCAATTGGGAAATCTCCAACAAAGAAATAATTAAACATATATCTTTATATACATATATGATTTGACTTTTAATATAACTTTAAAAATTATAACATTCTTAAAATAAGGGCAAACCACAAAGATTGAATTATTTCTGAGTTTTCTATATGTATTTTAGGATGGCTGTTGCCAAATGATTGTAGGATCTTTTGTGATTACATAGATGGAATTCATAAGTTTAACCTTTTAACTATTCCTGCCATCTTTTCTTTAAATCAGAGGAGTCAAATTTGGTATTCCTAAATATAATTTAGAAATATTTAATTAAAAAATAAGAATACAATAGATCATAGATAATGCTAATATGTGGTTTTCTAAGTGAAATATTCAATGGTTCTAATTTTATTTCAGTTTGACATTGTGTTTTAAACCAAGCAACCCTTCATCAATCTGTTTTCTCCCAGCCCCCCTCCCTCCTTTTTTCCTATTTATTTTCTTCTAGTGAAAAGTGGTACCAGTAAGTGGGACCCACTCTTGGAAAAGTTAGTTTTGCCTGTGTCTTCTTCCTCTCCAAGTTGTTAATTAGAAAATCCTGGTCTCATCTTCTGATTCTATGGGATCCTTTATGCTGCCACAATGTTCCTTTCCTACTAAAGGTTTGTAATTCTAACTATTCACTCTGTGATCTGTCTATGAAAAAAAAGTAATTTTCTTAGTTTGTCTCCAACCTACACATCTCCCTTCTTAATTTTTAAAGTTTTTTCCTATCCAGTTTTTTCACTTTGTCTAAGTTAATTTCTTTGAAACTTGATTCATCTTGTAGCATTTGTCACTTTCATATCTCAATTAATCTTATTTCCTGTTAACAATATCCTATTTCAATTTCCTTTTCTCATGAACTAGAAGTAGTCTTGTGCTATTCTGATGATGGTTATTGATTATGAAAGGTTTTTGTCATTGTTGTTTACAAAATTTTTTGATATTATAATCGCAAACTTTGACTACAATATTTCTTGGGGATTTAGACATGAAGTTTATTTTTTGTGTTCTGTAGAATCAATTTAAATCTATTATTTATTAGGTGTTTCAAACATATCTAGGCATGTAATTTTCATATATGATATTTTGAAATATGACACTCACTTTTTTAATCATCATTTTTTTCAGGAAGAATAATAATCCTTAGATTAGTTTCCCCATATTTTTGTTTCATAAAGCTCTCACATGTTCTTCTAGTATTGTCTTTTGATTTTGTTCAATTAACTTTTCTTCTGCCTCAGCAATTTTTCATTCCAATTTTATTATTCTCTTTTTATTACAATTTTTTTTATTTTGGATAAGTATACTTTAGTCTGAAATATTTAATTTTCTATGTAGTGGTTGATTTTTCTTAAAAAATAACATTTTCCCTTATTTCTTTAACATTTTTATTTAATTCTTTGAATCCTTTTGAAGTATGGTGAAGGGTTTTTTGTTTTCATTTTGTTTTGTTTGTTTTTTGAAGTTACATCTACATTGTTTCAGAGGAACTTATGGAATTTGCTGTAATTCATTTACCTTCCTCCAAGAGATTTTGCTTAAATTTTCTTTGTTTATTTGTAATTCATTGAGATGTCTCTTTAGTTGGTTGGGTTTTTTTTCTCCTTAGCTTTTTATTCTATTTGTTTTCTGTCACTCTGCTTATCAATATGTGGTGTCCTTGGTGTAAATGCTCTTGTTACCATCAATCTTTTGACTTATATAGGTCTTTAGCTTCTATTTTTTTTTTCTATTCTATCACTGTTCTCTCCCTACCCCCATAAAGTTTTGACAGAATGTATAACCTCTAAGAGATGAGTTTGACCCATTGGGACAATCCTTTTGGGATACTCTAAGAAGCCATGATAATTTCAATTCTTTTTCTTTTTTAAAAATTTTAATCTATGGAATCAATCAGTTATTTCCATAATATGGTAGAATTTAAAAAGATGATTGCACATGAGATTTCAAATCTATTCACAACTTTCTAAGTTTTAAATATACAATAAAACTATCATGTAAATTTATTTTTTCTCTTTTTTTCATTTCCTCTCTTCCAGCTCCTACTCTAGAGATAGCTACCCTCAGACATAAGTAGTTATATTTATATATATATGTGTGTATATATATATATATGTATATAAATTGTTTTATATATGCTTGTATTTATCAGTTCTTTCTCTAGATGCATCTTCTTCTTTATGCATAATTTGAGTATTTGTAATAGTCAAAAATAACATTTACTTAAAGTGATTCTTAAAACAATAAAGTTGCAATTATTTTCTGTTTACTACTTTTCCAGTTCTAGGCCTATTATTAATCTTACATAGAGTTGGGGCAGCTAGGTGGCCCAGTGGATAGAGCATCAGCTCTGAAGTTAGGAAGACCCAAGTTCAAATCTAGTCTCAGTTATTTAACATTTCTTACCTGTTGCCTCAAAAAAAAAAAAGGAATCATAAAATCTAATCCTTTTCTGAAGCATGCAAACTTTCTACACATAGCAACCAGTGATTATTTCATCTTTACTTGAATTCAGCTTGAAATAAAGAGTGCAACTTTCCAGGTCAGCCAAATTTATGGTTGAACTGTTGCAAAGTTCTACCTTAAAAGAAACTCTAATGGCTCCATCTTAACTTCCAGGATCAAATAAAAATGTTCTGTTTCACATTAACAATCTTCACTATCATGCCTATTTCATACTTTGCTGCCCCAATGCACTCTCTAATCCAACTACAATGACCTAGTTGGAGTTCCTTCAAAATGATGCTCTCTTTGTTGTTGTTGTTGTTGTTGTTGTTGTTTTGCAAAACATATGTATGGGTAATTCTTCAAAACTGACCCTTACAAAGCTTTCTATTACAAATTTTTTCCCCCTTAGTCCTCATCCCTCCCCTAGATGACAGGAAATCCACAACTGTTAATTATGTTGAAATACTTGACAAATCGAATATATGTATACAAATTTCCACACTTATCATTGTTGTGCAAGAAAAATTGTATCTACAAAAAAAAATCAGAGAAAGGAAACACAATGCAAGCAAACATCAGTAGAGAGCATGAAAATGTTATGTTGTGATCCACATTTCATATCCCTCTTTCTGGGTACATATTGCTTTCTTCACTGAACAATTTGAACTGGTTTGAAACATTTCATTGTTGAAGAGAGCCATGTCCATCAGAATTGATCATCATATAATATTGTTGTTGCCATGTATAATGATCTCCTGGTTCTGCTCACTTCACTCAGCATCAGTTCATGCAAGTCTCTCCAGGTCTCTCTGAAATCGTCCTGTTGGTCATTTCTTACAGAACAATAATATTCCATAACATTCATATACCATAATTTATTCAGCCATTCTCCAGTTGATGGGCATCCATTCAGTTTCCAGTTTCTGGCCACTACAAAAAGGGCTGCCACAAACATTCTTGCACATATGGGGCCCTTTCCTTCCTTTAAGATCTCTTTGGGATATAGGCCCAATGGAAACACTGCTGGGTCAAAGGGTTTGCACAGTTTGATAACTTTTTGAACATAGTTCCAAATTGCTCTCCAGAATGGCTGGATCCATTCACAGTTCTACCAACAATGTATCAGTGTCCCAGTTTTCCCACAGCCCTTCCAACATTCATCATTATCATTTCCTGTCATTTTAGACAATCTGTCAGGTGTATAGTGGTACCTAAGAGTTGTTTTAATTTGCATTTATCTGATCAACAGTGATGTGGAGCACCTTTTCATATGACTAGAAATAGTTTTAATTTTATTATCTGAAAATTGTCTTGCATATCCTTTGACCATTTATCAATTGGACAGTGGCTTGAATTCTTATAAATATGAGACAATTATATATTTTAGAATTGAGGCCTTTATCAGAACCCTTAAATGTAAAGATGATTTCCCAATTTATTGCTTCCCTCTTAATCTTGTCTGCATTAGTTTTGTTTGTACAAAAACTTTTTAACTTAATATAGTCAAAATTATCTATCTGGTGTTCAATTAAGAGTTCCAGTTCTTCTTTGGACATAAATTTATTCCATCTCCACAGGTTTGAGAAGTAAACTATACTATTTTCCTCTGATTTGCTTGTAATATCACTTTATACCCAAATCATGAACCCATTTAGATCTTATCTTGATGTGTGGTCTTAGGTGTGGGTCAAGCCCTAATTTCTTCCACACTGGTTTCCAATTTTCCCAGCAGTTTTTGTCAAATAGTGAATACTTATCCCAGAAGCTGGGTCTTTGGGTTTATCAAACACTAAATTGCTATAGTCATTGCCTAGTTTGTCCTGTGAACCTATCCTATGCCACCAATCGACTACTCTATTTCTTAGCCAGTAGCAAATGGTTTTTATGACCGTTGCTTTATAATATAGTTTTAGATCTGGTATAGTAAGGCCACCTTCATCAGCCTTTTTTTTTCATTAATTCCCTTGAAATTCTTGACCTTTTGTTCTTCCAAATGAACTTTGCTACTATTTTTTCTAGATCTGTAAAATAGCTTTTTGGGAGTTTGATTGGTATGGCATTAAATAAGTAAATCAGTTTGGGTAGTACTGTCATTTTTATTATATTCGCTCGGCCTACCCATGAGCACTTAATGTTTTTCCAATTGACTAGGTCTGACGGTATTTGTGTGCAAAGTGTTTTGTAGTTTAGTTTGCATAGTTCCCGACTTTTCCTTGGCAGATAGATTCCCAAATATTTTATACTATCATCCGTTATTTGGAATGGAATTTCTTTTTGTATCTCTTGCTGCTGAACTTTGTTGGTAATATATAGAAAAGCTGCTGATTTATGTGGATTTATTTTGTATCCTGCAACTTTGCTAAAGTTGTAAATTGTTTCTAGTAACTTTTTAGTTGAGTCTCTAGGGTTCTCTAAGTATTCCACCATGTCATCTGCAAAGAGTGATTATTTGGTTTCCTCATTACCTACTCTAATTCCTTTTATCTCTTTTTCTTCTCTTATTGCCAAAGCTAATATTTATAATACAATATTAAACAGTAATGGTTATAGTGGGCAGCCTTGTTTCACTCCTGATCTTATTGGGAATGGTTCTAGTTTGTCTCTATTACATATGATGCTTGCTTTTGGTTTTAAGTTGATACTACTAATCGTTGTAAGGAAAAGCCCATTTATTCCTATACTCTCTAGTGTTTTTAATAGGAATGGGTGTTGGATTTTATCAAATGCTTTTTCTGCATCTATTGCGATAATCATATGATTTTTGTTAGTTTGGTTATTAATATAATTGATTATGCTGATAGTTTTCCTAATATTGAACCAGCCCTGCATCCCTGGTATAAATCCTACTTGGTCATAGTGTATTATCCTGGGATGACTTTCTGTAATCTCATTGCTAATATCTTATTTAAAATTTTTGTATCAATATTCATTAGGGAAATTGGTCTATAGTTTTCTTTCTCTGTTTTCACCCTATCTGGTTTAGCTATCTGCACCATATCTGTATCATAGAAGGAATTTGGTAGTATACCTTCTTTCCCTATTTTTTCAAATAGTTTATATAGTATTGGAATTAATTGTTTTTTGAATGCTTGGTAGAATTCACATGTAAATCCATCTGGGCCTGGAGATTTTTTCTTAGGGAGTTGATTAATAGTGTCTTGCTGTTTTTTCATAGGCTAACTCCCAGACTTTGAATAACTCCCTCTTCTGCTTGTTGGTTTCCCTGTCCCCCTTTAATTCTCACCTCAAATTCTGCTCTCTACAAAAAGCTTTGTACCTACTCTCTGAGATGATCTTTCATTAATATTGTATATCTCTTATATGTATAGTTAATTTTTGTCATTTACAATATATACAATTTGTTGTACATAAAGTTGTTACAAATAATTAATGAATAATGAATCATTTCTCCTTTGGGAAATATAAAATAGGTCTTTGTGAGCTTCAGGCCACAATATTTATTTAGCACTTTCCAGAATGACCTCAGTTACAGATTGGTAAATTTCCTCTTCCTTTTTTTTTTTTTTCATGTTCTGTATTGTTTATTCTTTAACATTGAATTCATGGGCAAGAGCACTATAACATGTCTAAAAAAAAAACCTAATCTAAGGCACATGCATTTTCTCTGTCAGACCGATTGCAGCTGTAAGGCAGATCACAAACTTACATTTAGGAACACTGGACAGCAAATTCAATGCTCCACTTGAAGGCCATTTTAAATAGCATGATCACCAACAAGAAGTACAACAAAGAAAAAAAATGACTCTCAATAGCCTACAAAAAAGACAGTTTTTTACAATAGGAGAGCTGAAACAAGATTGCAGAATGTCACCTTGTTTGACCTCAGCTGGGAAGATGGATTTAAGGGGAGCGGCAAGGAAAAGTAGAGAAAGGGTATGATCACAATAGTCTTGGTTAGAGGACCCTGAAAGTCTCAATAATGGAAGCAGTGGAATGGAAAAAAGAGATATTGTGATTGTAGAATTGATATGACAACAACTGAGGGAATGCCAATATAATGTGTTACAGGCTATTTTGTTGTTATTGTTGTTAAGTGGCAATTCTAATAGACTCTTAGGGTTACTTTTGTCTTATGCCTCCTGTTGGAGAAGATTATTATTCATTCCAGGAAATGAATCTTATCTACGGTGAAATAATGTTTCAGCAGCAATATTTGAACTCAGTTTTTCCTAACTTTAAGTTCAGAATTTCATCCACTCCCAGTTATATCACACTACATTATATGGACCTTCAAACCTTATACATGCTCACATTGGTTTCTGACATGAATAGGAAAATATACAATCCATGTGTCTGTGCATTAGACATTTGGTGAGTAAATGACAGTGTGTTCAATATGCTTGTTTAATTTAATGGGTCATCCTACTTGTGATACTGTACTGAATTTATCTGTTTAAGGAGGGTAAAAGATAGAGATTTTATTGAAATTTCATTATTTTATATATTCATTTAGTCATTTTTTAAAAAGCATGTGAGTAATGTCTCTCTAGGATGTTCAAAAGACATGATTTAGCTATGATCAGTGCATCATTTAATGAGTATAAAAATTAATAATAACTAATCCTAATTCCAGACCTGTTGCCCTATATGGTATATCACCTGGCTTTTCTATTTAAATTATATACTTACTTACTTCTATATATATATATTTATTACCATAAGAAAATGCAAATTCCTTGAGGAAAGAGAATCTTTTGAGTTTGGCTCTATTTCCTTTTATTTAGCACAATATCTTCCACTTAGTGCATGTAACAAATGTAGATTAAAGTGAATTATTGTTAAACTGAAACAATATTAGGTATTTTGTAAATTATTGTAGAACTATTATTGAACCCTGAAAAAAACAGAACTCTGTACCCAAGAATCTTAGGAATACCATGCTTCTGGTCCAGTGCACTGAGCCATCATCCTGGGAAAGAAACCTGCTATGATGTGGTGTGGCAACTATTCCTCCAGGTGCTATCTCTCCCCAGCTACTGAGGACCCAGAAAATAAAATTCTTCACAACAAGGACTTGGATCTATCAAATGGTTCAACATCAGAAATTGTTAGATATTTCTGTGGATTGACATTAAGGTAGAGGCACAACCATATCCTTTGCTTCTGTGTCATGGGATCTTCCCATCTGACTTACAGATGAAACCTTTCATATGTATTGTCTTCCCTGTTAGAATGTAATCACCTTGAGATCAGGGGCTGTCTTGTTTTTCAATTTATATTCCCAGAACTTAGTATAGTGCTTTGCCATAATTAAATGATTCATTCATTCATTGTGAATCTATTTGTGTAATTCAGATGAATCTAAGCTGATAAACTATAGAGTTGGACATTTTCACAAAGACCATTTGGTCTAAATCTTTCATTTGATGGTTAAGGAAGCTGAGCTATAGAGAAGTTAAATAATTTGTCCAAAGTAACATAGGTAATAAGTAACTGAACCAAGATTTAAATGCAGAGTCTCTTAGTCCATACTTAATCCTCACTGGACCAGTTTCTTCCTGTGACATCTCGTAATGGCAAATTTACAGTTATTTTTATTGAATTACTATTTTGTGGTTTGAGTTATCTAATTCTGAGAGAGCAAGGTTGAGATCCCCCACTAGTATAGTTTGGCTATCTATTTCTTCTTGCATCTCTCTTAATTTCTCCCCTAGGAATTTGGATGCTATTGAACTTGGTGCATATACATTTAGTATTGATATTGCTATATTATCTATGATACCCTTTAATAAAATATAGTTTCCTTCCTTATCTCTTTTGATTAGATCTATCTTGGCTTTTACTTGATCTGAGATAAGGATTGCTACCCCTGCTTTTTTTTTTCACCTGAAACATAATAGATTCTGCTCCAGCCTTTTACCTTCATCTTATGTGTCACTATATTTTAGATGTGTTTCTTGTAGACAACATATTGTGGGATTCTGGTTTTTAATCCAGTCTGCTATCTGCTTCTGCTTTATGGGAGAGTTCATCCCATTCACATTCACAGTTAGAATAACTAATTCTTTATTTCTTGCCATCTTATTTACCCAAGTTATGTTTTTTTCCCTTTCCTTTCCCCTTTCTCTCTTCCCCCCTCCTCAGTACTTTGCTTTTGATGACCCCCTCCCCCAAACAAACCACCACCCTTTAGATCCCCTCCCCCTGTTTTTACTCCTTTCCCCTGATTCTTCTATTTTCCCTTCTATTAGTTTATCCCTTTCTTTTCCTCCTTCCCTCCCACTTCCCTCTAGCAACAGACAAGTTTCTATATGAAATCTAGTGTCTGATATACACTTTTAGAGCCCAACCTGATGAGAGTAATATTTACACACTGCTCATCTCCCTCCCCTGTTTCTCTCAATTATATTAGGTTTTCTTTGCCTCTTCAAGAGATTTTACCTTGTTTTTACCTCCTTTTTTTTAGATCTTATTTTACCACTTTTTCCCTTTTTTCCCCAGTATGACAACCTTTCCCCCTCTAGTTTTCTTTTTCATATTATCAAAGTAATATCTAGTTAATTATATCCCCATAGTAGAAATAAAGTTCTCAAGAGTCCTTTCCTTTTTACCTTTTTATGCATCTCTTGAGTTCTGTGTTTGAATGTCGAATTTTTTGTTCAGATCTGGTCTTTTCATTAGAAATAGGTGAAATTCACTTATATCATTGAATGACCATTTTCTTCCCTGGAGGATAATGCTCATTCTAGCTGGATAGGTTATTCTTGGCTGTCATCCAAGTTCCTTTGCCTTTTGGAATATCTGGTTCCAGGCCCTTCGATGCTTCAATGTGGAGGCTGACAAATCATGTGTGATTCTAATTATTGATCCTCCGTATTTGAATTGTTTCTTTCTAGCTGCTAGCAGAATCTTTTCCTTGGTGCTATAGTCCTGAAATTTAGTCACGATATTCCTTGGGGTTTTAATTTTGGGGTCTCTTTCAGGAGGTGATCGGTGAATTCTTTCAATGGTGATTTTGCCTTCTGATTCTACAATCTCAGGGCAGTTTTCTTTCAGGATTTCCTGGAAGATAGTGTTTAGATTATTTTTTTCATCATGGCTTTCAGGAAGTCCAATAATCCTTAGATTGTCTCTCCTAGATCTATTTTCCAAGTCAGTTGTTTTTCCTAGGAGATATTTCATATTTTCTTCTAATTTTTCATTTTTTTTTGTTTTTGTTTGACTGATTCTTGAAATCTTATTGAGTCATTCACTTGCATTTGTTCAAATCTTATTTTTAAAGTGTTGTTTTCTTCAGTTACCTTTTTAAGCTCCTTTTGTAACTGGCCAATTGAATTTTTTTGTTCATTGCACTCTTTTTCCACTTCACTAATTTTATTTTTCAATACATTGGTATCTTTTTCATATCTCTTTTGCAGGGCATTATATCCTTCTTGCAATATATTGTATCCTTCTTGCACTGATTTCAGTTTATTTTCCCATTTATCCTCCAGCTCTCTTTTGAGGTTCTTTATGCAATCTTCCAGAAAGGCCTTTTGAAAAGGGGACCAGTGATGGTCCTTAATAACTTCCTTTGGAGTTTTGTCTAAAGGAACCTCAGGATCTGGGATCAGCCCTTCTTTCTCTTGATAAAAGCTGTCTATGGTGAGAGCTCTCTTTTGCTTCTTCATTTTTTTTTTTAGACAGTGTGGATGTCTCTTTAAGGCTCGGAAAAACGGTGGCTGAAGTTCTTTGCCCTGGGGCACTTCGGCGAATTAACTTAAGGTGCTGGGCCTGTGGGGGCTAGGACTAAGTCCAAATTACTCCTTAAACAAGGCAAGTTTTCCAGAACACCTGCCCCCAATCAGGGCAGAGTGTCCTGAGTGCCTCAGACAAACTCCAGGTGTTTGGAGTTTGGAGTTTCTGCCACAATGAGCTGAGTCCCACCCTCACTTCCCGCCTGCACCGAGTCCACTGTTTATCCCTTGGTCCGAGTTAAACAAATCTGATATGAAGTTCTTCAGAGATATCTGAAAGCAATGTACAAATATTTCTGGATTCGTTGACTTGAAGATCAGTTCAGAGGGTTATTTTATTGTTGATTTGAGAGAAGATCAGAGGAGGACGAAGAGAGTCACATTTTCACTCCGCCATTTTGGCTCTGCTCCCCCTGAATTACTATTCCGATTATGTGTAATTGTTCTTAGTATGAAGGGAATGTTCACAAACTATAAGATGATGGATCTAAAAAAGTAATGAGCTCTAATAATAAAGAAACATTATAGGATGTTATCAATCAGCAGCCAACAAGCATTTATTAAATGCTTACTAAATGATTGATACTGTGTTCTACCTCAGTATTAGGGAATTGCCACTGAATTTAAAAGGCACACTCTGTTTCAGTTTTTTCACTTACTAAAATAGTATTCATTAAAAAGCACTAAAAACAGAAAAATCTAGGCCTCTCTTACTATTTATCTAGGACATTATTTATAAGGCAGAAAGACAAGTTGGTCACATTTTTCTTTGCTCTTCCAATATTCACTTCTCCTCCTTTAAAAATATCCTTTATAATTTTTATTCCTCCTACCTTTCTTTACTTATCTTTACTTTCCACTTTCTCATCCATCTTCTCTGAGGCTATATGCCATATAGCTGTTATTTTTTGCCATTGTAATTATTTAAATTTGGAGTAAGAAGCTGGAAAGATGAAATGGGGGTGGTTATGAATGATGTTTTTTTTTTTTTTTTTTGCCTTTTTGCACAAATGCTAGAGAAATGTTGTGGTATAGTGAGAATAAACTTGAGATCCCCGAACATGAATTCTGACTCTGCTATTAAAACCCATGGACAACCCATTACCCTCTTGGCATACTATAGCCCTCTATATTTTCTTACTTGTTACCTTGCCCGCAGAAAGAAGGTTCCTGTATAAATATGTTATTTCATCAGCTCTTCAGGTGAAGTGTTCGGTCTTATCGAATTCCACACATGAGTCTCAAAGAAACTGAGTTTACTGGGTGATAATATGGTTGAAATAGAGTTTAGAAGAAGTAGCAGGGAGTTAAGTAGTATTTCAACTCCTCTACCATGACCAATTAAATTTCAGGTGAAAATGAACATGAACCTAGTTCTCAAAATAGTACAATGCCACCTCCCTTCCACCTTATGCCTTGGGATGACTCTACTCTGAAGCTTACTAAAGGATTGGTAAAGCCCTGTCTGGAGCCTTCATATTTTAAAAAGTCCCATCATGCTGCTCATTCCACTACTGGCTCTTCTACTCTGCCCAATTCCTTTCTGCTGCCTGGAACTCTGGGGGATGATAACCTGATGTGTTGCATTTCCCAATGATTAGCATTTTTCCACTCCATCATCTGTTCTGCTCCCCATAATCCACTGATTATGTGCCTCCAGCTATCATTATACAAATCCTATTTTCTCTACCCTCACCTTCCACTGTCTGCTCTTATATTCTTTTTTTTTTATTAAAACTTTTTATTTGCAAAACATGTGTATGGGTAATTCTTCAACATTAACCCTTACAAAGCTTTCTGTTACAATTTTTCCCCCCTAGTCCCCACCCCTCCCCTAGATGGCAGGAAATCCACTACATGTTAATTATATTAAAATATTTGACAAGTCGAATATATGTATACATATTTCCACACTTATCATTGTTGTGGAAGAAAAATTATATCTACAAGAAAAAAAATTAGAGAAAGGAAATACAATGCTATCAAACATCAATAGAGAGCATGAAAATGTTATGTTGTGGTACACATTTCATATCCCTCTCTCTGGGTGTGTATGGCTTTCTTCACTGAACAATTGGAACTGGTTTGAAACATTTCATTGTTGAAGAGAGCCATGTCCATCAGAATTGATCATCATTATGTATTGTTGTTGCTGTGTATAATGATCTCCTGGTTCTGCTCATTTCTCTCAGCATCAAGCAGTCCATGCAAGTCTCTCCAGGCCTCTTTGAAATCATCCTGCTGGTCATTTCTTATAGAACAATAATATTCTATAACATTCATATACCATAATTTATTCAGCCACTCTCCAATTGATGGGCATCCATTCAGTTTCCAGCTTTTAGCCACTACAAAAAGGGCTACCACAAACATTCTTGCACATGTGGGTCCCTTTCCCTCCTTTAAGATCTCTTTGGGATATAGGCCTGGTAGAAACATTGCTTTCTGTTACAAATTTTTTCCCCCCAACTTCCCCACCCCTTCCCTATTCATGCACTATCTCAAATAACATTCAACCAATGTTGAATATACAATGTTGAGTATACCAAGAAATATTAAAAAAAATATTGTTGGAAATAATGGTTTTTTTTGGTCTGGACCTGGAATTTCATCATTGTACTTATTATTCTATATATTCCTATTATGCAATCCATCTGAAAAGAGAGAGAAAAGCAAGTCCTCTTGGAGATGAAAGCATTTAAACAATTGTCTACTATAAAGATCACATGGAAAGGGGTACAAGTGTATGTGATCCTGGAATGCAGAATTTATAGCTGCTCTTTGTTTCTGAAACTTAGGAGGTGCCTATCATTTGGGGAATGGCAAATCAAAATACATAATATGTATGTAATTGGTTATTCTTGCACTGGATGAAATGATTAAATACAAGGTTTCATCAAAACCTAGGAAGACTCGAATGAATTAATGCAGAATAAAATGATTAGAAGCAGAAAAAAAGTTGAATATAATGACATTTGAAAGAAAAGCAACTTTGGAAGACAACTGTAATTAATGTAATGAGAGGAATGTAATGAAGAGGTATATTACCAGCTGACAGAGAGATGATAGAATCAAGATTCAGAATGAGATTTTTATTTTTTTATTTTTTATTTTTTTATTTTATTTACATAACGTATGTGTGGGTAATTCTTCAACAATAACCCTTACATAGCTTTCTGTTACAAATTTTTCCCCCCAACTCCCCACCCCTCCCCTAGATGGCAGGATATCCACTACATGTTAATTATGTTAAAATATTGGCAAATTGAATATATGTATACATATTTCCAAACTTATCATTGTTGTGCAAGAAAAATCTTTACAGAAAAAAATATATCAGATAAAGGAAACACAATGTAAGCAAACATCAATCAAGGAGTATGAGAATGTTATGTTGTGATCCACATTTCACATCCCTCTATCTGGGTGTATATGGCTTTCTTCAGTGAACAATTGGAGGTGGTTTGAAACATTTCATTGTTGAAGAGAGCCATGTCCATCAGAATTGATCGTCATATAGTACTGTTGTTGACGTGTATAATGATCTCCTGGTTCTGCTCATTTCACTCAGCATCAGTTCATGTAAGTCTCTCCAAGCCTCTCTGAAATCATCTTGCTGGTCATTTCTTACAGAACAATAATATTCCATAATATTCATATACCATAATTTATTCAGCCATTCTCCAATTGAAGGGCATCTATTCAATTTCCAGTTTCTAGCCACTACAAAAAGGGCTGCCACAAACATTCTTGCACATTTGGGGCCCTTTCTTTCCTTTATGATTTCTTTGGGATATAAGCCCAATAGACATGCTGCTGGGTTAAAGGGTATGCACAGTTTGATAACTTTTTGAGCGTAGCTCCAAATTGTTCTCCAGAATGGCTGTATCTGTTCACAGCTCCACCAACAATTCATCAGTGTCCCAGCATTCCCACATCCCCTCCAACATTTATCATTAACTTTTCCTGTCATTTTAGCCAATCTGAGAGGTGTGAAGTGGTACCTCAGGGTTGTCTTGATTTGCATTTCTCTGATCAATAGTGATTTGGAGCATCTTTTCATATGACTATAAATAGTTTTAATTTCATCCTCTGAAAATTGTTCATATCCCTTGACCATTTATTGATTGGAGAATGGCTTGAATTTTTATAAATATGAGATAATTCTCTATATATTTTAGAGATGAGACCTTTACCAGAACCCTTAAATGTAAAGATGATTTCCCAATTTTTTGCTTCCCTCCTAATCTTGTCTGCATTGATTTTGTTTGTACAAAAACTTTTTAACTTAATATAGTCAAAGTTATCTATCTGGTTTTCAATTAAGAGTTCCAGTTCTTCTTTGGACATAAATTTATTCCATCTCCATAGGTCTGAGAGGTAAACTATATTACATTCCTCTAATTTACTTATAGTATCACTCTTTATATCCAGATCATGAACCCATTTAGATCTTATCTTGGTATGTGGTGTTAGATGTGGGTCAAGCCCTAATTTCTTCCACACTAGTTTCCAGTTTTCCCAACAGTTTTTGTCAAATAGTGAATACTTATCCCAAAAGCTGGGGTCTTTGGGTTTGTCAAAGACTAAATTGCTATAGTTATTGCCTGGTTTGTCTTGTGATTCTATCCTATTCCACTGATCGACTACTCTATTTCTTAGCCAGTACCAAATGGTTTTGATGACAGCTGCTTTGTAATATAGTTTTAGATCTGGTACAGCAAGTCCACCATCATCAGCCTTTTTTTTCATTAATCCCCTTGAAATTCTTGACCTTTTGTTTTTCCAAATGAACTTTGCTACTATTTTTTCTAGATCTGTAAGATAATTTCTTGGGAGTTTGATTGGTATGGCACTAAATAAGTAAACTAGTTTGGGTAATATTGTCATTTTTATTATATTTGCTCGGCCTACCCATGAGCATTTTAAGTTTTTCC
This sequence comes from Myrmecobius fasciatus, assembly GCA_023553655.1. Lineage (NCBI taxonomy): Eukaryota > Metazoa > Chordata > Mammalia > Dasyuromorphia > Myrmecobiidae > Myrmecobius > Myrmecobius fasciatus. Next base: position 228,582 of record JAJPUD010003770.1, read on the forward strand.
AATTGACTAGGTCTCATTTTATTTGTGTGGAAAGTGTTTTGTAGTTTAGTTCATATACTTCCTGACTATCCCTTGGCAGATAAATTCCCAAATATTTTATACTATCAACAGTTATTTTGAATGGAATTTCTTTTTGTATCTCTTGCTGCTGAACTTTATTGGTAATATATAAAAATGCTGATGATTTATGTGGATTTATTTTGTATCCTGCCACTTTGCTAAAGTTGTGAATTGTTTCTAGTAGTTTTTTAGTTGAGTCTTTAGGGTTCTCTATGTATATCATCATGTCATCTGCAAAGAGTGATAATTTGGTTTCCTCATTACCTACTCTAGTTCCTTTAATCTCTTTTTCTTCTCTTACTGCCAAAGCTAACATTTCTAAGACAATATTAAATAATAATGGTGACAGTGGACAGTCTTGTTTCACTCCTGATCTTATTGGGAATGGTTCTAGTTTGACTCCATTACATATGATGCTTGCTGAAGGTTTTAAGTAGATACTACTAATCATTTTAAGGAAAAGCCCATTTATTCCTATACTCTCCAGTGTTTTTAATAGGAATGGGTGTTGGATTTTATCAAAGGCTTTTTCTGCATCTATTGAGATAATCATATGGTTTTTATTAATTTGGTTATTAATATAATTGATTATGCTAATAGTTTTCCTAATATTGAACCAGCCCTGCATCCCTGGTATAAATCCTACTTGGTCATGGTGTATTATCCTGGGGATGACTTTCTGTAATCTTGTTGCTAAAATCTTACTTAAAATTTTTGCATCAATATTCATTAGGGAAATGGGTCTATAGTTTTCTTTCTCAGTTTTCTCCCTACCTGGTTTAGCTATCAG
>JAJPUD010003771.1:0-16020 GCA_023553655.1 Myrmecobius fasciatus
TACTATATGACAATCAGTTCTGATGGACATGGCTCTCTTCAACAATGAAATGTTTCAAACCACTTCCAATTGTTCACTGAAGAAAGCCATATACACCCAGAGAGAGGGATGTGAAATGTGGACCACAACATAACATTTTCATGCTCTCTATTGATGTTTGCTTGCATTGTGTTTCCTTTATCTGATTTTTCTTTCTTGTAGATACGATTTTTCTTGCACAACAATAAGTGTGGAAATATGTATACATATATTTGATTTGTCAAGTATTTTAACATAATTAACATGTAGTGGATATCCTGCCATCTAGGGGAGGGGTAGGGAGTAGGGGGAAAAATTTGTAACAGAAAGCTTTGTAAGGGTTAATTAATGTTGAAGAATTACCCATACATATGTTTTGCAAATAAATAAATAAATAAATTTTAAAAAAAGAAAAAGAAACATTAGGACTTAGTTACAGATAAAATATGGAGGGGTGACAGAGTAAGTAGACACCTGGGTTGTAAGCCTAAATAATTGGTAGGATGTTGGTACTGTCAACATTATCAAAAAAATATGAAGAGAGAAGGATAGAGGGGGAGAGATAAGGAATTCAGATATGGACATTTGAGTTTAAGACCTTTATGAGTCTTATTCAGTTTGAGATGTACAATGGGCAGTTGGAGATGTGAGTCTACAGGTCAGTAGAGAGTTTGAGGCTGGGTGAACAGATCTAAGAATCATCAACATAAAGATAATAATGAATTCAGGAGCTGATGACATCACAAAATGACATAGTATGAAAGGAGAAGATAAGAGGGCTCAAGAAAGCCCTGTGGGGCATTCATAGCTTGTGGTCATGACATTGATGAAGATCCTTCAAGAGACTGAGAAGGAGGAGTTGGATAGATAGGAAAAGAACCAAGAAACAGAAAGCAGGTCAAAAAAACCCCCAAAAAACCAAAAACAAAAAAAAAAAACAGTCTAAGAATCTTGTGAATAGCTCCCAAGCACAAGGCCTAAACAGTCTGGCTCTATTTTTAATGAAGGCTTCAGTCAGAGAAGGAAAGAGAATCAGCATTTGTATTATACCTACTGTGTCAGGCACTTTGCTAGGTACTTTACAAATGTTAACTCATTGATTCTTCTAATAATCCCATCAGAGAGGTTCTGTTATTATCCTTATTTTACAGATGAGGGATTGAGGCAAATAGGATAAATGACTTACCCAGGGTCATACAGTGTCTAATACCAGATCTGAACTTGTATCTTCCTGACTCTAGTCTAAATGTGGTCTAAATCCCTACAGAAAGAATATAAAAGAACAGTACCACTTACTAAAAGTAACAGTGACCAAACAGTAAAATGGTTGCAAGTAAACTTGGGAAACTGTAGACCACAAGTGTCTTTGCATATTGTAAACATAAATGTAAGGAAGACTTTTGAGTATGATAGCATCAGAGGCCAATTGTTAGCAAAAACCTCCATGCAAGGCAGTCATTTCTTGCCTCAGAATATGAATTTTTACAGGATTTTTTCCTCTTTCCCATTGATGTCTCTCAGTGGAAAATTGTTCACAATTAAATTAAAGGAGGAGAAAAGATGGGGAGGGTACATTGCTATGAATGATCTTACTGGGTTTTCCCTTAGTCACTTTTCTAATGTGTGTCAATTAAATGTTTTACTGTTTTATTAGTGGTTCCTGCCTGGTCTGTGAACTAGAATCTGCATTGGATGTGGCTCAAATAATATATTTCACCTACAATGAACCTAATATTGGAACATAAGTCCAGTATGAGGTCTATTAAACATAGAACCAAAACTATGTATACCTTATGAATATCCAGCATGTAGGGTGTAGTGTATTTATTCACTACCATGTATTTAGTATAAATTATTATTATTTTAATTAGTATATTATTTTGTTGTTACTGAGGCAATTGGGATTAAGTGACTTACCCAGGGTCACACAGCTAGGAAGTGTTAACTGTCCAAGGTCAGATTTGAACCCAGGTCCTCCTGACTTCAAGGCTGGTGTTCTATCCACTGTACCACCTAGCTGCCCCATGAGTATATTATTTTGAAAGATGACACAATACTATATGTATGTGCCATATGTGATGAACAGAGGGCTTGGGTTTGAACCCTAGATCTGACACATCACTCTGTGATTGTGGGGAAGTTACTTAACTTCTTGGGCCTTTGAGTGGAGGAGACATCTGTTAAGTGAGGGAGTTCAAGTATAATGACTACTAAAGGACCTTCTGATTTTAAATTTATTAGCTTATTAGCCTATGAAATCTTCCATCATTCTTGAGTAACAATCTCTTGATTGATGACAGTGATGACATATTTGAGATCTAAAATATAGATTTTGGACAGACATTGAAGAAGGCAATGAGCTAGGATTAGAATTGAATAGGAGGCAGTGGAGCTGTTGGCTGTCAACTAGCCTTTATTTGTTAAGTGCCTACTATGTGTCAGGCACAATGCTAAATACTGAGGGCACAAAGAAAAGTAAAAAACAATCCCCACTCTCAAGAAGATCACAGTCTAATTGGGGAAACAATATGCGAACAACTATATTCAAACAAGATATAAAAAGGATAAATCTAATTTAATGAAGAGAAGGAAGGTAGAAGATGGAGTTTTAGCTGGGACTCTAAGGAAACCAGGGAAACTAGGAAGTAACAGTGAGAAAAGAGAGTTTCCCAAGCCCAGGGTATAGATGGTATCTATATCTATATCTATATCTGTAGCTATATCTGTAGCTATATGTGTGTATGAATGTGTGTATGTATATATGTGTGTATAGAGAGAGAGAGGGACAGAAAGAGAGATGTATCGTTCTGTATGATGAACAACAAAGAGGCCAGTGTCACTGGCTTACAGAGTATTAATTTGATGGGGGAAGAAGAAATAAGAAGACTAAAAAAATAGGAGGGAGCTAGGTTATAAAGGGCTTTGAACGCTAAATGAAGGATTTCATATTTGAGCCTAGAAAGAATAGAAAGCTACTAGAGTTTATTGAATAGGGGTATGATATGGTCAGATCTATGCTTTAGTAAAATTAATTTGAGAATGAAATGGAGTGGAGGAGACTTTAGGCAGGGGAAACCAAACAGTAGAGTACTGGAACAGTCTATTGGAATAGGCTTTTGGAATACCAAGGTAGTTGTAGAGTCAGAGAAAAAAAGTGGCAGTATAGGAGAGAGATTTTGAAAGTAGAAGTGACAGGGCTTGATAACTTATTGGATACAGGGAGTGAGAAAGAGTGAAGAGTCTGGATTGTGAGCCTGAGTGACTGGTAGAATGGTGGTTACCTCAGTAGTAATAGGAAAATTAGGCATACAGAAGAGTTGAGGCATAAAGACAAAGTTCAATTTTGGAAATGTTGAGTTTAAAATGTAACTAGTTTGGGATGTCCAAAGGAGCAGTTTATGTAACACTTTCAGCAATCTCAAGCAGTTTCTATATTACTGAAAATGGATCATGGAAAATCATGATTTCAGAGGAACTAGTATTCTAGATGTTCCACAGGAAAATGAGAAAATGTATACTGGGCACAGTAATTTTTAGCATATGCCCATTAGTTACTTACTCAGAAGAGGAATAAGAGAAGTGAAGGAATTGTACAGCCCGACAAAGATGTAAGCAAGTTATTGGATGACAAAATGAGCAGCTGATTAGGTAAATGGGCTTACTGTTATGCTATGATCTATTAGTTATTTTTTAACTAATTAACTTACAGAGTGGAGGATCTCTGGAAAGTTGGATAAATCATCCATATTTATTGAAGGACATTCTTAGAGAGATTTTTAACCTAGAGTTTGTTAATCTGAAATTTTTGTATTTTAATTACTGTATTTTCGATATAATCCATTTCCTTCATGATTCCAAGTTCTTTATTTTATGCATTTAAAACTATTATTCTAAAAGGGTATCCATAGGCTTCATCAAATTGTCAAAGGACTTCATGACACAAAAATGGTTAAGAAATCTTGCTTTAATTATTGGTGGAGTTATGAAATGATCCAACCATTTTGGAGAGTATTTTGGGATGTCCAAAGGGATATAAAACTGCATATCCTTTGATCCAGCAGTGTCTCTCTATTCGGTCTGTGTCCCAAAGAGATCATAAAAGAAGAAAAAGAATCCACATGTGCAAAAGTGTTTGTGGCAGCCCTTTTTTGTATTGGCCAGGAACTAGAAATTGAGTCGATGCTCATCAGTTGGAGAATGGCTGAATAAGTTATGACATATGAATGTAATGGAATATTATTGTTCTATAAAAATGATGAGCAGACTGATTTCAGAAAAGCCTGGAATGACTTGCATAAACTGATGTTGAGAGCAGAAGCAAGAGAACATTTTACACAGATTATATGATGATCAGCTGTGATGAAATTGGCTCTTTTCAACAATGAGGTGATCTAAGACAATTCCAATAGACTTGTGATGGAAAGTGTTATCTACATACAGAGAAAGAATTATGGAAACTGAATATGGATCAAAGCATATTATTTGCATCTTTTTGTTGTTTTTTGTTTGCTTGTTTTTCCATTTCTTGTGTTTTTTTCCCTTTTGACAATGATTTTTCTTGCATATCATGACAAATATGGAAATATGTTTAGAATTACACATAACCTATGTCAGATTGCTTGGGGGGGAGGAAGAAAAGTGGGAGAAAAATTTGGAAAACAAAGTTTTCCAAATTCCAAAGTGAATATTGAAAACTATCTTTGCATGTCTTTAGAAAAATGAAATACTCCTAAAATAATTCTTGTTTTAAGACTACAGGTTACCGAGGTCCTGATAATCTATGGAATCACTTCGTCTGAAATTTTCCTATATCAGTAAAATAACAAGTCCAGTTTTTCTCCATATCTAAAACACAGGATCAGAAGACATATATAAGTTGAAGAAAGTATAGATTAATTGAAGTAAAATTGTACAACCATGTACATATTCATTGAACTTAGAGTCAAAAGGGACTTTATATATAAAAGATACACAATAGATACACACTTGTGTTCATAAACATATCTATCAAATGGGGTACTGGTCAGTAAACATTATTCCCATGAGCCAGTCACAAAACCTTCTTCCTTTTGCGATTAGCAGAACATAATTGGTCACAGAATGTCAAGCCTGGTTCTAATGAGCTTTTGCAGAATTCTTAGATAATACAATCCTCTTGTGAACTTGGAAGCAGGCAGAGAATTCTGTAAATGATTATAGTCTGATAACCACATGGCAAAGACGTGCCTCATAATAGTGAGGCTGGAACTAGGGTTTGTTATACTTGCTTCTGCTGCAAAGTCCACATGGAGATTATGAGCCAAACACACAGTATAGGCTCTTATAGACTGGGCTTATTTTCTGCTTCCTATTATATCTAATTACATTTCTGTGTGTGTATTCATATATACTATAAATCCAGGTTGATGAAGAATGCCTATTACATAATTATCATGTTTGGTTAAATAGACAGCCCTTGGGATGTTTCTATCTTTAGTACATATGTCCTGGATGGAAACTGCACATGGACTGGATTCATTGAACTGAATCTGGAATTAAATTGGAGAAATCAAGTGGCTTGGATATTATTTTGAAAGTTCTTCAGTGCTTTTGGTATTCTAAAATTTCTCCCTAAAACAAAGGCCCATTTTATTTAACATCAGAAATTTTCTAATGAGCTGTGTGACTACAAATCATAGAATTAGTCACCAAAGAATACACTTTACATGTCCCTCTAAGGGTAATGGAGAGATGCGATTTATATATTACTAATGGAGAATTATGTACCAAAACAGTATAAATAGTATCATCCAGGAGCTGTGAGTGACCAGAAGAAGATATAAAGAAATCATTTTACAAGGGCAAGCAATAACAAATGGAGAGTCTGTGTTCTATTGGTATCTAAAGTCAAGGGGTCAAGAGGGGAAGAGAAAGAAAACAAGCATTTATGAAATATCTTCTAGGTGCTAGGTATTGTAGTAAGAATTTTACAAATGTGATCTCATTTGATCCTCACAACAATCCTGGGATGTCAATACTATTTCACTCCCCATTTTACATTTGAAAAAATAAGGCAAAGGTTAAATGATTTACTCAGTGTTGCACATCTAGGATGTATCTGAGGCTATATCTAAGTCCAGTGTTCTTTACATTGTGTCATCTAGAGAGCTAATGGAAGGCTTGTAATATTTTGGAGCACTCCTCTTAGAGGATTCATAGAAGGATATGGAAGAGTCCCACAGCATATGAAGGTGTGAATGGACTACAATTTATACCACTAAAGGGAATAGTCACATGATGTGATAAAGATCCTTCAATGTGTATATAATATATCCCTCCTATAGTTACATTAAGACATGAGTTTCATCTTCCTTTGTAAAGATTATACTATTGATGGCTGTTCTTGGAATGTTACTTCACTAGGTTATGTTGGCTTATTAAGATTTATTTGTTTGGTTTAAGGTGGGAAATATTTAAAGCATATTTTCTAGCCCCTTTTTCCATGTGGTGAGTAGCAGGATTCTAAATGAAACAGTTCAGTTACCTAAGGTATTGCTAAATGCTCTAATCGACACATGGCAAACTCAAAAGTTGAAATCATAGGTTTTTCTTTAGTGGAATACTTTTGTCCAGAGCCAATACAATTACGTCTTAGCTCCAAGACTAGCAGGTGGAGATTCAGTTTAGTTAGCCTTGGTAGTTGTTGTTATATGCCAGAACTGTTTCTCTCAGGCTGATGTCTACCAGGCATTTGGAAAGCATTTCTAGGCATATGTTCTTTGTCCAAACTCAGTAACATATTCATTGTTTACTTAACCTAAGGAGGCTAAGTCAGGAAAATAAAATGCTGTTAGGCAGCATAATGACAAAAAAGCATTTACAGTCACCAGGTCATTAGCAGAAATGTCTTCTCTAACAGCAGTAAGTTTTATCTCAATAGTTTTAAAATCCCAGATTGTCAAACAAAAGGATGTTCTGTCATTCAAGCTGGAGATTTAGAAAGTGAGGGAAAAGAAATAATACATTTAGTTGGATAGAAAGAGCTTCTCTGTTAGAAAAGGCTCAAAGACTAATTTCTCCATTACCTTTAGAGAAACAGATTCAGTCCATTCTCCTCTATCTTTCCATATTCTGCTCCTGGATACCTTTTCAGATTTAACCTGTAGACCTATCTTTAAACCAAATTTCATACTCCCACCCTCACTCTCTGGGTTGCCTTGTTTCTTTTCTATTTTGTAACCCTGCACGACATTGAAATCAGTGATCAAAGGTGGATGTGCCTAATAGTCACAAACAGGTTTTGGACCAGAAAAATGAATTCACAAAGAATAAAACACATTGATTGCATTGTATACATCCTGAGCTAACCAAAATTAATCAGTTTTCAAAAGCATTGTGTAAACTTTAAGGTGTTATATAAATGTGAACAATTTTGGAAATTATTGTGTCACTTGTATACTTGCTGGGACTAACCATACCTTACATTTCTTTTATTCAGGGATCTATAATTTATTTCACCAGTGCTCATAATTCCTTATCGATAGCTCTCAAAACTTTGTAAGGCTTTGGAAGATGGTAGATGGAAGACTCAAGAAATGAAATTTCTGAAAATATTCATTATTTGGCATCTGACTTTTGTTCCAGATTTAGTGAGGCTCTTTTTTCATGAAAGGCATGTATTGTCTATACTTGAAGCCTTTATATTATCATACTTAAAACTTTTCCAGGATCATACAAAAGTCTTTTCTTCAGTAGCATGCTTTGAGAAACCATGGTCAACATAATGCCTCAATGAGGCTACAACAGTGGATTTGATGTAGTTATGACACTCCTAACAATTAGATAATATATTTTTTCTTATTTAAAAAATTTGAACTCCATTTTTTTAATTTTGCAAGATTTTTTTAATTATTGAAAACTGTTGAAAATTACACCAATAAAAGAATCCATCTAGCATTACAAAAATTGCCCATGTCACATTACAAAATCACCCAAACATACTACAAAAAGTAGTCATTTTGTACATGAACTTGGTTTGAGCACAGACATATTCTAATGTTAGTTCTTCACATACATGGTAAATTATTTTAGACAAACGTGATGACTTACACATGTAATGAAATTCTGATTTCCTCCCAGTTGTTTCTTAATAAGTGAATCTTTAACTCTATGGAAATGAGGATTAAGTTTCATAACTGTAAGGTGAGCCACCATTTCTCCAATTGGAATGAAATGCTCGCAATAATAGGGCTTTTTTGGTCACCTGAAATGGAGCAAATCTGAGCCTGAGATATTAAATGAAACCAGAAGAAAACCAAAATCAATGTTATGATCCAATGCCCTGCGATGTAATGGGTGCTTCAATTGTTTTAGTGTTTAAAAGAAAACTTTCTATAAAATGCTTCTGACTTCAAAATTTGTGGAAGGATTGATTTCTTTGTTAAATAAGAATTCTCATATTAGCATTGTCTTCATTTCTCAATCATTGGTTTCCTTTTTTAAAAATCTTTTTAACAAATCAAAATAGCCTTTTAAAACATTAATAAAATTTTATGCTTCTATGATAAAAATCCATGAAGTGAAGGTCTTCTAATATGGCACAACACTGACTTCAGGCACTATTTTAAAGATGCCACAAGTGTCCAATTTTAGTATTTGCCAATAGTAGAAAGGGGAATGTAGTGGTTGGCTTCTAACCTTTTTTAACTTTTGGATATAAATTTTCTGCTAACATTAATCTGGGGAAAATGCCTTAAATCCTAATCCTATTATTACCAGCATTCAGTTAAATAAATACATAGTAAGCACCTACTCCATGCAAGGCACCTATGGTGCTAAGGGCAAAAAAACCTATGTCATGAATCCCTCCCTCAAGGAGCTTGTAATAAAATATGAAGAATGTAGCATGAGAGGGAAAGACACATAAATCGAATAGAAAAGAGGGAGTGTTTCAGTTTAAAGTGCTAGGAGCAAGATGAACAGAGAGATCACTTTCGTTGGGGAGATGGGCTTCAGAACAACAGAAGGACTTCCGTATACAGACTGGCTAGGGATAGTGGATGGGAGCTGATAGGATGAGACATAAGAGATAAGTAAATAGCCTACTTTGACTAGAATGTAAAATATAGAATAAGGGTATCGTACATGATAAGGCGGAAAAGCATGTTGGAATCAGATTATAAAGGGTCTTGAATGCCAAGGCCAGCATGAACTCTATTTTTTCAACGTAATCCTGTTCATAGCTTATTTTTATCTTTTTATGAACTCTGTACCATAAATTTTTTTTCATTGATTTATCCAATGGCTATTTTTTCATGTACTATTTACAAAAGTACTATGTTAGCCAGTGGGAGGAATGAAAAATAATTAAGACATGATCTGTGTCCTCAGGTAGCATCTGTTTGGAGAACTACAGTGTACACACATACACACACAAATATGCAATACTACCTAATAATTATCATATAATTATAGTGAAAAATATAAGAGTATAAGAGATAAAAAGTGCTAATTCAAGGTCAAAAGAAGAAAATGTCATTTCTCATTTGGGAGACCAATGAAGGAAGAGAGTCACTTGAATTAAGTAACAGTTGGGTGGAATTTCAAAAGGAAGAACTGGTGAAGTAGTAAGGACATTTCAGGCATGAAGAATGGTGTGAGCAAAAGCATGGAGGCAGACAATTGCTGGGCTCATGTAAGGGATAAGTCATCTAGGTAGGTTGAAGCATAGTATCAGTGTTCATATAGAGCATTAGTAATATAATGTAGACTTATATAAATAATACTACATTGTATCAATATTCACTTTGAATGGAATAAACATTTATTAAGTGTCTATTATGTGTCAGCTACTAAGTGCTTTCCAAATGTTATTTATTTTATCCTAACAAGAACTCTGCAATGTAGGTGATATTATTATCCTCATTTTACAGATGAGGAAACTGAGACATACAGAGGTTAGATGACTTGCTGAGGGACACACAGCTATTAAGCATTTGGGGTCAGATTTGAATTTGGTTCTTTCTGATGCCAGACCTGGCATTTTATCTACTTCATCACCATCTGCCGCTAATAGTTGATATACTGAATATTGTGTGGGCACAGTATTTGTAAGATTAACTTAGGTTTAGAATTCACATTTCAGCAGGCATAATCTTAAAGAAGGTGGGTACAAGTTTATTACTGATCAGAACTTGATTTAAATAAGATATAAGGGAAGAGGAAACTCAAAACATAAAAGCAATACACAATTAACAGACATAGTTGCTTCCATAACAATAAAGACACTACAACAAATAAACAACATGCAACATACATCATCACCATTCTAAGGAAGCACCAAAATCTGAATTCCTTAGCTGGGAGGATATCACAATTATTCAGAGTCTTGGGTGGGAGCCATTGCTAGACAAGCTATAAAGAACTTCCTAGCCCAAATCCCCAAAGGCCCTTTCCACTAAGGGGTTTTTATTGGCTGAGAACAAAGAAGGCACTATGCTGAGTATTCTCATTTGATACCTGACTCTGGAGACTTCAACTGATCATGAATATTCACTTATATATAGAATAAGCTAGTCAAGAAGAAAAGACAAATAATAATAGAGTCCAAAGCAGAGAGCAAAGAAAGTTGATATCAATCAAAGAAGGTAAACAGACAGGAGCCAGAGCAGCAAGTAGGACTTTTTTCTGGAATCCCTGGAAATTTCTCTTAAATTGAAAATTTGTTAGGTTTCTTAAAATTAACTTATGGGTAAGATTGTCATTCCTGAGAAAAGAACTTGTTGTTGTTATATAGATCCCAATGAAAGAATGAATTTACTGATAAACTACAAGTTGAGTTTAGATAGCAAGTTGAGTTATACATTTTATATGATGAAATATATATGATGTATGTATGTTTACATGATGACATAATAGTAATGATCTTATTATTACAATTGTATGAGACAATCACTATTGACTGATGGGTACTAAAATTGTGAATTTATTTATTTTAGGCACAAAATCTTAGAAATTTGTGTGCAAATATTGAAATATTACTACTAGAAGTTTAAATCTGTATTTAAGCAAGGTTCACTTTGATAACTTATTCAACTTAATGAGGTCATATGTTTGCATAAGATATTCTATTGCTTTCTATTATGCAATTTATAAGCTTTGTTTTATGAAATTATGATTCTAAAACTTAAAACTAGTATAACTAATGTGTATCCGATTATAAGCTTAATCTAGAAAGAAAGAAATTACAAATGACAATTTGTCTATCACTCTTGAAAACTTTTGATTAAAAATTTTTTCTTTTAGAAGTTATCTGGAATTGGGAATTAAAGATTACATTATTTCATGGTTTTACTTTGGATCAAAGGGAATAATTATGGGATGCCTTGATAAGCCTTTCCCCTTACCCCTTTACAGAAGGAAGAAAGAAGTATTTATGGAACACAGTTCCTGCTCTGAACCCTTTCCTGGTTGAATGAAATTCCTTTAACATTAATTGCTTGTATTGTTTAAAAAAATAGCTCATTTTTGCACAGTGTTAATAATTGGATATTTGTTTTTTTATTTTTCAAGTTTATGACCGTTTTAAGGCAAACTCATTTCTGATGCTGTATCAAATATTCTACTACTTAGTAATGCAAGGAAATTTTAATAGGTTTGTTAGAACTGCAAGTTCTTTAAAAATTATTCCTTCTACCCATGTCTTCATCTGTCTTCAGTAAAATTAATTAATATCTACATAAATGCATCATAATCTTATTGTTTAATGACCATGATAGCAAATATATTTCATAGCTTTCTTGAAGTACCTAGAGCAGAACTTTAACCTAATATCCTTGCACTTTTGACTGTCAGGCACATATGATAGGTTATGCACAATGGTTTGTAAGGTTTTTTTTTTAATGGATCTGAAGCCTCTGATTAGTGAAATTTGCCATTGAGATGCAATCTCTTGAGGCTGTACTTATTGTTTTGAATTGTGAATTTGGGAATGATTGTATGATGAATTATTGAGTCAGTAGCCCATCATTTGAGAAAAATACCATGAGCTACTCAGTGAAATCTGGGTGATGGAGGCAGCACTTTCAAACCTGCCTTGCCTGAGAACTAGGGGAACACCTGTGCATTGATTCAATCTGGCTGTTCCTTCTACTCTGCAATTTGAAGAAGAACAAAAGACCAAACTGGAAAGAATTAAGTCAAGGGTAATGCTTGGTGGATTCAAGACTAGAAATCCAGTTAGTTCTAGATTTAAGTCATTTCTATTGTGGTGGTAATTATTACTGAATAAATTACACTGGGGAAGCAGTGAAGAGTATTGCTAACTATTGGGATGCTATAAGCAGTATATATAAACCATGAAATTGTTTTAACCAATGTAATTGCTGCTATTTAGAAGCTTTCAAATAAAACTGCCCAAAGTTTACAAAATCTCCTGGGATCTCTAGATTTTCTAGTTTATGTCATCCTTAACAATCAAAAACCTTAGATTACTTATTAGCTGCAGAAAGAGAAGTGTGCCTGATCATAAATACCTTATGTTGTGTTTACATTAATAAATCAACTGCCATTGAAATTAGCATGTACAATATTTACAATATTGCACATTGCATACATGGAACTTGAGAACAATTGTTTCCCTCAGTATCAGGATGGGATTCAATATGGAAACACCTATCATGTCTATACCCTATCATTTTAAAATTTTTGTTCTCTGCTTTGGACCTTGTATAATGAATTGTCTTTTCAACTATGATTTCTCCTAGACAAAAGCTTTTTCTATTTATAAGTGAATGTTCATGATCATTTGAAGCTCTGTTGTTTTATTTGACCACCTTGGAGACATGCCCAATCATAGGGTCAAATTGTAAGGAATCCTAGTAAATTAGGAGCCTTAAGTAAGTTTCGGCCATATCTTTTGTGTAACTTCTTTTTGCTGAGAACATGAGAACATATTTGCAGTTATCTGATGAAATGCCAGGAAAGCATAAAGAAAGGAAGCCCATCTTTTTTTTGTGCATTAATCAATGAGTATCCTTTATTGCAGGCCTGTGTTTATTCAAGAAATCTGGCCAATTCCTGAGTAAACATAGTCCTCCTAAAGGGATGAACAACTGTTCTCCTTGGTGGGCCTCTTGTGATGCAGCATCCTGCATCTAGGAGACTGCAACATCTCAAGAGTCATGTATCAAATGAGAATACTTAGCATAGTGCCTTCTTTGTTCTCAGACCATAAAAACCCCTTAATGTAAAGGGATTTTGAGGATTTGGACTAGGAAGTCCTGTACAGCTTGCCTAGCAATGGCACCTATTCGAGACTGAATAGCTGTGACCATCCTCCCAGCTAAGGAATTCAGATGTTGGTGCTTCCTCAGGATAGTGATGATGTATATTTTATATTGTTTATTTTTTGTTATAGTGACCACTGTGTTTGTTAATTGTGTATTATTTTCATGTCTTGAGTTTCCTCTTCCCTTATGTTTTATTTAAATCAAGGTTCTGAACTGTAATAAGCTCGTACCCACCTTCTTTAAGATTATGCCTGTTGAAATGCAAATTTCAAATCTAGATTAATGTTACAGTATTCCAATGCACAGAATGTGGGAGCTGTTCTATCTCATCCATGGATATTTCTTCTAATGCTGCTGCTACTTTTTTGGCATTCTTTCTCATGTCCCCTGGCAAGCTGACTGCAGAGGCTTAATCCAAAAGTTGCTGGCTTTTATTGCTTTCTCTTGACATTATAAAGATACTGGTCAAACACAATCCATGTTCATCCATGAACTCTTACCCCCATAATGTCATAGGATTATTTAGATTTAGAGATGAAAGGAATCTCTGAAGCTGTGTAGTCAAAATATTTAACTTTACAAATGGGGAAACTGAGATCTCAGTAGGTTAAATGCTTATTTAGTGTCATATAGGTTATAAATGACAGAGGAAAGATTTAAACTCAGGGCCTCTGAATCCAAATGAAACACTCTTTCTGCAACACCATGTTTTTTAATTGACATCTTTTCATTTTTGGTTTTCCCTAATTCCTTGTTTATAATATGTTATAGCTTTCTAATACCATTTATCTCTCCTTTGCTCTCTGAGTCCTAATTTTCCAGTTTTTCAGACAAGGTTTGCAGCCATATACCACCAGTAAAATATCAATATTAAAAATTTGATCCTTTGTTTCAGAAAAAAGGTTGGAGTTATTAAAAGAATTTTGCAAGTTCCCAACATCAGTCTAACTTGTTCTCTTCTTTGTGTTCTCTTCTGGACCCAACTCACAATTTTCAGGATTTTTCATAAGGATATGAATAGGGACTGAGTTGAGGATTATTATGGCCTAGGGAATCTTTTGTGATCATTTCATTTCATTTCAGACATTTGTCTTCTATCAATTTACTATCTTGGCAAATCATATTATATATATTATATATATAATCTATATATAGAGATTATATATTATTATATATGTCATATATACATATATTATACTATATAGTATACATATATAATTAAGTATAGTATTCTTATGTACTATAAGTATATTATCATCTGTATAATAAACATTTTTTATCTGCTTGGTTTTTACTGTGAGATAGTTAAACCAAACTCTTGTGCAGTTATGTAATTTTTCTGGGAAGTTCTGAAGTATTTTGGGGCTTAATGTAACTACTACAATATCTAGATCAAACAGAAATATTGAAAGGATCTTTCCATTTACAGTAAATTCTTTCTTAATTTGGCTTTTGTGGTAGATCTCTTCCAAATCATGCCCAATATCTTTGATGACCCTGGTTCTTCCTTTTCTATGCCTTGAACAAGGCTGTATCTATTTTTATATTCTTCAAGGAATCTTATGTAATTTCAAAATATACACAGAGACATCATATAGACACATAAATGGACTCAGCCTAATTATAGCACAGGTTACTTTATTATACTGAAAACCTTATTAAACTACACACCACTGATTTGGAGCACAAGGTATTTGGGGCCTAAGATGAATGTAAATTATTCAATTTAAGAGAGCATTGAGCATATACAGAGAATAGTTTCACACAGGAGAATACTTAGAAGACAACAATTGAATGTAATTATTTTCTGGAGTCAAATGAACAAGCTAACAAGTAAACAGTAATCCCTGCTCTCAAGGAGCTAACAATCTAATGACAACATTTAAGATGTATACAAGACAAAGTGTACACAAAGGTAATCAATAAGGGAAAAGCTCTAACAGTAAGGAGATTCAGAAGGTTCAGGAAAGGCTCTTAGAAAGTATCTCAAGAATAGGTAAAGTTTTTTTTTTTCCTTTTTTTATAAAGCTTTTTATTTACAAAACATATGAGTGACCTTTCAACATTGACCTTTGTAAAAAAAAAAACAAAAAAACAAAAACAAAAAAAAAAACTTTTTTTTCCCCAAGTTTTCCTTTCCTTCCCCCACCCCCCACCCCTAGATGACAGGTAATCTAATACATGCTAGATAGGATAAATTATATGACAAATACAATACATGTATACATATCTATACAGTTATCTTACTGCACAAGAAACATCAGATCTAGAAAGAGAAGAAGAAAAAAAACAACCTAAGAAGGAAAACAAAATGCATGGAAATATTCACAGAAAGCGTTAAAATGCTGTATTGTGGTTCACTCTCAGTTCCCACAGGCCTCTCTCTGGATGTATATGACTATCTTCATCGCAGCACAACTGGTTTGAATCACATCATTGTTGAAAAAAACCATGTCCATCAAAATTGATCATCCTATAGTCTTGTTGCTGTGTATAATGTTCTCCTGGTTCTGCTGATTTCACTCAGCATCAGTTCATGCAAGTCTCTCCAATCCTCTCTGAAATCCTCCTGTTGGTCATTTCTTACAGAACAATAATATTCCATAACATTCATATACCATAATTTATTCAGCCATTCTCCAATTGATGGGCATCTTTTCAATTTCCAGTTTCTTGCCACTACAAAAAGGGCTGCCACAAACATTTTTGCACATGTGGGTCCCTTTCCCTCCTT
>JAJPUD010003771.1:28364-39188 GCA_023553655.1 Myrmecobius fasciatus
AAATTCTAAGTTGTAGAGCAATCTTTATTTGGAGGGAATTTTCCACACAGGCATTTCTCTGAACTAAACTCTATCCTCTGCTTTCTCCAACCCAAACAAATGTCTATAAATCTATACTTCAGGTACTCCAATGGATTATTGATATTGTCAATGTAGATATTCCCTCCAAAAACAAATCAATTCTATTTTTTAGAAATATTAGCTAAAAACTCATAATACAATAACAATCTTCAATCTTTTTACTTATTTCTATAAAGAAGGATCAGATTTGTTTTAAACTAGGTTATCTACTAGACACAGTCACCAATACAAAAAACTTATAATTGCCTGCAGTGCAAGTTATAAATATTAATATGCCAGAGAAAGGTAACTCTGAAGGTACTGCCTCTAATGTTAATTCACCCACATTCTGCCTACTACCCCTGATTCTCATCCCTTACTACACCCCCATGTCTTTTGCATACTGAGCTCTCTTTGAAGTCAATGAGAACTACTTGTGTGGGAGAAAGATGAGAACCAAAGCTTACTTTATATGAAAGCATATACTTAAGAATGTAAAGGGTCTTAGGGGAAAAAACACAATATATGTGCAATGTGGGCGAATTCATGCTACAATGAGATCTTTGATTTTTATGTGTCCCTATGGTATAAATTGGTAGTCTCAGTTCTTATATTCACAATAGTTTTCTTTTTTCATTTAATTCTCTTTTTAAATTTCTTTTCACCAAACCCACTTACACATAAGAAGAAAGGGGGAAAAAAAGGAAAACGAATGAAGGGGGTGGGGAAGGAATAAAACACTCAGCAACTCAACCTCCTCAGAGAAATCTGTGGCAGCACAAAACTGCACAGCTCCCAGAATTGTCAAGCAGTGGAACTGTTTGTTTACAAGCCACAGAAACAGTTATATAACTGAAGAAGTTATGGAAGTCTAGCACGGGGATCTATACTTTTCTGAATGTCAAGAAGCTCTTTTTCTCTGACCTAGGCATACATGGAATTTCTGCTTTAAAAAGCACATTGATTTTCACTTGATACAAATAAAAAAAATCTGTGAAATAGACCAAATTAAAATGGATTTTATTGCTACCTTATTATTATTACTAATGACAATCATATAACAACAATTGATAACTAGTAGATAACTTGTGCTTTATTATTGTTCTTGCAGTGTTAAAAGATTTATTCTTAAAACATAGGTCTGACCATGTCACTCCTCTTTGCAATAAATCCCAGAAGCCTATTATTCCTGCTAGGGTTAAATACAAGGTCCTCTGCTTGACATTTAAAGCCCTTCACAATCTGGTTCCAATCTATCTTTATAACCTTATCATTATACATTACTCCTTTTTATTCACTCGATGGTCCAGCTAATTTGTTCTTTTTTTCTATTCTTCATTTAACATTTGATACCCAGTTTTCATGCCTTGTTATTAGATGCTCTTCTATACATAAAATGTACTCTCTTCTTTTCCTTGCCTCTTAGAATTTTTGATTTCCTTTAAATGATAAACATTTGATGTTCGAGCCTTTTCTGATTTTACCAGTTCCTAAAAACTCTTCTACAAAAATTTTATGTTTTGTATAAAATAATATGTCTTAATATATATGTAACATATATAATCATATGTTTTCTTCCTTTGTAGAATGTGAGCTCTTTGAGCCAGAGACTGTTTAATTTTTGCCTTTGTATTACTAGCACCTAGAACAGTGCCTGGCATATAGTAAGTACTTAATAAATATTTCTTGATTGGACTGGGCGGTCTCCAGTGCTCCAGATATTTTTATTCCCATATTTTTTCAGGAGTAAAAGTGATTTATGGTAAAACATGGGCAAGAATGATACAATCTGTTAAGGTATGGAGGGATTGGGATTTATACTAGTAGAGTCAAGGCAATACCTGGAAACACCATGGAGAACACGGAGTATTTGGAAGAAGCTTTTTGGGGGGGTATCCTTTCTACCCTATATATTAAAAATATTTTAATAATAGCTTTTTATTTTCAAAATACATGTAAAAATAGTTTTCAACATTGACCCTTGCAAAAACCTTGTATTCCAAATTTCTCTTCTCTTCCTTCCTCCTCTCCCCTAGACAACAAGTAATCCAATATAGGTAAAACATGTTCAATTCTTCTAAACATATTTCTGCATTTATTATGCTGCACAAGAAAAACCAGATGAAAAATAGAAAAAAATGAGGGGAAAAAAGCAAGTGAACAACAACAAAAAGATGAAAATACTATGTTGTGATCCACATTCAGTCCCTATGGTACTCTCTCTGGGTGCAGATGGCTCTCTCCATCACACCTATTGGAATTGGCCTGAATCATTTCATTGTTGAAAAAATTCAAGTCTATCACAGTTGATCATCACATAGTATTATTGCAGTGTATAATGTTCTCTTGATTCTACTCACTTCACTTAGCATCAGTTCATGTAAATCTCACCAGGTCTTTCTGAAATCATCCTGCTGATGGTTTCTTATAGAACATAATATTTCATTCCATGTACATACATACATATATTACATTCATTTATATTCAGCCACTGATGGGCATCCATTCAGTTTCCAATTCTTTGCCACCACAAAAAGGGCTGCTACAAATATTTTTGCACATATGGGTCCTTTTCTCTTTTTTAATGATGTCTTTGGGATGTAGACCCAGTAGAGACCTGATGGAACAAAGGATATGCACAATTTCATAGCCCTTTGGGCATAGTTTGGAAGAAAGTTTTAAATGAGAAAGCTAAATGTCACAATGGATACTGTAGAATCTCTTTCTTTGAGGTGCTTTACAAATAAGATAGCTATCCTTCTGACTGGCCTAGAGTCAGGATACTTGGATTAAATGCCCAATGGCCTAGTATCATTTCCCCAACTCTTTAAGTTCAATGACTTTAAAATACTCTTACAATAGGAAGCTATTTTTATACTAGCATATAATAATTACTACAAATATGTAATGGCAAAATTTCAACCCCAAAGAAAAATATGTTTACCTTTGTGTGGAAAACTTTAACAGGGTTTTTATAATATAGATTTAGAAATAATGTGTAGCCCTATTTGTGCCAAACTGACTTGCTGATGGGCAAAAGTTCCTAGTTCCAAATATGAATAGGTAGTCCTTCTTTGGAACTATTTCTTTCCAAGGCAATATCCTAGGAATTTTGGATCTTATTTCAGCTCAGTGATGAATTCTTTGAGAAACTATCTTTAGTATCTTATATTTCTCCAAGGAAATCTTAAAAAATCTTCTTGAGTTTCTTTGTCTTAATGTAAGTCATTCATAATTTTTTAAAAAAACATTTTATTAATGTCTTAAAATTTTTCACATTCATTTCTGAATATATTCCAACTTTCTTCTCTATCTAGAAAATTTCTTGAAACAAATAATTTTTTAAAAAGAAAAAAAATAGCCCTTCAAAACTAAATAACAACTCAACCAAATCTGACATTATATATAGTGGAAGGGAGTGATTTTTTTTCATCTCTACTCCAAGGTCACATTTGGCCATTGTAATTACACAGCATTCATTTTTTTCTTCTCTTTTTGTGCTTTCCACTTACATTGTTATAATCATTTGTGTTTTCATGGTTTTTTTTTAAATATTCCATTCTGGATCAGTTCATTTAAATTTTCCCAACCTTTTGTGAACTAAACAAATTCATTTCTTATGATGAAATAATATTTAATTACTTTCATGTACCATGATTTGTTTAGCCATTTCCCAATAGATGGGCATTTACTTTGTTTCTAGTTCTTTGCAATCATAAAAGTGGTGTCACGAATATTTTCTTATAAATGTCTTTGACTTTCTTGAGTTATATGCTTGGAAATAGCATATCTAGGTCAAAGGGTATAGACATTTTAGTCATTTTCTCATTTTAGTATACAGTAATTCCTAATTGCTTTCCAGAATGACTGGAACAATTCATAACTTAACCAACAGTGTGTTAGTATGTTGTTTTTCCACAGCTCCCTAAAACTATTCCCATCTTTTATCATTTTGCCAATTTGCTATGTGGGAGGTAAAACTTCAGAGTTATTTTGATTTGCATGTTATTAATGATATGGGGATATCTTTCATATGATTGTTAATAGTTTACAATTCTTTTGAAATTTTTTTTCATATTTTTGACCATATATTTTTTCATGTTCCTTATGTGTTTTGGATATCAGCTCTTATCAGATATATTTAATAGAAAGATTCTTTTTCCTCTTTTTATTTTAGGTACATAATTTTTGTTCAGCAAAGAATGCCCTTAATTTCATAGAAAAATAAAATTAAGTTTAAAAATGGGAGCTTTCCTGGAAAAAATTTTTGCTATATTGGTGACAAGTGCATTTATGTTTTACTTTAAAAGCTGAATTATCTTCTGACACTTGGAGTAAATTTATCATCCCTAAATCTGGGAGAGACTTTAGAGATCATTTAGTACAACTCCTTCATTTTGCAGATGAAGAAAATGAAACTCAGAAAGTTTTAAAATGATTTGCCCAAAGTCAAGAAGATTTGGATGGAAGGCACAGAGCTCCAACATCAGGGGTTTTTTCACTAAACACAAAGTCTCTTAAGGTTAAATGAAGGGAAATGAGATTTAAAGTCAGATCAAGTTTATTCAATTGAATTGAATTGAATCAATTTCAAAGAATAATTTAAAATGGAAACTACTAATATGTGAAAGTGAGTTTATAAAATGATATTTACTTCTACATGTGATTAAGTTGTTCTTCAAATTGGACTAGTTTCACATTCTGTAATTCTGCAGGGAAAATCTTAAGGGAATTTTGAAGTAGAAATGCATTTTTCAGCAGCAGATTAAAGCACTGAGTTCAATCCCTCAGGGAGGCTCCTGAAGAGCTTTCTAATGACAACAAAACCCAATGGACAAGGCTAGAATCTCATAGCTCAGTAACAATCCCCAAGCAGTTAGTGAGAGTGTGTCCTGCTTTAATAGATATTGGAACTGAGACTGGGGCTCAGGCTTGTTCCATTCTTCAAGTACATTTTTTACACACACAAAAAGAGAAACTACAGCCTGACCTCTGTAGGATAATAAACTACTTCAATGTGGATGAGCTTCCTCAAAGTCTATCACCCTCTTTGGGTTTCTTTCACAGCAGTTAAAGGATGCCACAGAGGTTATCCTTCCCTCCATTCCCAGTGGAGAGTGGTGCAAGTAGCTGCAAGAGCAGTTCTCTGCCTTTGAGTATTTTCCCTTAGGAGTGCATCACATCCAGAGCAACTTCTTTGAGATGTGTGCTGCTGTGCAGAGAATTCCCTGTCTTGAGCATCATCTTGACAATGCATGTTTCTGTCTCAGATAGCATTAGAGGAGCCCCATGAACTGAGAAGAATGTGACTTTTTTTACTTTAATGTTTGATGGTATTTAGTCCCATCTGTCACTGAATTTCATGTCATTTTAATATATGAATGAAAAATTACTTATTAAGCACTTCCTATGGCCAAAGGATAGGAGATAATAAAGGAATTCTCTCCCTCTTTTTAGGAAACAACTGTGAAGTGTGTTTATCAAACTGAAAAAAAAAATTTATATCTATAATATATAGAGATATGCATAAGTAAATATAATGAAGGGGTACTATCAAACTCCTAGAAAGAACTGTTTATATTTATTGCTTCAGCTTTCTTCTTATCCATTCATTTCTAAGGAAGCTCATATTCTAGTAGCAGAAGATACTTCATATGGAAGAGTAATGTGAGTTTCTAGCAAAGTCTGGGACATTTTGCATAAAACTCTCCTAATTGTTAGGGAGAATACTTATGTGACCTTGCATGCGTATTTGAAGGGTAGAGTTAGAATGAGAGCTTTGGAAAGGAGAAATATTCTTTCTCTTCAAAAGAGAAACATGCATGATTCCAGACACTCTTTTGGAATGACTCCAGACATGTGGAAAGAGAGAGAGAGAGAGAGAGAGAGAGAGAGAGAGAGAGAGAGAGAGAAGAAAACCTTTGGAATTGTAGACATTAGGAGAAGCTGGTTCTTTTGCATATCTCTGACTGTATGGATCCCTGGAGACTTTAGGTAGTTTTCCCTTGGATAAGATTGGGACTTCTCTCTCGGTCTAGCTGAGTTCTCCTCTTGTTCCCATCTAAATAGTTCTTTTGCTTTGTGTATATTCTAATATATATGATATTATTTTTTGTTTGCCCTTTGTTTGAATAAGTGAGTTTACTTGCTACTTGTGATGGTAATCAGCATTGATAAGAAGGAACCAAACTGCTGGGTGAAGATCAGGGCAATTATCTTCCCCTCAAGAATGGTCTGGAAAATTGTTTTTTGTTTTGAACCCGGAACAGCACTACTATTCTCAGGGTTTGGGGGCATACCTGTTTGTAGGTCAGTCAATCATAAACATTTCTTAAGCTCCTAATGTGCGCAATGCACATACTAAATGATAGGCAAAAAAGGAAAGCAAAAGAGTTTCTTCCTTGAGGAGCTCACAATCTGATGGAAGAGACAACATGAAAGTAACTATATACAAATATACATATATACACACACAAAGATATTATGCAGATATCTAATATCTATATGATCTAGTATAATAAATTAGATACAATCAAAATAGGGAAAGCATTAGTATTAAGAGGGTTCAAGAAAAACTTCTTATAGAAGATAGGATTTTGTCTGGGACTTAAAGGAAGTCAGATGGTAGTGATGCAAAGGGAGAATATTCTAGGTGGAGACGGAGTGTCATGTTAGAGGAGCTGTAAGAAGGCCAGTGTTTCTGGGACTGGGCGTAAGAATAATATGGAAGAAGACTGGAAAGATGGGATAATTTTATAGATTTTATGTCATCATGGAAGTGACAAGAAGCCAGTGGAGTTTATTGATCAGAGGATCAACTTCTGTAATTAGGAAGATCATTTTAGCAGCTAAGAACAGACTAAAGTAGGTGTAAACTAGTAGCAGGGAGAACTAGTAGGTTCTTGCAATAATCTAGCATGAAGTGATAAGGGACTGCCCTAGAATGGAAACAGTATCAAAGGAGAGAATAGGAAGCATGTCAGGGTTGGTAAAACTGACAAGACCTGCACAGATTAGATGTGGAAAATGAGAGTCAAGACTGGAATCTGACACTTAGGTTGCAAGTCTAGAAGAGTGGGAGGATAGCGGAACTTTGGATAAATAATAGGGAAGTTTGGAAATAGGAAGAACTGGTGGGGGACATGTTGAATTTAAGATATCAATGGAATTCCTAATTTGATAGATCTAATAGACAATTGTAAATATGAGTCTAGATGTTAGGAGAGAGATTAAGATTGTATAAGGAGATCTAAAAATTACTAGCAGAGATGATAATGGAAACCATGGGAGTTAATGAGATCACCAAATAAAATGATATAATTGGGAGAAAAAAAAATAAGGGGGAAAAGACTCAGGGCAGAGCCCTGGGATCACCAATCTTTAGCATGAATGACTTAGATGAAAGTTAAGCAAAAGAGATTGAGATGAGATAGAGAGCCGGATAACCAGCCTAGAGTAGTATTATAGAAACTTAGAGAAAAGAAGATAACAAAGGAGAGAGTTGTCAACAGTGAAAAACTACAAATAGGTCGAGAATGATGAAAATTGAAGAAGGATCGCTAGATTTTGTAATTAAGAAATTGTTGGATATATCGGCTTATAGGTCAATTAATAATAAACATTTTCCAAACTCCTACTTTGTGTAATGCACCATGCTAAATAGCAGCAATTTTTGTTAAATGATGAGGTCATAAGTCATAGAGAATTAAAAGAGATTGAGAAGAAAAGGAGTGAAAGCATTGATTATAAACAGCATCCTCAAGGAATTTAGCCACAGAAGAGAGAAGAAGGTATGAAATGCTAACTAATGGGGATGGATGGATGAAGTGAAGAATTTTTGAGAGTGAGGGAGACATGGGTATGATTTTATAGGTATTTGGAAAGCAGCAAGTAGAAAAGAGATTGGAGTTAAATGACAGAAGCAGGATGAAGGAAGAAGTAATCTGTTAGGGAAGATAAGATAGAATAGGATCACTTGTGTATGTAATGAGGTTTGACTTAATAACAGAAGGGTCACCTCTTCATCTGAGATAGGAATGAAGGATATAGTAGTGCATAATACTGAGTGATGTGAGATGTGAAGGTGGAAAGAAAAGGGAGCTCTAAGCAAATTTTTTCCCCAGTAAAACATGAGGCAAAGTTCTTAGCTAAGAGAAAGGGAGTATTAGAGTTATAGAATGTTTCAGGAGAGATGAAAAAATTGAAAGAGCTACTGTACTGAGTGGGATGATGAGCTTAGGTAGTTGTAAAAGATTTGTTCTGCCATAGTGAGGATCTAGTAGAGATTTTTTAAAGAAACTTATAGTGGATCTAATCAGCAGGATTTTGTAACTTTTTTGGCTTTCTTTATTAGAACATGTGTAGGGAGCAAAGGCAGCAGATGATGGGAATGATCCAAGGCTGAGGCTTGACCTAGAAAAGTAGGAAATTGATAAGGAGGTAAGGGACTTGAGAAGAGAACAATGTAAAGTTAAAATGTTTCACCAAGTAGTCAAGATGAGGAAGAGAGGAGAATGTAACCATTGGAAGGGTGCTATCTTGGGAAAGAACTGAGGTCCATGGATTACAGGCCATGATGTAGACAAAGAGCAAGGTAGGAGAGACATAATGAAAATAGATTGTGATCAAATAAGGGACTTTCAGAATCATAAACGTGGAAGTGTGGGTGATGGCAAGACAAGAATATAATCATCTTTGTGTGTGACTGAAAGTGGAGGAGTAGATTATGTGAAATAAGTAAGTTTGAAAAGCTGATCTGATCATGGTTCTTGGTATTAGAAATGAAAGAAGACATAGTAAAGGAAGAGCTAAGGGACCAAGATGGTTGATAAAGGGACCATGAGAGAATTGGTTGGAGAGAAAGGAGTGAAATGAAACAGTTTTCCGGAGAGTAGAAATTACTAATTGAGAATGGGATGAACAATGGAAGTTCCTTCAAGACATGGCCTATAGAGTGTAGGCAGTGGACAGTGGAAGAGGTAGCCAGAGAAGAAAGAAAAGTTATATGCTTTAGTGAACTTCTCCAAGTGATTCCTAAGGTCTCATACAACTCTAAAGCTATTTCTTTTCACCACAAATTCCACAGATTCAATTTATTTAGGTAAAAGGATTATGTCATAAGGCACAGTGTTTCATAGAGATGAATAGAAAGAAAAATTTCTATTGCAATGAGAAGATGCATAGAGAACATTTTCTTTCAAAAAAATTGGTAACTTTTGATTAGGAGTAATTTTATGGTTGTTGGGTTTTTGTGTGCTTTCATTTCCTCGCTTTAGATTTATTAGATACTTTTTATTTAGAATGTTTTAATTTTTCAAATGGTAAAACCTGTTGAACTGCTTTATATTACTATTTGGGCCAAGTATAACAGTATTCAAAAGGAAAGTACAAGCTTGTCTTGTGTACTTTGCATGTCAGAATAAACAGAAAAGAGGAAGTATGGCTTCAATAAGTAGTTGCACTGAAGTATTGGGGAGATGAGTTCAAAACTTTGTTCTGACTCTTTTGTAGAGCTCTGGGTAAATCCTTACTATTTCATGTGACTTTGTTAAGTTCACAGGTTGCTGTTAGTCTTCAGTAATAGTGGATGTTTTATATTCTTGCCAAAATAATTAGGTGATTTTAGAAGTCATTAAATATGTAAAAGGAATTAAAAACAACAGCTCTCTCTACCTTATCATTATTTCTATGCTTTGCAATCTTATTTGAGGTGAAGAATTTTTTTTGACATATATAGGAGTCCTTTACTTTGTAATAGTTATGACTAAGTTCAATGAAATGGGAAATGGTTGCTTACATAACAGAATAGGAATGATTGAAACTTTTTGAGAGCTTGACTATGTTAGAATTCTTATTACCATTACACCAAACATTTTCAAACCTTCTGAGTCTTGACATTGATGAACAGAGCAGGCACTTTGAAGAAAAAAAATTGGATAGACATCTCTACATTAAACAGCTGCCCTATTTCCCACTGGGGCTCATTAAATGCTGCACAAACAAGGCTGTCTAAAGCTTAGATTAATATAGCTTTTTGGGTAGATGGAGTCAGTCTTGCTATTTTGTCTTGAAGAGTTTAGGATTTTTTATACCTGGTTTCCTCCCAACTTATGATTTAATGTAGATACTTGACACTGCATTGCCAATGTCTGGCATTTCCAGAACTTGAGTTCCCCAGATCTGAAATGATAATAACTCAGTCCTAGATCTAACATTCGAAAAATCTATCAATAACCACCTCTGGAACACACCCACTAAGTTCCCCATCTATTTAAAAATTGAGGGTCTGAAAATGTTTCTACATCTCTCATGAAGTAATCCATATCTGAAAGTCAAATAGATGAAGAAAACTCCCATATCTAAAACCACTCTCTGAGTGACCCAGGTAGAAGCAGCAAACGTTGACATTTCAAGTCTTATTCAAGTATGAGCATTCTCAGCCCATGCCAGAGAAAAATATGTTTACTTTGGCACCATGAAAGTCATGCTTGGGCAAATCTTAAGGGTATAGGCTTCTCTGCATGCTCATGCGTAACTCCCATTAGTGTTAATAGCAGTTAACCACATGCAGAGACAAGAAAATATGCCCTTTAGGATTGAACTTAGTCTTTGGAGACCCAAAACCTCCCTTGCTAGTAGTTGTTGGATACAGCAGTGTCTCTGACCTATTCCCCCTTGGCTTGACAACATTGAATTTGGAGAAGGAGAGCTAGGTTCAACCAGAGGTAGCAAAGAAGAGAGCTACAGAGAGAGAAAGAGACAGAG
>JAJPUD010003771.1:39198-58506 GCA_023553655.1 Myrmecobius fasciatus
AGGTTAATAAAAATTAAATGAAAACCATAAATTTGGAATGTGTATTAATTTATATTCAACTTTCAGGTCTCCATGGCAATAAGAAGTGAATTATAGGTATACTTAAAATGCACAGAAAATCCCAAATCTCATTTTCTCTTTTCACCTGTTCTATCATTAGACAACGTCACTTAGATAGCAAAATTTATTGAGTAACCACTGTGGGAAAACAGAAAAGAAGTGAACACTTGTGTTTTCTACCCTCAAAGAGTTTAAAATCTAAATAGGGGAAAGAAGAAATACATGACAAAGCTACCAGAAACATACAAATCTTTTAAGTTACTGTCAACAATTATACTTTGATTGTATATCAATGAGATTTATGTTTCATCTCCTTGATTTATCACAATCTAAGGATATGTTGATAAATATTTAACAACCAGTTCCTTGAAAAGTTTGATCTGCATTATTGAATTTTTCTCCATTACATTATTAGGCTTGTATAATCAACAAAACAGGACATTAAGCCTTGGTTTGCAGTGTTTGCTCATTTCCATAGAAAATTCTTACTCTAAAAATTAATCCTTGGTTTTCAATAGCCACTTAGAATTCTTTCCAACACGGGGCAGCTAGGTGGTGCAGTGGATAGAGCACCAGCCCTGAAGTCAGGAGGACCTGAGTTCAAATCTGGACTCAGACATTTAACAAAGTCTAGCTGTGTGACCTTTGGCAAGTCACTTAACCCCAATTGCCTCAGCAAAAAAAAAAAAAAAGAATTCTTTCCAACACACCCTTGTATACATCCCCTAAAAAAGGGCTGATGAACAAATGAAGATGATTTAAAAAATCTAGAATTTAGACAATACCTAAATAGGATAGCATATATTTAACCTATTTCAGATTGTTTGCTATCTTTGGGGGAGAGGGAGGGAAGGAGAAAAATTGGGGACAGAAAGTTTAAAAAAAATGAGTGTTGAAAATTATCTTAACATGTATTTAAAAAAATACTATTGAGGAAAAAAGAAAATACATAAATTTAAAAATACACCCCTAACAGTTTCTAGCATATACTACAAATCATTTTTCTTATATAATGGTGAGAGCATTATTGAAAGTAATAATAATAAAAGCTAATATCTATATATAGCATTTAAGGCTTGCAAAGTGCCTTTATATGTTATCTCATTTGATCCTTACAAAAAATGTATGAAGTAGGTACTGTTATTATTTCCATTTTACAGATTAGGAAATTGAGGCTTAAAAAAGGTTAAATAACTTATCCATCATTTTATAGCTAGTAAATAACTAAGGCGGTTTTGAACTCAGGTCTTTGCAATTCCAACTCTTATATTCTCAACATTATACCAATTAGTAATTCCTCCCATTGATTGGCCTGAGGCAAAGAGAAAATTTACTGACAATAATTAAATTACCCCTACAGGAGATGACTGGGGAGAGGAATTTTGCCTACTTCTAGCTAAGGATCTTTCTGTTTGTCTCTGAGATCATGGAGGCCATCTAAATCCAAGCTACATTGTTAGGAGATACTGAATAAAAAATTATTGCAGACCACTAGTTATAAACATGGTTAGGGAAGCCCTGAGAAAGGACTCGTATATAATACTTAGAATGTATTATTTACTGGTTGTGGAAGCAACAGAGCAAAAATATTAAAATCTGACCTAAGAGACACAAAAAAATGTATAAAATCATCAGTATTTCTTTATGATAGAAGAGGAAATAATAATGATATAAATTTCATTCAAAATTATTACATAATTGATATAATGTTGACTTATCAATATATTTACAAGATTATGATAAAAAATAACCTCAAAACACAATTTACAAAAATAAAGGAAGGCTAATAATTGATAAGATTCAGTGCTCATAATAGGACATGTCCAGGTAATAAAAATTATGCTATCTAAATTAATTTATAGCTTTAGTGCTATACCAATCAAACTACCAAGGGGATTGATAGAGCTAAGCAAATTAATAATAAAATTCATTTGGAGCAACAAAAGGTATAGAATCTCAAGGGAGCTAATGGAAAAAAGTAAGAATGAAGATGGCACAGCTTTACCAGATCCTGAATTATATTGTTAAAGAGTAATCATAAAAACTATTTAGTACTTGTTAGAAAAAATTATAAAAGTAAATACCAGATAAACAAGACCCAGAAGTAATAGCAAATATTAGACCAATATTAATTAACTCAAGGATGTAAATTCCAGAATGACTTGTTTGATAATACCTGCTGGAAAAACCGGAGAGTAGTTTGGCAGAAATTAGGGTTAGCCCATTTTTTATACCATGTGTCACAATAAATTCTAAATGGACAAAGACCTGAATATAAAAAAATCTAATCATAAAAAATAGAGAGAAATGGAATAAATTATCCTTAGTCACTGTAAATAAAGAGAATTCTTTATTAATTTAAAACTAAATACAAAATAAGAAAAAGCAAAATAGAAAAATAAAGACAGAAAAGGAAAATAAAACAAAACATTGTCATATGTCCAGGAGAACATCAAGGAGAATTCAAAATCTGTAACAATAAATTTCTATTTTAAAAAAACACATAATAATAGAAGAGATTATATATTCATGACCATCCATCTTTTCTTTGCTTCTTTTATAGAGTGTTCTTTTGTTCTGTGCTGAGTACTTTTTACTTTATTTTTCCCCCTCTTTCATCACTCTCCCACATTCCCCAAACAGGGGAATGTTTATATATTTATATATATGTATGTAGATATATATGTCTTTGTGTGTATATTCATGCTCAACCCCCATATACATGTATTTTTCAATTGCATATAAAGACAATTTTCAACATTCATCTTTTTTATAGATTCTGAGTTCTAAAATTTTCTCCTTTCTTCCCACTATTCCCATCCCAAGAAGCAAGAAATCTGATACAGGTTCTACATGTGTAATCATGTAAAACATATTTTCATATTGGTCATAGGAAAGAAGAAACAGGTCAAAAGGGAAAAAATGATAGAAAGTGAGAACAGCATACTTCAATCTGCATTCAGACTCCATTGACTCTTTCTCTTGGTGTGGTTAACAGTTTTCATCATAAGTCTTTTGGAATTGTCTTGGATCATTGTATAGAAAAGGTAAGTCATTGTATGAAAAGGTAAGTCAATCATAATTGATCATTGCACGATGTTGCTGTTACTGTATACAATATTCTTCTGGTTCTGCTCTATTCACTCAGCATAAACTCATGTAAGTCTTTTTAGATTTTTCTGAAATCATTCTGCTTAATTCTGAAATCATTTCTTACAGAACAATAGTATTCTATTACATTCATATACCACAACTTGTTCAGCCATTCCCCAATTGATGGGCATCTTTTCAATTTCCAATTCTTTGCCAGCACAAAAAAAGCTGTTATAAATATTTTTGTACATAATAAGTCCTTTTCCCTTTTTTAAAGATCCCTTTAGGGTATAGACTTACTAGTGATATAACTGAGTATGCACAGTTTGGTTGCCTAAAGTTCCAAATTGTTCCCCCAAATGGTTGCATCATTTCACAACTCCATCAGCAATCCATTAGTGTCCCAATATTCTCACATCTCCAACATTTATCATTTAAGGAGGAAAATTCTTTCTTTTCTTTCCTTTTTTTTCTTTCTTTCTTACTATTGGTAGCTTTTTTCATTTTTTTCATTTTCATTTCATTTTCATTTTCATTTAAAACCAGACAGTTCTTTTTTTTTCCTTTTTTCAAATAATTTCTTTTTTTTTATACTAATAGCTTTTTATTTTTCAAAGTACATGCAAGGATAGTTTTCAACATTCACCCTTGCAAAACCTTATATTCAAAATTTTTCTCCCTCTCTCCCCACTTCCCTCCTCCCCTAGACAGCAAATAATTCAATAAAGGTTAAACACGTGCAATTCTTCTGAACATATTTCCATATTTATCATGATGTACAAGAAAAATCAGATCAAAAGAAAGAGTGAGAAAGAAAAAAACAAACAGGCAAACAACAACAACAAAGGTGAAAATAACAACAATAACAAAGGTGAAAGCTTTTCCCCTTCTTCCCCCCCACCCCCCACTCCTAGATGACAGGTAATCTAATACATGCTAAATATGTTAAATTATATGACAAATCCAATATATGTATACATATCTATACAGTTATCTTACTGCACAAGAAACATCAGATCTAGAAAGAGAGAGAGAGAAAAAAAAACAACCTAAGAAGGAAAGCAAAATGCAAGGAAATATTCACAAAAAGCATTAAAATGCTGTGTTGTGGTTCACACTCAGTTCCCTCGGGCCTCTCTCTGGATGTATATGACTATCTTCATCGCTGAACAATAGGAATTGGTTTGAATCACATCATTGTTGAAGAGAACCATGTCCATCAGAATTGATCATTGTATAGTCTTGTTGCTGTGTATAATGATCTCCTGGTTCTGCTGATTTCACTTAGCATCCGTTCATGCAATTCGTCATTATCTTTTCCTGTCATTTTAGTCAATCTGACAGGTGTGTAGTGGTACCTCAGAGTTGTCTTAATTTGCATTTCTCTGATCAATAGTGATTTGGAGCACCTTATCATATGACTAGAAATAGTTTCAATTTCTTCATCTGAAAATTGTCTGCTCTATTCTTTGATCATTTCTTAATTGGAGAATGGCTTGAATTCTTATATATTTGAGTCAATCCTCTATATATTTTAGAAATGAAGCCTTTATCAGAATCTTTGAATGTAAAAATGTTTTCACAGTTTGCAATATTCTCTTGTTCTACTCACTTCACTTAGCATCAATTCATGTAAGTCTGTCTAGGCTTTTCTGAAATTAGCCTGCTCATCACTTTTTATAGAACAATAACATTCCATTACATTCATATACCATAACTTATCGAACCATTCCCTAACTAATGGGCATGCATTCAATTTCCAGTTCCTTGTCACTACAAAAAGGGTTGTTAAAAACTGTTTATTTTTTATTTTAAATATACCTGTGGTGCAGTTGGACATTTGCCCAATGAAAAAGCTTTTTGAAGTAAATAGCAGTCGGGATAGGCAGCTATCTCTGGAACCTTTGTTCATTCATATGGTATCAAAGGAATTTGCCCAGGTTGTCTTGAAGAGGTTGAATGTTGGAGGGGATGTGGGAAAACTGGGACACTATTACATTGTTGGTGGAGTTGTGAATTGATCCAGCCATTCTGGAGAGCAATTTGGAACTATGCCCAAAGGGCTATCAAACTGTGTATCCAGCAGTGTCACTTATGGATTTGTATGCCAAAGAGTCCATAAAAGAGGGAAAAGGATCCACATGTGCAAAAATGTTTGTAGCAGCTCTTTTTGTGATGGCAGAGAATTGGAAATTGAGTGCATGCCCATAAGTTGGGCAATGGCTGAATAAGTTATGGTATATGAATGTAATGGAATATTTTATTGTTCTATAAGAAATGATGAGCAGGTTGATGTCAGAAAGGACTGGAGAGACTTACATGAACTGATGCTACTCAGTGAGTAGAACCAATAGAACTTAGTACACAGCAACAACAAGATTACATGATGATCAATTGTGCTAGATGTGGCTTTTTTCAACAGTGAAGTGATTTAGGCCAATTCCAATAGACTTGTGATGGAAAGAACTATCTGCACCCAGGGAGAGGACTATGGGGACTGGGTGTGGATAACAATATAGTATTTTCACCTTTGTTATTGTTGTTGTTGTTTGCTTGCTTGCTTGTTTTTTTCTTTCTTATTTTTTTCTCTTCTGATCTGATTTTTCTTGTTTATCATGATAAATGTGGAAATATATTTAGAAGAATTGCACATGTTTAACCTATATTGAATTACTTGCTATCTAGGGGAGGGAAGAAGGGGAAAGGGAGGGAGACAATTTGGAACACAAGGTTTTTTTGCAAGAGTGAATATTGAAAACTATATTTGCATGTATCTTCAAAAATAAAAGGCTATTATAAATAAAAAATAATTGAGAGAAACAGAGAAAGGGACAGAAGCAGAGACAGGACACACACACACATATGAGAGAGTTCAATCAATCATTCAGTCAGGAAACATTTATTAAGCACTTACTGAGTCAAACATTGTGCTAAGTGCTAGCCATAGAAAAAAAGGGCAAAAAACAGTACTTATCCCTGAGGAGTATCCATTCTAATGGAGAAGATAACATAAATAATTACATTTAAACTAGTTGTATGCAGAATAAATGGTCAGCATTAATATAAAGGACTCATTCATAATAAAAAAATTAAATAATTTTCTCTAATACTCAAATTAAAAGAAAACTTACCAATTACCTATTATGTGCTTGAGTTTAAGTGGTGAAAAAGTATAATTTGTCTTATGATCTGAAAGGCCCAGGAAGCTCTGTCCTTCTCATACTACCACCTAGTGGCAGTCAAGAAGATGGGCCATCATCTCTGAACATCATCCCCAGAATTGTAGTAAATACCACCACAGTGCCCAAATCTTTCCATATGTGCATACCGCTTAAATGCCAGTACAATTATCAAGACCTGAAGTGACATTATGTAGGAACAGGCATTGTTAATTAATGCTTTCTCTTCTGGGTAGGTTTTAATTTAGAGTTCTGGTGATTTGGGGATTAGCTAACTCAAGGATGTAAGACAAAAGCAGAATAAATGCAGAATGAATATTTCTTCCCAAAGGTGATATACTGGATATACATTTACCCATAAGAAAGCCTGTTAAGATTTTTGTTCCCAGGAAGACCCCAACTTGAATAAACTAAGTCAGAACACATGAGATATCAAGCCAATGACACCTGCAAAATACAGGTTCCATTGTGACAAAGTTCAAAAAACATTATACTTTGTACAAACCGTAAGGGGAACTTTTTTTTAAAGGACCATTGACAATATTTCCTATATATCTGCTATATTAGAAATTCACTATTTGATTAAGTCCAAAATGTATTAGGTCATACATTTTCCTTGTGGAGAGCCTTTCTTTGGAGAATGCCCCAATATATCAACAATTACAAGCCTATACAGTCTCATTCTTTATGTAAGAAGTGGGTAGCAAGTAATCACACCCACATCATTTTAGACACATTGCTCCAAAGATCAGTTCTCAGAACCCCAGGCGGTAGAGGGAGGAAAGAGGGCTGACTGATTACTAACTCCTTTCCTCCTGCCCAATTCTCTTTAACCACCCACCCTTCCAAATGTTTTTCACTGTTCCCAGAGGGTGGGGGACTTCACTGTTGATTTTAACTATGCTCCAAAAATTTTCCTCTCAAGTTAGAAAATGTCTAACAATATAGAGTCATTGCTGGCCTAAGGGGCTGAGGAAATTTCCTGTTCCCTGTCCCTAATGTTCACTCTGTATTGAGCCTATGTAAGCAGTCCTAACTAGATTCAGAAGGGGAAGCATGGCCTCTAATAGGAGGGATTAGAGTCCCTTTTCATATATTTTTGGGTCATTAAATCCTCTAACCTTGTCTTCTGGGGAGCGTATGGTTCATGTCTACAGTCTCCCCAAAGTGAAAAGTAGAAAGACACTCAATACATAATGAGAATTGAGCTTTGAATAGACTCATATTTCCTACATCCATTCATCTATAGAAAGAAATGCTAACCTATTCAAAAGCTTCCCAAGGCTTATCTTGACACATCTTAAGCAAAATAAACAAGTGACATTATTAGCTCCTGTCACACTCTACCAGGAATTGATACTTAAAACTATCTAAATATGAAGTATTTTGCAGGCTTGCAAATAAAGCATTTTATATTTTATCATTCTTCTGTACTGTCTCCTTCGAAGTTCATATCTCTTCATAAGGCAGGCTAGAAGTTGAGCTTCTTTCTCTGTTGGTGACATTCTCTTGGCTGAAGAAACTTTCCTTGGCTGTCAGTCAACTCCACCCAATGGACCCCAAACCTCTCAAGCTCATAAGGTTAACTCCATGGCTGGCTGCATCTAAATCAAAAACCATGTTTGGACATTTACTCAGGAAAGGAAACACAAAATAGAGAAGTCTGTCAGGCATTTTGGCACAAACTGTACTACCTCTTCATATTCCATATGGAAGAGGTTAGGAGGAAAAAGCACACCTATTTTCTTACAGTCTTATGGGAATTCTAGTGACAGAATGCTACTTGCTTTTTTCTCTCATTGGTTCATATATCAAAACCATATTTGTATTACAGAACATATTTGGTAGGATACCTCATTTTCCTATTTTTGCAAATAGTTTATATAATATTTGAATGAATTATTCTTTAAATATTTGGTAAAATTCACTAGTATTTAGTACTAAAGTTTTTTTTTCTTTTGGAAGTTAATTAATGACATTCTATTTCTCTTTATGATAAGAGGTTATTTAAATAATCTATTTCTTGTTTTGCTAATATGAATATTTGATATTTATATAAATATTCATCCATTTTATCTCATTTTTGCTGGCAAATAATTAAACAAAATCATGTCTAATGGTTTCTTTGCTTCATCTCTATTTGTTGTAAATTATTCTTATTTTTTTTCTTTTTTGATGCCAACACTTTTATGTTTCTCTCTTTAAAATAATAACACTAGTGAACTATTTAATTGTCTTCCCCCAAGAAACCAGTCACTAATTTTCATTTACATTATGTATTTTTTTTTGCTTTCAGCTTTGTTAATCTCTTCTTTTTTCAGAATGTTGAATTAGGTATATGTTTTTTATTTGTTGTTTTACTAGTTATTTTAGTTGCATGCCCATTTTATTGATCTATTTGATTTTTCTTTCTTTCTTTTTTTTTTTTTTTGAATGCAGGAAAAATTTGTTCTATATTCTTGCAAGAATGGGTGCCTGGATGAATAGACACATCTTTGAAACTCCAAAGGTAGCATTTTATTTTATTTCTTATCCTGAAGCAGAAGTCCCTCCCCTGATTCTCCATTAATTTGTTTTTTCTTTTTGATGAAAAAGTAGCATTTACATAATACTTTAGGATTTATAAAATGCTATTTGTAAAACATCTTAATTGATCCTTACAACAGCCTTTTATTTTTAATCTGTATATTGTCCTTTCAGGTTTATTTAGGTAGGAGAGGGGGAGAAAAAAATTGAAGCACAAGGTTTTGCAAAGGTGAATGTTGAAAACTATCTTTGCATGTATTTGGAAAAATAAGATACTATTAAAAAATAAAGAAATAAAGCTACATAAAGCTAAATTTGACATAAAGTCAAGTTAGCCCAAGTTATCCTTAAATAAAACTGAAAGGACAAGTATATCTTTGCTTCTAAAGACTTTTATAATCTATCCATTCCTTTATTTCCAGTTTTTTGGGACCTTCTATCCACATATCCTACAATCCGGTGACTCTTGCTTCCTTGCTCTTCCTTGTTTCAGTCTCTTCTAACTCCATGCATTTTCATTAGCTCTTTCCTATACCTGGAACTCTCTTATTTCTACCTCCTAGCTTCCTTCAAGTCTCATTTAAGACACTTTTACAAGAAAACTCTCCTTGTCCTCTTTAATATTAATGCCTTTCATATGAGATTATCTTCAATTTATCCCACATGTAACGTGTTTGTACGTATTTGGTTTTGTGTTGTCTCCCTCATTAGAATTTAATCCTTAAGGGCAGAAATCATGTTTCTTTTCTTCTTGTCCACAGTGCTTGGTCCATAGTGCTAAGGTTTAATAAATTCTTGTTAATTTGATTGTTCCCATTCAATAATTACCAAATAGTTACAATTTCTAAATTTTCTAAAATTCAGTTCAAATTCTTAAATTACTTCTTGTTAGCTGTAATAATGACAATGGCTAGCATTTGCATAGTGCTTTAATGTTTTCATAGCTATTTATATATAATATTTCACTAAATCCTTGTAATAGCCTGTGAGCTAGATGCTCTTACTATCCCCTCTTTTACAGATTGGGAAACTAATCTTGAGACATGTGTAGAGTCACAAAGCAGACAAGTTTTTGAGGAAAGATTCAAAGTCAGATTGTCCTAACTTCAACTCTAGCATTCTATCTACCATGCCAACTAGTTCCCTTCTTAGATTTATCTAAGCCTGAAAGAAGTATATTGAGCTCTCTCATCATTAGAATTTTGCTATCTATTTCTTTCTGCAGTTGGATTAACTTTTACTTTTAAGTATTTAGGTGCTATGCCATTCAGAGGGTAAAGTATTAATACTGATTCATTATCTAAAGTGCCTTTAATCATGATGTTATTTCTCCATCTATCTCTTCTTAATCATTTCTATTTTTCCTGTTACTTTATTACAACTATCTGCTTTTTTGCTAACATGCCCCCAAAATACAATATATTTTGCTTTAGTTTTTATTTAAACAATTTAAAAAACTGTTGGGTTATAATTTCCAATCCATTGTTATGTCCTCTTTTGTTTTATAGGTAATTTCATCTCATTTATTTTTGTTATTATAATTAATAATATATGTATATTTTCCTCCATTTTATCCTATTGTGATTTTTCTTTCTTTGTCCTCCCTTCCCTTTACAAAGAAGAAAATGGTGAAAGAGGAGTGTGTTAAATCCTAGTACTCTACAATTGAAGCATGCTCTGGTGTAGGTATCTCTTATTCTTTCACTTCTGACTTTCCAGCTCTCTTTCATG
Organism: Myrmecobius fasciatus; assembly: GCA_023553655.1. Classification (NCBI taxonomy): domain Eukaryota; kingdom Metazoa; phylum Chordata; class Mammalia; order Dasyuromorphia; family Myrmecobiidae; genus Myrmecobius; species Myrmecobius fasciatus. The sequence goes on from JAJPUD010003771.1 coordinate 49,788, forward strand.
TGTTGTTTTTTCCCATTAAAATATAAGTTCTTTGGTTGGGGGCAAGGGCTGCCTTTTTGCTTATATTAGTATCTGCAGAGTTTATCATAGTGCCTGATACATAGTAAATAACTAATAAATACTTGTGAACTGCCTGTGTGCTTTGCAGCCCTTCTAATCTCCTTTACACTCTGATAGTGTGTTTTTACTTTTTCTCTTTCCTTTTAATGTTCCCTTGATATATTACCCTCTAACATTGAAGTTTGTTTTGCTTATGATGAATTCCTCACTAATTCTAATTTCCCTTTTAAACTTTTTCCTCTTCTCTCTGACTCCCATTTTCCTGTTTAATGGAAGGCCCAAATCTTTGTATGTGGGTCTAAGTGCATATACCCATGTATTCAATCCTTTTTTAGTCTAGTTCAGATGAAAATAAGGCTTATATGATGATTGTTCTTCTTAACCCTTTCCCCATGTTTACATATAGCTTATTTTGTGTACTCCTATTATGTAAATTATTCTTAGTTGTAAACCTTCATCTTTTGCCTCACAGAATATTGAATTTAAAGATCTTCTTTCTTTCTTTTTTCCTGAGGCAATTGGAGTTAAGTGACTTGCCCCACTTAGTCTAGTCACTAGTCACACAACTAGGCAGTATTAAGTGTCTGAAGGCAGATTTGAACTCAGGCCCTCCTGACTTCAGGACTGGTGCTCTATCCACTGTGCCATCTGGCTGCCCCAAGATCTCTTTTCTTTTATGGTGTTAACTGCCAAATCTTGTGTGATCTGGAAGGTGGTTCCTTAGGACCTAAGCTCTTTTTGATAGGTTGCTGTATTTTTTCTTTCATCTAGAATCTTTGGATTTTGTCTATGATATCCCTTGGAGTTTTCATTTTAAAATTTCAGGAGGTGACCAGCATTTTATTTCTATTTTTACTTTGCCTCTGATTCTAATACATCTGAGAAACTTATTATCTCTTGAAATATAATAGTGATTTTGTCATGATTTTTAGGTAGTCTGATGTTTCTTAGATAACTCTTTATGGGCTTTTCCACAGATCCATCGTTTCTTGTAGGGCTTTGTGAAATTTATAATGATATTTATGTTCCCTAGAATATTTAGTTAGGGACTAGACTTGGGATTTCATGGGGGTAAAGCTCTCACAAGTGAGAAAACTACTATCAATACAGGTACTTTCTTCTCGGCTTACAATCTTAGTTATATAAAGCACTAGGGTTTGTAATGACTTATTCAAGTCCATATAGCTGGTATATGTCAGGAATTGAACTTAGGCCTTCTCTACTTCAAGATCAGCTATTTATCCAATACACCATGCTGCCTCATTTCATTTTGAATTTCAGTGTTTACATTCTCTTCAAATAGTTTTCATATTCCTTAACGCCTCTTCAATCAAAATACTTCTAAGACATGGAGCATATAATATGGAGCATAGAACTTCTTTAAAAAGAAAGAGGAAGTTTCTCTTTCATTTGATTTAAGTATGAGGTTTATTGATAATATATAAAATAACTCAATATATATTTTCACTCATAGCAGAAAGGTACAAGCCATGCATGCCTTATCTTTGTTTGGTTCAGGGAAATTAAGCTGAATAAACAACTTTTTCCCAGGAAATTGGTTATATTTAGATATAGTTCAACTAATGGATGGTATAAGATGTCAGGAGTTGTGTTGTTTTATCCCAAGAAAAACAAAGAGAGCTGGAAGCTTTTACAAAATATACCAATCTTAAGGTAAGCAGATATCAGGTAGCTTTGACCATATTGATCTGAAGTCAAATAAGGTTAAAAATAAGGATTGATAGAATTGCTTTGTAGTTAGTGGCTTCATGCATAGATTAGCAATTCATAGCTATATTTCTTCTTTACTTGTTGGACAGTAGTCCAGTGGTTACTTGTGTCTTAAATCATCTAGTCCAGTGGTGTCAAACTCAGATAGAAATGAGGGAAAGTAAACTATACACAAATATTCATGTGGGATGCATATTGACTAAGGAAATTACACATTAGTATGTGTAATTTCCATATTAATATGTTTTATTGTATCTTTATATATTTTGTAAAATATTTCCCAACCATATTTTAATCTAGTCTGGACCACACTTGATAGTGTTGTAGGCTGAATGTGGTCCAAACACTCTGTTTGATATATCCTTCTGATATGGGCAAAGTCACATTTTAAGTCAGAGCATAAAGATTCTTAGTTTAAAGATCCAATAATGGGAGATTGCACAATCTTTCCCAGTAACCCATTCTAATGTTTAGCAATTCTCTGTCAGGAAATTCTTCCTTATGGCTAAATTTCATTTTTTTTTTTCTGCTTAAGTTGGTTTTTTTTTTTGTCTACATTGGAAAGGGAGAAGTGCTGGTCCACCCTTTATATAAGCAAGATAATATAGCAAAAAGAGCTTTGGTCTTAAAATCAGAAGACATGGGTATGAACTAGGGTAAATATCATGCCTTCTGTAAACATGTCTTTTATGGTGAAACTGGGCTAACAAATCTTGCCTTGGTTATTTAACAAGGTTTTAAGGATCAAATAAAAGATTGTGTATATATATGTTCTGTAAATTGTATACTATTACACAAATTCAAAGAATATAATAAATGAATCTAAATTCTTCCTAGAATATTTTATTTTTATAAATATTAAATGAAAGTAAAAACTTGAGGTCTAATACATAAAATTTTCATGACTAGTAACGTGATGCATAAATTATTTTAAATTGTTTTGTCTAAGTTTATTTGAGGCAATGATAGCAGGAAATAAATAATAACATATTTACTTGTTATATAAATTTTAAAATTTAGAAAGCACATTTTTTTTGTGACAATCTTGTGAGATAGGAAAAATAGAAATAGTATTATCAGTATGTTACAGCTGAGGAAACCAAGGCACATACAAATGAATTGACTTGTCCAAGTCACACAATAAATTTATAAGGTAGAACTAGAATTTCAACCCAGTTTCTCAAAGACAGGAGGTCTATGCACTCTTATTACCTTTGCCTCTATAGTGACTGGCATTTATATAGTAATTTATAGTCTACAAAGCACTTTACATGAGTTAAAATTCTTTTTTTCCTCCTGTCATTGATTTTCACATGAATCAGCTCTCTTCTGGAATCCCTTTACCTTTTAGCCAAGTCATCTTGGGGATGACTAGACTAAATAATTTTAGACTGAAGTAAATCAGTTTAAAAATAAAAGACTGGGGGTATGACAGCAGAGCTTTCCAAAGGAAGAACAATTAAACTTAAGAGATAGTAAATTCCTTCTTAGTTAATGGTCTTTTAATAAGAGAAGGAGAAACTTTTATCATGTATAAAAGGAGGAAGGGGCAGGTGAAAAGACTCTTGTCCAAGTATTGCTTAGATTTGATAACCTTGAGTTTCCTTCAAACTCTGATTCTGTTTCCATTGACTCAGCACAAATAAAGAGATCCTGTGGATAAGACTTGTTACGAGAAAGCAGAAGTTAGTTGAGGAAGTTTTTCAGAAACATGGAGATAAAAAAAATACTAGAGTAAACAGTTTAAGTAGAATGTCTGTGTCACTGTGCCTGAGTTTTGAAGATGATGTTAATGATTTATGATAATCAACATTTATTGAATGCTTTAAAGTTTGAAAACATATCACATACATTTGAGATAATGAGATCACATTATATCTTGGGCATAGTCCTTCTGTGAATTGTTGATGCAGATACTTTTCATTAATTGCCAGACAAAAGGTAGCATGCCTCACTTTGAGGTAAAGGTAACTATTAATAAATTACCTGTTTTATTAGTTACCAAAATACTTGTTGATAAATTAGGCTTTTAATGAGGCAGGTAACTTCTAAAGGTATCCTCTGTGAACTACAGCATCACATTTTTGGAGATCAAGATTACAGAAGATGGTCCCTCCTATTTTAGCAAAATTTAGGAGGTAAAACACCCATTAATTATAGTCTTCCAGAGCACTAGATGAGATATCTAAGGATAAAGTACTATGGGTGGAAAATTGTTGACTGGTAGTAAGTCAGAGCAGGCCCAGGGGATACAGCTCATCCATAGAAAATTAGTCAGCAGTGGTCAAAAGCAACAGTCAATTTAGTTTGAAAGAGACAAATGCAAGGAAGCAATCAGAACCAAAGGGTTAAAGAAGCCTTTCTGATGAAGTAGTTAGTGAATATCATGAATCCCTTGTAGGAGGCAGCTAAGTAGTGCAATGGAAAGAGCATCAGCCCTGAATTTAGGAGGATCTTAGTTTAAATCTGCCCTTAGACACTTAACACTTCCTAGCTGTGAGACTCTGGACAAGTCACTTAACCTTAATTGCCTCAGGGGAAAAAATAATCCCTTATTAAGGATTCAAGGCTAGAGAAAGAATCAGAATCAAAGACCAAAATAAGAGTCTGCAAAAGATTCTACAAAATTGGGTACAAGAGAGGTTGAAGAAGTCGAAGAAATGTAAAAGGAGTTTCACTTTTAATCCAAACACATGCCCTACCTATTTGGTCAGTTAGTGGACATGTGAGATTAACCTGTGAGAGGGTAAGATTCATTTCCATATTTTCTGAATAGGACTGGTGACACACAATGACTTGGGAAATGAAAAAAAAAACCTTTTTATTGGCATTAATAAGGTCTAATATTGTTTTCCATCTCTTTGGTATTTTTGATTCCTTCAGATGCCTTGTGATCTCACAATTGGGTCACCTTAGGAGCATGGATCTCTTAACCACATTTGTTATAACCCACCTGCTTTTCCTCCTTTTTTATATTAACTTTTAATTATTTCTCAATTATATATAAGCACATTTTTTAAACACTCATTTAAATTTTTGAGTTCCATATTGTCTTCATCTCTTCCTCCTTCCTCTCCCCCTTCCTTGAGAAGGCAAATAATTTGATATATAGATTATATAAGGGCAATCATGTAAAACATTTCCATATTAGCTATGTTGTAGTAAAACAAACTACAGACCAAAAAACAAAACAAACAAAAAAGCCAACAAAAACAAGCAAAGTAAAGAAAGTAAAAACAAAACAAAACAAAACAAAATAAAACAAAACAAAACAAAAAAAAAAAACATGCTTCAATCTACATTCAGATTCCATCAGTTCTTTCTCTGGAAGTGAATTGCATTTTTCATCTTAAGTCTTATGGAATTATCTTGGATCACTGTGTTGCTGAAAATGGCTAAATTGATTATCATATCCATTGTATCCATCTGCGTTTCCCATCATTCTCTTTAGTACTTCTTCCTCCTTTATAATGTTATCTGGAACTGTGATGTTAATTTCCAAATGTGGTAGCTCCATGCTTTTTTATTGTTATAGTTTGTCATACAAATCTTTTTTTTAAATTTTTTTAAATTTTTAAATTTTTTTAATTTTATTTGCATAACATATGTGTGGGTAATTCTTCAACAATAACCCTTACAAAGCTTTCTGTTACAAATTTTTCCCCCCAACTCCCCACCCCTCCCCTAGATGGCAGGATATCCACTACATGTTAATTATGTTAAAATATTGGCAAATCGAATATGTGTATACATATTTCCAAACTTATCATTGTTGTGCAAGAAAAATCTTATCTACACAAAAAATATATCAGATAAAGGAAACACAATGTAAGCAAACATCAATCAAGGAGTATGAGAATGTTATGTTGTGTGGTCCACATTTCACATCCCTCTCTCTGGGTGTATATGGCTTTCTTCAGTGAACAATTGGAGGTGGTTTGAAACATTTCATTGTTGAAGAGAGCCATGTCCATCAGAACTGATCGTCATATAGTACTGTTGTTGCCGTGTATAATGATCTCCTGGTTCTGCTCATTTCACTCAGCATCAGTTCATGTAAGTCTCTCCAAGCCTCTCTGAAATCATCTTGCTGGTCATTTCTTACAGAACAATAATATTCCATAATATTCATATACCATAATTTATTCAGCCATTCTCCAATTGAAGGGCATCTATTCAATTTCCAATTTCTAGCCACTACAAAAAGGGCTGCCACAAACATTCTTGCACATGTGGGGCCCTTTCCTTCCTTTATGATTTCTTTGGGATATAAGCCCAATAGAAATGCTGCTGGGTCAAAGGGTATGCACAGTTTGATAACTTTTTGAGCGTAGCTCCAAATTGTTCTCCAGAATGGCTGAATCCGTTCACAGCACCACCAACAATGCATCAGTGTCCCAGCCCTCCCACATCCCCTCCAACATTCATCATTAACTTTTCCTGTCATTTTAGCCAATCTGACAGGTGTGAAGTGGTACCTCAGGGTTGTCTTGATTTGCATTTCTCTGATCAATAGTGATTTGGAGCGCCTTTTCATATTGTCATACAAATCTTAGCAAAGCTTTTCATTTTTCTTCTTCAAATTTTCATTCCTCTAATGGGAAGGAGATAAAGATAATCCAATTTCCTTATCTATAAAGATGGATTAAGATGCCAATATGTATAGTACTTTGCTTACATCACAGGGTTATTGTGACTCTCTTATGAGATTGTTTGAATAAATAATTTTGCAAAATTTAAGATCCATAAAACAGTAATTATGATTTGCAAACTTGTAATGCATGTTTAAGTAGATCAGGATTGATTAAAAAATTTAAATAGTATACACTGTCATTTTTATTCTTTCTTCTTATAGCTTTGTACTCTTCCTTGTACTTTGGTCTTGCTCTAATAAGTCAGAGTTCAGATTGTATAGAAAAAAGAGGTACAGAAATAATGTATCAGTAATAACAAATTTTAAAAAATTCGGTAAAGATAAATAATTTAGATTTTTGTAATGTTATTTATGTTCTCCATGTTCCATTTGATACTTTTGCAAATTCACATTTTGATTTATGTCTCAAAGAAAGCATTTAGGTAATCAAAGTATGTGTTAATTTAATTTGGAAAGCTTTATTAAGTTCTTCATAATATTTTTCTACCTTTTCATCCTTTGTAACAAATATTGATATAAAGTTGAAGTTATTTTCATTGTAGTCTTTTTGTAACTACTTCTCAGGAAGACTGTAATATAAAACACCAAAACCCCCAAGAAACTGTTTCTTATTGCCTTTGAGTATATGATATAACCAATTTCATTAACTCTTCATTTGCCTTTTCAGGAAGAACCTCTGAACCTCCCTTTCATTTTGAATCATCTTCCTGCTGAAATTTTTCTAATCTTGATTTTTTAATCACTTGTTAATATAACTTTAAAAGGACACTGTAGTTAGTCCCATCTTCTACCTCAAATAATCATTATTAGAAAAATGTATTAATATCAAGTGTTATCATTGTGTAATTTGCCCATGAGTGGCAGTGTGGCTTAGTTAGAAAGATATAGGTACAAAATTCTAAATTTTTCTAAGTGTGTGAATTTGAGCAAATCGTTTAATCTGTCTGAAATCTAATTTCCTTATCTATAAAGATGGATTAAGATGCCAATATATATAGTACTTTGTTTACATTACAGGGTTATTATGACTCTCTTATGAGATTGTTTGAATAAAGAATTTTGCAAAGTTTATGTCCATAAAACATCAGCAATTATGATTTGCAAACTTGTAATTCTATATAAATGTTAGTTATCCTGATTATAATTATGACATTCCTGAATGAAGAATATGATCATCCTTATCATTTCTTTCTCATCTTATGTCTTATGTCATACAGTGCTCAGGCAGAAATATTCTGGGATAAGTTGCTATTCCATTATCCCCTATTCTTTTATCTTTAGTGACTTGTGTGCATAGTTATAGCATATGTGGATAAAATGAACAATTTGTTGTAATGGAATAAAACCATTGGGGTGTGGGTTTATCTTCTGTACATTCATTGAAAAAAATTTAAGTACTACTCTAATAGTAGACAGAATGGAATAATATATGCTCATTTCCACATAATTTTAATTTCTTTCACTAAATTTCTATATTTTCAAAGCCTTTCTTCCACATAGTTTAGAGATTATAAATGTTCAGCATGACAGAATCTATTAAAAACAGTGTTCTTAAATTTTTCTCAAGTCAATGTTAAATCTTTCAGTAGGTCAATAGACATTTATTAAATACCTACTATTTGCCAGGTATTGTTGATAAGAGCCAGGAATGCAAAGAAAGGTAAAAGACAGTTTTTGCTCTCAAGGAGCTAATATGAGAGACAACATGCAAACAACTATGTACAAACAAGCCATATATAGGACAAATTGAAGACCATCAGTAGAGGAAAGGAAACAGAATTAAAAAGGATCAGGAAAAGCTTCCTGTAGAAAATGAGATTTTTGTTGGAACTTGAAGGTCTGATGTTAGTGATGATCATAATGATGATGATGATGATTGACACTATGTAAAAAAATGATAGTTTAGTATTTACATAGTACTTTGAGGTTTGCAAAGTGCAATATGCATGCTATCTTATTTGATCCTCATGACAACTCTAGGTGGTAGATATTATTATGCCCATTTTATAGATGAGGAAACTGATGGTAAGTAGCTTGTCCAATTCACACAACTAGCAAGAGTCTTAAATTAGATTTGAATTGCTTGACTTGAAACAGCACCCTTAGCCACTGTGCCACATAGCTGCCACTAAGTAATTCCACTAAGTCTTAGTGGAATCACAATTTAAAAAACAAAAAATAAATAAAGAGAATTTTTTTTCTTTTCTTTTCTTTTCTTTTCTTTTCTTTTCTTTTCTTTTCTTTTCTTTTCTTTTCTTTTCTTTTCTTTTCTTT
>JAJPUD010003771.1:58516-137931 GCA_023553655.1 Myrmecobius fasciatus
TTTCTTTTCTTTTCTTTTCTTTTCTTTTCTTTTCTTTTCTTTTCTTTCTTTTTTTTTTTTTGATCCATATTTATTTTCCACAGCTAGATGGCACAGTGGATAGAGCACCAGTCCTGAATTCAGGAGGACCTGAGTTCAAATCTAATCTCAAACACTTAATACTTCCTAGCTGTGTGACCCTGGGCAAGTTACTTAACCCCAATTGCCTCAGGAAAAAAAAATAGAGAGAGAATTTCAAATTGTGTTAATTCTAGCACTATTGTAAGAAAGTCAGATAGCTATAATTTAAAAATTGTTAGAATTGACAATCAGAATGTGAGTAGCATCTAAATTAATGAATTTGCCTATTGGTCCTACCCACTATTAGGTATATAAGCTGCCAGAAATAGAAGTACTTTCTTGACTCAAAGAAACACCTTATTTTCCCAACATTTATTAACTCTGAGGAAAGGCCTATAGGACTTCCCTATGCTCAAATCGGTGGCTGAACTTGACCTCCAGTGTTCTAATACACTTTGATTGCTTTGACATCCTTTCTCTTTCTCTTTTTTATTTATATGCATACTCTCTCTAATGGTTAATTGGTGCCATGAAAATATGACGATGCAAGGAACAAGGTGGGCAGTCAATTCCTTGGAAACAATGTTATAAATATAGCCTTGGATATTAAAATAAAATAGGGCTTTTCAAAACTTGAACCTATATGGTTTTCTTATAACAGTAAATATGAAATGTAAATAACAAAATTAATTTAGAATATAAAAGGACTTTAGTGAGAAGTAGTATGATGTGGTGAATAGAATGCTGGATTTGAAATCTAGAAGTCCCAGTTCAAACCTCATTCTCCTGGGACATTTAGTATGTCTGTGATCCTAGCCAAGTACTAAACCTCTCTGGGCCTCTCACTTTTCTTAACGGTAAAATGAGGGGGTTGGACTCCATGACCTTTAAAATCTCTTCCAGATTTAAATCTATGATCCTATGATTCAACACATGATCCGTGTAACATATCAAGAGCCAATAAAGGGTGCTGAGATTCGAGCATTAACATCGATTTTAACCAACCACAAAAATTGCAGATAGGATAACCTACTTAAGGATAGGTTTTGAGATTTTATAGTGGGCTTTGCTTATGAGGTCAATAGCTGATATTTAAATAAGGCTTTAAGGTATATGAAGTGCTTAGAAAACATTACATTTGATCTCAAAAATAATACCTTAAGGTAGACTTAAAAGTATTTACTTTAAATTTACTTAAATTATTCACTTTAAAGTATTATCCTCATTTTATAAAGAAAGAATTTGAGGTTCAGAGAGGATAAGGGACTTCTCATGGTTGATAAAACTATTAAATGTTAGTGGCAAGACTTGAATCCAAATCTGTCTGGGATCCAAGTCCAAGGTTCTTTCATTAAATTCCATTGTATCTTTAGTATAGTAATACTATCCCAAAATTAATTTTTTGGGGAACAAAATAATGAATGAAGGAAGGGCATACCTGTGCTTTTAGATTCTCAATTTGTGCCATATAGTTTGAGGTTTCCAGGTAAGTGAAATGTAGAAATCCACAAATCTCTACTTTTTTACTTTTTTGAAGGTGCTTTGGTCACCATCTTAATCAGAAGGGTTAGTTCCTCAAGTGGAGGGGAAGTTACCTGATGCTGAGAAGTAGAGACATGACGACAACTTGTGTAAAAATAGCCCTTCCAGATGGCCAGGGGGCAATATGACCATTCAGCATTTCATTATAGCTGAGCACTCAGATGTTAAGAGTAGGAGCAAAGCTATGTGAGCAGTAGCCAGAAACTAGGCTAAAGTCCAGTCATAAGCAGAACAGTCTAAGCCAGGGAAGATCACTTAACATGCCAAATCAGTTGAAGAGATTTACTGTTTTTCTAAGTTTTCAACACCTCCTCACATCCCCTTATTTAACCTTACCTATAGATTTAGACAACAAACTCAGGGAAATATATATAAAGATATATGTTTCTTGGGAAAACAAACAAAAAAACTTTAGAGCTAGAAGCAACTATAAAAGATATCTACTTCAAACTTTTTGTTTTATAGTTGAGGAAATTGAGGCCCAAGGTACAATGTATCTTTCTCAAAATTGGTAAAGTTAGGACTAGAACCTAGGTCTCCTTACATTGCTTTCTATGTTCTTCCTTCTAGTATGACACTAGAGTGTTCTCATGCATATATTCTATGTCAAAGCCTTTATGTTTTCTGATGGTACTATCTTGGTTTAGTGAAATCAAAAGGTTTTTTTTTATACTAAGCATATTGAACATTTGTAAAGCCAAATGATTCATAAGCTCGTATTTCAAAAATAATAATAGAGTAAAACTAAAACCCTTTCTTTTTGGGTGAAAACCAGAGATATAACTGATATGTCCAGAGGAACAAACATAAGGTTAGAGAGTGGTCTCTTTCAGAGGGACTTGGTATATAGTGTCTAATAAATACCTTTTAATTCATTCATGTCTCTCTCTCTCTCAATAATATATACATGCACAGCAACACACTCATGTTATATGTATGACATATACATGTGTGTAGTATACACATGTATGTGACTACATATGTAAGCATGCATTTACATGATATGTTATATCTACCTGTATGTGTGTATACAGATATACACATGTGCATATATGCAGGTCTATGCATGTATATGTACACATATTATATATATATATATATATATATGTATATAAATACTATGTGTATATACACACATCATGTGGTTCTTTACTGATTTTGTGCAACCTGATGCAGCTATCTCTCTCTTTTCTGTCTCATGAAAATCCCCTTACCCTTGTGCTCTTGTATCTGGGCTCGTCTTCCTTCACCACCCTACTGGTATGACTGCATCTGACCAGGAGGGAATGCCCATGTTTCACTTCCAGGGCTGGGGACTCATAAAAAAATGGGACACTTGGCAGCAGTGATGAAATCAGTAATGATAGCAGCACATGCTGGTCTTCCCTGCAGCAGCATCAGTGTTTCCCTTTTTTCCCATCCCCAGCCTTCACCCTGTTCCCAAGTGAATTTGCTAGAGTTCCAAGATAGAGATCTAGTACAATACAATTTAGGAAACAAACATTTAAGCCAATTATGTATTCTATTAAGCTATTACTTTCCTCTTACTTGGAGGACATTGAATTTCTACTTAATAGAAAAATTTCAGATTCAGAAGTAGAATTAGTTAGAGCTTGGGTATCTTGGTATCCTGAATTCTATATTCTTCAACCATCACATCCTGAAACCACTATTCTAAGATTTACTACCATGGGCAACTAGGTAGTGTAGTAGATAGAAAGCTGGGCATAGAGTTGGGAAGACCCATCTTTGGGAATTCAAATATGGCCTTAGGTACTTATTGTACCTAAGTGGTACAGTGACTGGGGAAGTCACTTAACCCTCTTTGCCTCAGTTCTCTCATCTGTAAAATGAATTGGAGAAGAAAATGGCAAACCACTGAAGTAACTTTGCCAGATGGGGTTATGAAGAGTCAGGAATGACCGAACAACCACAAAAGGATGTGCCATATAGAGAGGGGAATACATAACTTTGCATTCTCCAGGCATAGCTTTTGAGAATCTAATGTTAACTCCAAGTCATGATGAGGAACTGCAGTAAAACTTCATGGGTATATTTATCTGTAATAAAGACACTTTTAACTGTAAATTCCTTGTTACATCAGTGGATTTATGATATCATCAATGTGGCTATTCCTGCCTTAGTGCTGATTATAATTCATCTCTAGTTTCCCATCCTGTGTGACTTTTTATCTATATCTTACACATTCTTCACAAGGGATCCGCCTAATGAGATAGGACCTCTAGACCTCTTGTTATTATATAGGCAACCAAGTAAAACATAAGTTGCCCAACTGTCATCCCTCACTATTGCTGAGTGAGCAAATCACCTTCTTTTCCTTTCCCATCTTTTGGATGACATTCTCTACCCTTCTTTTCCTGTGTGAATCTTCATTTATAGCATATATAGATATCTCGCAACCACCAGGAACTGTCACTTTGCTGAGGGTGAATTGTAATTAAATCTTCAGAGACATTCAAAGAGTAATTCCATGATTTACAGCCAAACAGCATCTTGGACATCATTGGAAGAAAATTATTATTAAAGAGAGGAGCCTTTGCAGTAGAAATCAAAACTAATTATAGCCATATAAAAATGCTCTAAATCACTGTTGATTAGAGAAACACTCTGAGGTGATACTTCATACCTATAAGATTATTTAATGTAACAGAAAGGAGATATGGCAAATGTTAGAGGGAATGTGGGAAAACAGGGACACTAAAGCACTATTTTTGGAGTTGTTAACTGATTCAACCATTCTGAAGAGCAATTTAGAACTGTGCCCAAAGGATTATAAAACTGTACATAGCCTTTGATACAACAATACCATTATGAAATCTATATCCCAAAGAGAATTTTTTTTAAAGAAAACGGTCTACAGGCACAGAAATACTTATAGCAGCTCTTTTTTTGTGGTGGTAAAGAACTGGAAATTCAAGGGATGCCTGTCAATTCAGGAATGGTTGAAGAATTTGTGATATGTGATTGTGATGGAATACTTGTACTATAAGAAATGAGCAAAATGATTTCAGAAAAACTTGGTAAGACATATTAAATGATGTGAAGTGAAGTGAGCAGAGCCAAGAGAATATATTGTACATAATAATAGAAATATTGTAATATGATTAATTGTGAATAACGGCTATTCTCAGCAAAACAATGAACTAGACAATTCTGAAGGACTAATGAAAACTGCTATTCATCTCCAGAGAAAGAACTGATGGAATCTGAATGCAGATCAAAACATATGTTTTAAAATTTATTTTTCTTGTGTTTTTTGGTCTCTGTTTTCTTTTCTTTTTTTTATTAAAGCTTTTTATTTGTATAACATATGTATGGGTAGTTCCCCAGCATTGATTTTTACAAAGCTTTCCATTACAAATTTTACCCCCAGTCCCCTCCCCTCCCCTAGATGGCAGGAAGTCCACTACATGTTAATAATGTTGAAATACTTGACAAGTTATGCAAGAAAAATCCTATCTACAAGAAAAAAAGAAAATCAGAGAAAGGCAACACAATGCAAGCAAATATCAATAGAGATCATGAAAATGTTACGTTGTGGTCCATATTTCATATCCCTCTCTCTGGGTGTATATGGTTTTCTTCAGTGAACAATTGGAACTGGTTTGAGACAATTCTTTGTTGCAGAGAGCTATCCATCAGTCCATCAGAATTGATCATCATGTAATATTGTTGTTTCTGTGTATAATGATCTCCTGGTTCTGCTCGTTTCACTCAGCATCAGTTCATGTAAGTCTCTCCAGGCCTCTCTGAAATTGTCCTGCTGGTCGTTTCTTACAGAGCAATAATATTCCATAACATTCATATACCATAATTTATTCAGCCACTCTCCAATTGATGGGCATCCCTTCAGTTTCCAGTTTCTAGCCACTACAAAAAGGGCTGCCACAAACATTCTTGCACATGTGGGTCCCTTTCCCTCCTCTAAGATCTCTTTGGGATATAGGCCCAGTAGAAACACTGCTGGGTCAAAGGGTATGCACAGTTTGATAGCTTTTTGAGCATAGTTCCAAATTGCTCCCCAGAATGGTTGGATCCGTTCACAGTTCCACCGGTCTCTGTTTTCTTTTATGAAATGGCTAATGCCAAAATATATTTTGCTAATGTGTACGTGTATAATCTATATCAAATTGCCTTCTCAAGAAAGAGATGAGTAAGGAAGAGAGAATTTGGAACTCAAATTCTAAAAATTTCAATGTTAGGATTGTTTTTACATGTAATTGATGGAACAAATATATATATAAAATTTAAAAATACTAAAAAAAAACCCAAAGAGGAGCCTTTGTTTCAAGGAGCTAGGAAACAATAAAAACAATGCAAAATTCCCCAAATACAATACAGCTTACTCTTTCCACATTAAATTGAATTGAATTGAATTGAACCTATCTATCAGGGGTCTGGTGTGTGTGTGTGTGTGTATGTGTGTGTGTGTATACACATAATTGAATTTTGTCCTTCTGCTTCTCTATATGTCATATTTTCCCTATTAGAATATAAGTTCCTTGAAGTTAGGTACTACCTTTGATTTTGTATTTTATCTCCATTGTTTAGCCTATAGTAAACAATAAATGCCTTTTAATTTTTGTACTAATGTTTATATCTTAATAGATGATCTCCAAGTACTGTCCATTCCACTATATATCACAATGTTAACAATAAGCATTCTTCATCTATTTGATTTTTCTGTGTGAATAGTCAGGCTGAAGCCTTCTGAGCCATTATAGATATTTAGGAGATTTTGCAATATTGAAGGGCTTAAACAAATCAGCATAATATTACTCAAAAAATTAGAGAGCAGCTTCTACCCGGCAGATCACAGCAATTCATGCCTCAATCACTACCAGGAAGGAAAAAAAATGAGAGATCAGCAGGTCAACACTTTTGTCTGTGAAATTTGTTTCACTCAGCATCTCCTGAATCATTAACTTCTTGCTCTCCAATCAATTAGAAGACTTTATTATCATATTCCTTAATCACACATGGCTGGAAGCAGTTTCCCAAAGTTCTACACATTATATTAGAACAAGACAGAAGATGTCTGCACATTTTCAGTGTAACCCACCAGGAAGGTCAAATCTATACATATTCTAAGGACAAATCCCTCACTGACTAGTCCCTTTATTACACTGTTTTGAAGGAATTTTATACGATTTTTAGTATATGCTTGAATGATACCTTGATGAAGAAGAGCATTTTTGCTTTATCAAATCAATAATTTAGTAGAATTTTGCTTTATCAAATCAATAATTTAAAACTGGAAAACAGTGGGATTTTGTATTCTTTATATCTCTTAGTCATTTCAGTGACTAATGTGGTCAACTAAAGAATAAAATTTGCAAAAAATCTTCCTAATTTTATAAGATCTCAAAAAATATCCCCTCCACATAGAAATTCTTACAAATATTTTGTGCCTCAACAATATTAAAGGGACTCCAAGGTGTTGAGGAAACTCTGGAACATGCTAACATCTTGGAAAAGCCATACAATCCATATAATCCTAATAATAAGACTATGCCTGCTTTTCAAAAAAAACATCCCATCCAAGTTCTGAGGGACTCACTATAGGAAGGTATAGTCTTAGGAAGGTAAGGAATTTGTAGATTGGGATAACCTACAAATTAAAGAAGTTTCTTTTCAAAATTTTTAGATGATTTATAATGATCTTTACCTAACTTACTTGACTTGAGTGCAAATGCCTTGGTTTAACTGTTTGTAGGGGTTTTTTTTTGGGGGGGGAAGGTGAACTTATTACTTATTATTATTTTATTTTTAATTTATGGAATAAAACAAACATTTCTATAGCATAGCATAATAAATAATAATTAAACACAAAACTGAAAATTTATTATATACAACTTGTTATTTCTTTTAAATATGTAATATGGTTATCATGTAAATTTCTTTTTTTCTGTTTTCCCTTTTTTTCTTCTCTCTCCCCATCCTAGAGATAGTTAACATTAGACACAAATAGCCATATACATGTAAAATTATTCTATATATACTTCTATTTATCAGTACTTTCTGTGGATGCAGTTGAAATCATTATATATATTTTTAAAAAAGGACAATAAAGTAAAAAAAAGGATATTTCTTTCCATGATAATTGAACCTAGTAGAAGTCTGGCTACTGGATGCATAAATCATTTGGATACATAAATCACTGGATACATAAATTATTTTTCATTTATTGCAATCAGAATAGCAAAGGGGAGGGGAAAGCAATAACATTCTTGAATGTTGCTTTGCCTGTAATCCCCAATCTATAATGAATTATATGATATTACTATTGTTCTTCCTGTCAATGACAAGCTTCATAGGTAGCCCAAACAATCACAGTTAACATTCTTTTTTACTTGCCAAAAGTGGCCAGAAATCCATGCTGTGTAACGAACATTGAGTAGGATTTCATAAGTCAATTTTTCAAAGGAAAATATTTTGTTTTTAAGGAAATCTAAAAGATATGGGACAAAATTGAAATGTTATTACACAATTTATACTTTTAACTAAATGAAATGTTGCATATTAGATTTCTGAATGGCTGCTATCTGCAAGATATCATGCTCCAGGCATGGAGGATGTAGAGTGGGATTAGCCACTTAATTCTTTACAATCATATGATAGAATATAAGCTTTTTGAAAGTTGGGAGTATTTTATTTTTGTCTTTTTATCCCCAGTGCCCAATACAAAACCTAGAACATAGTAGGTAGTAAATAAATATGTAATGAATGAATGAACAAATTAATGATATCTGGCTATTTTAATTCATTCTGTGAAATATGACCCCCAAACTTTCACCTCATAGGGACTGAATTCAAGCTCAGAAGTAGCACTAAAAGATCAATATAGCATTCTGATGTATTTTACCAACCAGAGTTTAGTCAGACAATTCTCTGAACATATCTTATGTATCTCACATGACTCCCCTTTGCATACTCTTCATCCCAGCCTATTAGCTGTTTTCCAATGTTGTCTTTCATCCTTCATATTCATGATTTTACTGAAGCTTTACCCTGAGCTCAGAATTCTCTCCCTCTTCTTGGAATGAGCCTAGGGTTACCTTTAGGAGCTCAATTGCCATTTTCTCTAGAAAGTCTCTTCTGATCTTCTTGCTGTCATGATCTACCAAATTTCTGGGGTTCCCTACCTTTCCACCATTTTTCTGAAATAACATTACATCTACTTTGTTTATAATTTGTATTTACTTATCTCTGTATATACATCACACCATAGAGTGTAAAGAATTGTTTTGTTTCAGTCTTATTTCTGGCACAGCCTAGTACTTGGAATCATAGTAGCAGGTACTTGATAAATGCTTTTTGAATTTAACTGAATTTTAATTTATGTTCAGTTCCCATAAATGCCAGTAATAATTTCTTCTTCATAAGATTCTGTATAAGCATTCAAGGTGACAAATGCATATTGGGTACAGAACAGATTTTATTTCAACATTCAGAAAACGAATATGATGCATAAGATTCATAGGAGCCTATAAAAGCAAACACAGAAAACTTGAAGACTCACAATTGCTTAAAAGCAATCAATACAAGTCTTCTTGTGGATCCCACTTTTCCACATGGTCCTAAAGTTATTCAAACTTCACATCATCCCATAATTCCTCTCAAAAGGAAACTGAGCTTGGAGTTGTCAAATGTCAATTCTAGTGATTCCCAAAAATTCCTTACACAATTCCCTCATGTTCCCCCTTAAAATTTGGATTCTGCCTCTTCCCCTGCTCTTTCCCTGATAAACATCTTTTATTTTGAAGTTGCTAGGAAGACAGACCCTTTCTGGCCAAGGCTTTTTGTTGTCCTATGTTACTGCTTTATGTCATTACCTAAATCACCATATATTCAGTTCTACTAACAAGCAGAGCAGGATGTGGTCCAGAGCATCCCTGTTTTAGAGGATAGGGTGATTACTGGTCTCTTAGATCCAGATTGTATGCATGCACCCTGGAGTGCAAGTGAATGGTTTAAAGCTGAGTTGACTATTGACATAGTCATATCTGCTTTACCAAAAGGGTAGTTACCTACATCAAAAGAGCAAATTAGGGTATGCTTTTCAATTCCTTTATTAGAAAGATCAAAAGTTGATTACAATTCCATATATAGTTTTACAAAGTTCACAAGAGGGAAGAATGAAGTTATGCTATTGATATACAGGTTTCAACCACGTAGGCAATATAACCAGTACTTCTTAAATAAAAGGGCAATATGACGATTCAGGTAAATTGGCTTGCAAAAAGCAGAGTTCTGACAATCTCCTAGGCCCTACACAGAAGTTACTGTGTAATGGTACCTTGCACTGAATTAGATTTTAATGACTTATAGGAGCCTAGCTATAGAGCTCTGAGGTCCCTTCAATTTCAGCCCTTTCATTTTACATATAAAAAAGTAAAAATGCTGTCTTTCTGCAAGCTCACTTTAACAAAGCCAAGGAACTCTGCCTAGCAAACCACATTAGTTATTGCTCATTGTAATTCATATCTTTCCAAAGAGCCTGCTTTGAAAAATCATTCTCAAAACTGAAACAGCAAAGGATATACTATATCACCAAATTCCACAAGGCAGATAAAGTCCATACACATTGTTTTACAACATTAAACAAAAAGGAAGAAGTCATTCAACTTGGAAACGAGGAGCACAATGGTCTACAGAACCACTTAAGCACACAACATCTAACTTTCGCCAAAGGTGATCAATAGTATGACCAAGTACTTTGGGTGCAAGAACACAAACACAAAAAAATAGAAAGGTTTTGTTTTGTCAGCAGTGTTGCAATATGATCTGCAACCTGGGGAGGGGGAGGGTGAAGGGATTGCATCAGAAGAGGATGTACCTCCAAAAAGTTAGGGACTCACATGTTACCTGTACCCAATGGGAGAGAGCAGCAATCCAAGAGTGCCTTAGTTAAGGCTTGTGCTGGTCGTGGGTTTGTTTTCTTTTAAAGGTAGATTTCTGAAGAGATTGTCCAGCAATATCAGACAGACTCCTGTTCACAAGAATGATTCCTTGTTCACCCACATCAAACTGCGTGTCTCATTGGGCTTGCACTCATATTCAATGACGGAGAAGGGGCTTCCCCATTGGCAATGATCCCGCTTGTGGTAATTGTAGAACTTCACCTGCCACACAGTCTCAAAGGTCCCAATATCAGCAAACTGGAGGAGGAGAGAACATAGTCAATATAAACAACATTCTGTGTGGATCAGCAGAAAGGACTTTTTTTTTAAAGGACAGCAAGGCTCAAACCAGTGAGATTTAATTTTGCTCTGCTACCTTTCATCTACTCTGTATTCACCTTATTTGTAAAATTATTTACACATTGTTTCTCCTATTATAATGTGAACACTTTGAGGACAGACAGAGCTCTTACCACGCACCCCTTTTTTTAGATCCCTAGTATGCAGCATAGTGCCTAGCACATAAGTACTTAATAAAGTACATAGTAAACACTTTATAAAGTTAACTGGCCATTACATATAGTAAGTTCTTCTTCACTTTGCATAAAGATAGATTTCTGATAAGTGTGTCATAGATACAGAGATGGGAAGAACCTTAGGGAATCCAAACTCCCTCTTTTACAAGTAAGGAATCCAAGGCCTAGGGAGGAAGTGATTTGTCTAAGACTATGCAGATAAAAAGTGACATACTGAATATGAATCCAGTATCTATGACTGCAAGATCAAATCCCATTTTCCTTTCTGACTCTTTATAAATCAGTTTTGTAAAACCAAATCATTTCCATTACACCAGAATACCTATTCTTTCAAAAGACCCATAATAATTCCATTAAAAAGCTAATAATCATCTACTAATATGGCAATTTTAAGAATTATAAAATTAATGGCCAAAAAAACACTAAGTGAACATATAAAACAGAGGGCAAAAGCTTTGGGCCAAATACTAAGTCTTTAGACAGAACTAAACAATTTAAGAAACGTGTAAAAGTGTGTTTCCATAAATATGATAATATATTCTTATTTATCTTACTGTCTTATTTTATCTATCTAAATATTATCTATTTTTAAATATTAGAACTATACAAAAGAATCAGAATTTTAGAGATGAAATTGTGCATGGTAAGGCCATTGCTTAATTGATTCTTGGCTCAAGGAGATATTAAAAATATCCAAGGAAAGTATTAGAGATCCTACTTTAATTTCCTGGCCTCTCTGAACCCTTATAAGCCAGGAATGCATTAAGGTTTCCCAGGGTAAGTTTAAATCCTGAGATTCATTAAAGCTATCTAAAAGGTTTCTTGGGAGAAATTGTAATGGCATTTAGGCACATAGAGCTAACCCATTCATTTTGCTAAGTTGGTCTAACAAGCTACATACACTGATGGGTATGAAAACCAGTGACACTGGTTAAAATGGATATGATGGGTTCTTAAGGGAGTACCCAACAACTGGGGAATGAATGAGCAAATGATGTCATATAACTGTAATGGCATACTATTTTTTCATGAGAAATTATGTTAAGATGTGGTAGTATGTCTATGATTCTTGCTACTGTGGAGGCTAAGGGCACTGAAATGCTTGAGCTTGAGAATGATAGGCTGTGTAGTAAGCTAAAGCCAACCAGATATCTGCATCAAGGAAGGAACCACTAGGTTGCCTAAGGCGGAATTAAGTGAACCAAGTTGGAAATGAAGTTAAAGTACCCATGATGGTCAATAGCAGCACTGGACTTATAAGTAGTTACTGCCCTGGAAAAGATAATAATATCCAGGATCAAACCAATAAATGTGAAAAGTACAGTTTCAGAAGAAAATAAGGAAGATTTGTATGAACTCAGTAAAGAAACATTTATAAAGTCCCTACTATGTGCCAGGCACTGTTCTAAGTGTTGGGGATATGAAAAGAATCAAGACAGTCCCTATGCTCAAGGAGCTTATAATCTAAAAATTGGAATCTACAGGGTAAAGTAAGCAGAACAATTTTGACAGTAACAACAATGCTGTAAAAATGAACAGCTTTGAAAGATTTAAGAGCTTCATGATTCCAAAGAACTAATGATGAACTAGGTATCTATTTCCTGACAGAGAAGGGATGGACTCAATGAGCAGAATGACATTTTTTTTTTGGACATAGACAATGTGGAAATTTATTTTTGCTTGATGAAGCAGGTTTGCTACAAGTGTTTTATTTTTCTTTTCTTTTTTCTTTCAATGTTGGAATGGGGGAGGGATAAATTTGACTTTTGCTTACAAAAATAAAAGTTAATTAAAAATGACAAAGGTAAACAAAACCACAATAAACTTAAAAATAAAGTTCTTAAAATCTTACAGTGAATTGAAGTAAGCTCCCCTTGCCATGTTGGCTTTTATAAGGGAAAAAAATGAAAAATTTTATAAAACATCTGGCATTATTCGCAGAGAGCTTTCTGATAAGCAAAGTATTGGTGAATTTTTGAAATTAAAATTATTGTATTTTGAACTTTAAAAAAATGAAAAATTTTACATAAAAATAAAAAAATAACATATAGGAAACCATGAATCTCTCTTATGTAAGCAAATGTATATACACATAAAAATAATATACTTATATGATAAAGTCATATATGTTAGTTCCAAAACTAGTATGCTTATCTATGTTCCCTTCTGAATCTCATTCTGTTACATTCCTGTTTCCATGATTGCTTTTTCTCCTATCTTCTTTTCCATCACTATCACTACATCCTTCCCCTCTGCAATTCTTAATCATAATTCTCACAATTTTGTGAAATTCAGAACAAAATTATTTTAAAAAAATATCCAAACTTTAAAAATTAACTTTATATTCTTTGGCACTACTGATAGTAGGCCTGTCGATGACCCCCAGAACAAAAGAATGACATATGGTGGTTATAGGTTAACTAGAATATATTGTCTATGATAACTTGCATGTAAGAAATTGGATAAGATGAGGCAGCTAGGTGGTGCAGTGGATAGAGCACCAGCCCTGAAGTCAGGAGGATCTGAGTTCAAATATGGTCTCACACACTTAACACTTTCTAGCGATGTGACCCTGGGCAAGTCACTTAACCTCAATTGCCTCAGTAAAAAGCAAAAAAAAAAATGGGTAAGATACATCAAGAATAGGTGTGTTGCTATAAAAATATTTGGGTCTATCATACATGATCTTGAGATATTTATGATAAAGGAAGGATTGATAACCTAACTGCTACATTGGTATTCAAAAATTATTTTTTAAAACCTAAAGAAAGTTTTAAAAGAAGGTACACCTGATTTATTCTCTCCCTTTATTCTTCTCCTGGCTCTGTTCTTGACTTTCTTTATTCCTCCAAATCCAGAAGACTTTTTACACTGGAAGAAAGCTCTGTCCTTGTGTCCCCTTTTTTCTCCAAACAATAAAATTTTATTATTCTTTTAATTTTTCATTTATGAAATAACACAAGCATTTTAATAACACTGTGAAATAAAAAAGAGATGATTACACATAAAACTCAAATCTATTATGTACTACTTGATATTCCTTTTAAATATATAATAAAGTTGTCATATTACTTTCTTTTTATCTCCTTTTCCCCCTCCCTACCCTAGGTGACTATCATTATACATATATGATTTCACATGTCAAATCATTTATATATCTTTTTATTTATCAGGTCTTTCTCTGATTGTAGATAGCTCTCTTTGTGGTAGAAAAGAATTTGAAATTCCTGGGATGCCCATCAATTGAGGAATGGCTAAACATGTTTTGATATATGATTGTGATGGAATAATATTGTTCTATAAAAAAATGGCAAGTTCATTGATTGTGGCCCCATATTCTGATAAAGTTCTCTGCTTTGAGGCACAGGCCAGTCCCTTGATTATACTTGTCTCCCACCTTCTGACTATTTGGATTTCTCCATGTTGGTACCTTCTTTCCTCTCCACCGCCTTTTCAGCTTCATTTCATGCTCTGTCTTCCTCTATTAGAAATATAAGCTTCTAGGGGTAGCTAGATGGCTCAATGGATAGAGCACAATGGATAGAGCACTGACCCTGGAGTCAGGAGAATCTGAGTTCTAATCCTGCCTCAAACACCTAATACTTATTAACTGTGTGATCCTGGACAAGTCATTTAACCCCAATTGCCTCCCCCCCCAAAAAAAAGATAGAAAGAAATGTAAGCTTCTTGAGGGTATGAACTATATTTTCCAGTACCTCACACACAGTAAGCATTTAATAAATGTATGTTGACTCGATCAAAGACATAAGCAAAAATCTCAGGATTCAAAGATATTAAGAGGGTTTTATTTGTAATTTGCAATATTTGTAATATTTACAGGAAAGAGAATATAGATCCATTTAATTATCCAAGAAAACTCATTAAAGAATTAAAGAATTATTAAACTACCTATATCTTTTGACCCATCTATACCACTAATAGGCCTATTTCTAAAGATGATTAAGAACAAATAAAAAAAACCTATATGTTCTGAAATATTTATAGTAGCTCTCTTTGTAGTGGAAAAGAATTAAAAATTTCTGGGATGCCCAGAATTTATATAAGTTATGGCAAGATTTATTTTGCAGAGAGTTTTTTAAAAGGGTCCCAACAAGAGCAACTAGTATGAAGAACACTGTACTATACAATGAACCAAATATTTGGGTATTTAATGCATAGCCACTACTGTGCTGGAAACAAAACAAAAGACCATGCTTGACTCAAGAAACTTGTGATTTCTTTCCAAAAGCAAATCACTTCTGAGTCAAAAAGACAGAGTTGTCCTTGGTAGGATTCACTGCTGCTCTTTCAATTCAGGAGCCTTGAAAAGTATATCCACAATCCACTCAGCAGATGCCCAAGTGACTGATCTAGCTATAGCCCTCTTTGTGCTATTTCCAGGCTTTGACCTAAAGCACCAAGATTCTTCTTCTTTTTATACTCGACCCTCTCCCAATATGGGAGTGGGGAGTAATAACTCAGCAAGATTTTAGACTTGTCAAGAGGAAGGAGTGTAATCAGAGCTCTAAGAAATTCCTGCTGTTAAAGAAGGAGGCATGTCAGAAGTTTTCTAAACATTTCTTCCCGGTGCTCTAAAATATCCTCTACCATTGCCCCCACTTTAGCTATAACCCCTCTAATGGACTTGAGAAGAAAAATTTTTTTTTCTTTTTCGAAGTGTAGTTTCCTTATGATTTCATGTTTGATCAGAAACAGTGAATGGAATTGCTCGAGTTCACAAAACCTCACCACAGATATGCAAACAAAGTTTTCTTCCCATTATATTGTTATAGCTATGGAAAAACACTTAAAAAACACAGGAATAAGTTGATCCTAGAGTTGGGGATGGGAGGGAGTGAATACATTTCACCCTACTTATGACTTATATGTCCATTCATGTTGGAATTGTTTAATCATAAGCAATATTATGCATTTGTTATTATAAATTTCATCTGGACATTCCACCAAAGAGTGTCAGGAAGGAACTCCTTAAAGATTACTGACTTGAGTCTCCAGGGAAGGTAAAAAATTTACTGGATTAGCAGCCAGAGCTCTAGTTCTGGCTCTACCTATAATTGAATTAGCTGCACTAAGCAAATTATTTAGCCTCTGGGTTTTAGCTTCATCATTTGTAAATGAATATAATATCTGCCTTATCTACAATATAGGGCTATTGAGAAGATGAAATGAAAAAAGTGATATAAAAAGTTCTTACTAAGCATAAAGGACTATTATTTGTTGTTCAGTCATTTCAGTCATGTCTAATTCTCATGAACCCATTTGGGGTTTTCTTGGTGAAGATAATAGAATAGTTTGACATTTCCTTCTCCAGTTCATTTTACAGATGAAGAAACTGAGGCAAATAGGATTAAGTGACTTGCCCAAGGTCACCCAGCTAGTAAGTGTCTGAGGCTGGATAAGGAATTGAGGTCTTCCTGATTCAAAACCCGACACATTGTGCCACTTGCCCTGATGTAATTGTAAAGCACTATAATTTTATTATGTTCCTTTTATGTTCAGTATAGGGACTGCTTGGGAGAGACTTGTCTCCACAGTATTCATAGTTTAATTAGAAAGTATTTTGTGTGTTTGCTTTTGAATGACTTGATTTAATTGGAACTACAGGTAGAAAGTTGCCTTAAGCAACTGAGAATTGAGAAGTTAAGTAGCATGTGGGAGTTCACATGTTTCAGGCACAGAGCTCAAATCCAGGTTTTACTGATTCTGATATCAGCTTTATTTCCATTACCTCTGTCAGAGGAATTATAATCCAGATACCAAAGGGCCCGGAATTAAATAGAAGCTTCCAATCTCTGGGGGAAAAAAGCCATATTCATTCTCAAGAAATGTTTAGTTTTACATCACATTCTTTTCTGATTATGTTCCCCCTACCCCAATCCAAACATCTGTACTTATAGCAAAGATTTAAAAAGAAAAAAATCTTTAATAAAATCAACATAGCGAATGAAGATGACAATATATAAAACATTTCATACTCAATCTCCATTGTTGTGAATAAAGGAAGAAGTTGCATTTTCTCTGCTTTCTCAAAATCCATGTTTGGCCTCTAATGATCAATTAGAAATTTAGTGATTATTATGATCATTGCTCATCAATTTATCCAACACCAATCATTTGTGTCAATTACATATAGAGCAGAATATGAAGCCTTAGGGGAGTTATAGACATAACTAATACAGGGTTCTTTTCACAGAATTTACAATCTAGTGGGCACATATACAGAGATACTAATCCTCCCTGAACATCCCTTAATCAAGCAAAGGCATTAAAGTAGAAAAGTTCCTGATGAATAAGGAGAGGCTAGTAAATTGTTTGGCAGAGCACAGATTATGTTGAAAAGAGCTATATTTCAGGTTAGAAAAATAGGAAGGCATATAGTTTTTGAGGGCCTCAATATTAGGCTTATGAGTTTGGAGTTTTGTTTCATAGGTAATGAGGAGCTACTGAAGGATTTTGAGCAGAAGGATAAATGATCTGAACTGTGCAAAGGGAAAATTAATCTGGGAACAATGTGAATTAATAGAGGGTAGAGACAGAGGATGGGGAAGAGAATGGAAGCAGAAGCCAGTGAATCTCCTTCCCCTGCCACCTCTAACTTTTGAAATTTAACACAGCCTATAAAACCAAGCCAGATGGCATCTCCTCCAGGAAACCTTCACTAATTCTTTCTTAACCCCATAACATAGTATCTTGAACCCTCCTAATGTTTATATAGTTCCATATAGCAATCATTCATATCTATGTGACAAATGGATATTTAAAAAAAAAGGGGAGGGGAGGAAGGGGAAGAAGGAGCTGTACTAATAAGGAGAGGGCAATGATAATAAAAAGGAAGAGATTTCAGAAAACAAAGTTTACTAAAAGTAACTTTAAAGCACTGTCATTGGGTCAAATTTCAACTTCACACCAAGCAACTAAATCTAAGTTTTCACTATGACAAGGGTGACTAAAATAGAAATCTGATGACAGTAACAACACTTAGAGTTGCAAGATCTGGGAAGTTTTAGGTGTTTCCATTTCAATTTTGCCTCTGTCTTATTGAGGCAATTGAATGTCAGGGGAAATGATTCCCAAATATGCAGATATATACCTAACACTAAATGGTAACTATAAAGGTACCACTAACATTAGGAATCAGAATACCTGTGTTGGGGGGATTCCTTGCTCCTTAATTTTTGTTTTGTTTTTTTAATTTTTTTTTGTCATAGACCTTCTTTACTCTAGACATTCTTTCACAGTTTTAATTTTAGCTCTTCTGCATTCATCAAGAAATCTAATAAGTCTTGTTTTTCCTTCCTAACTGTTTCCTTTTATCCAGCAAAAGCTGACTTATGAAGAACAGATGGTACCCCGAGAAGCTGACATTCTTTTCCAAGGAAGTCTGAGTATCTTTCATTCCCTTCATTCTACATACCACTCCCTCCTAGTTTGCCAAGCTTCTCAAAGGGAGCAAACCCAAGAATGTGAAGTTGCTCATCATACACATATAGCATAACAGAAAGCACATGGGATCTGGAGTCAGATGACATGTTTAAATCTGGGATTTGATATTTACTGGCTCTGTGAATCTAACCTCTCTAGGACTCAGTTTTCTCATCCGTAAAATGAACTGAGTGAGCGATATTTTACCCTTAGATCCTTTTTCAAAGTTTTAAGACAATCTTTTGTTCCTAAGGCTAGATGTTGCTTAATTTTAGGCTCCTTTTGCCTAAATCTACCATTCATCCAGATTTCCTAGGCAAGGAAGAAATACTTTATATCAAAATATGGAATAGAATTAAGATTTTTTAATTAACTAGACAAGTTATACCTAACTTTAAATGGTTATTGCTAAATTTCTCATTTTAAGTATCTAGATAAATTATGATTGTTTAAGCGTGTTCGTGACTCCTTGCAGGGTTGTTCTTGGCAAAAATACTGAGAGGTTTGCCATTGCCTTCTCTAGTGGATTAAGGCAACAGTTAAGTGACTTGCCCAGTGTCACACAGTCAGTAAGTGTCCAAGGCTGAGTTGAGAATGGAGAATGGATAAGAATGGGGAAAGATTTGAGGCTGGGAGAGCATTCAGAAGGCAATTGCAACAGTTCAGGAGAAAGGAAATAAGAATTTGAATTGGTGTTGTGGCTATGTAAGTGGAAACAAAGGGTCATAGACATAAGATGTTAGAAACAACTGGATTGTCAACAGATTGAATATGTAATATGAGAGTGAGGCAGGACTCAAGGTTGTTTTAACTGCAGTAAAAAGGTCAGTTGTCTTGGCCTGTTCTTGAGGAAAAATGAATGAGAATAACTGGAGCAAAATAATGATGGCAATTTAAGGAGGGACCTTAAAAATATGTTAATGTTTTATGCCTAAATTTGACTTACGATCAATAGTTAATAAGCAAGTATGAATATCAACACAAATGGGGTCACTATAAGGTTGGCACAGTTTAGGGCATAGGGCCCTACCCTTAGCATCAGGAAGACGAGTTCAAATTCTGCCTCAGATAATTGCTTTGTGGTTTTGAGCAAATGACCTCATCTCTTTGGATCTAAGTTTCCTCAGATACAAAATGAAAAAAGTGAACTCAAAGGCTTCTTTCCAGTTCTAAAATTTGAATCTTATATGTTTTCTAATAAATATTTAACAATGAGCTTTTATTTAACAATTATTAGTCTTGACAACGATGAATCAAACCAGGTGAAAAGCAATATGTTTCTCCTGTCCTAATAGAGACAACGACCTTTTGGTTTTATTTTTGATTATTTACTTTGGCATCTACAAAAGAATCAGGTTTGTATAATGCTAAGTGCCTTTCAGACTTAACCCTGCCTTTTCAAGTTATGGGAAAGGTATTCTCCTTAATTCTCTAACTCCCTTTTATTCCCATTCCCACTGTATTTGCTCTTTTTATGTTTTCAAGAAGAAATACATTAATAATAATATAATCCTATTTCTTTTCTTCTCTTTTTCCTTCCCTTCTTTCCTATCTTCCCTTCCCCAACTCCCATACCCAAGGTGGGGGGGGGGGACAACAAATACACAGCTCTACTAGACTTACAGGCATAGTAATCTGGATGGGTTGTCGCTCCCCACTTTTTGTTGGGGCCACACCTTCTGTATCATATATTCCTGTGTAAACAACTCGATCACCATCAGGCTCTTTAGATTTCAGCTCTAATGGGACAAGCACACCACCAATGGAGATGTCCCTGTAAAAGATGAGAGATAGTCATGCAGTGATATAGAGTCTCAGTCTCAGTTTCTACAACTTGGAATGGAGTAGAATTTCCCAGCAGATTTGGAATTATGTCAAAACAGATTAGGCATCTACAAGGGTGATAAAGGAAGAGAAGTGGTAAAGAGAAAAGAGCACTGGCCCAGATAGCATGATCTTTGGGTTCTGGTCCAAGATTTATCATTATAGTAAGCTGAATCAAGACAACTTACTTGACCATTCAAAAAAATCTTTAATCAGGATATTACCAGGATGAAAACAAGACCTCAGAAGATACAGGAAAATACAAAAAAAATCATCTTTAAAATGAGATTATTTCAGATTAGATGTTTTTAACTTTTAGTCCATGAACTAGTTTTACAAGAAATTTCAGTAGCTATTTCAATTTGTTTCTTTTATAATCTTACATATTGAATTTTATATATTTAAAATCATTATTTTAAGATAGCCATATGACTCCCCAGACTGCCTAAGAGAACCCTGACATACATAAAAGTTCAGAATCTTTGAATCAGAGGATCTCTAAGGTACCATCGACCTCTCATCTTATTATTTTTTGAATATCAACAGACCTATTTGCCCTCATTTTCATCCCTTCAGGCCTGTCACAGTAGAAGAAATTCTTTAGCAACTGGAGGTCTTTGTTAAAAATGGAAGTGTTAGAAAAAACATGTGGGTTCAAATGGCCAAAAAAAAAATTCCATGAGAGTACTACTTCTTTGAGGAGGTGTAAGAGTATGGGTATTAAAAACTGCATATTATGTTCAATTTGGTAAATATGCTGGTTAGTTTTGCTGAACTATCCCCCAACCCACCCCTCACCCCTTTATTATGAGTGAAAGCTCTCTAGGAAGAGGAGGGAAGAGGAATATATTGATAAGTATAGGTAAAAAAAATTAATCTAAGTGTTACCTAGTAGAGTAACATATCATTGCTATAGCACATAAAGGATCACAAAGCAATTGTAGAATTTATAATTCTATAAGATCTATAGATCTTAGCGATCTAGTGCAACTTTCTTTCCTATAGTAGGTAGGTGACACAGTAAGTGGAGTGCTGGACCTGAAGTAAGAAAAACCTGCATCCAAATATGGTCTCAGCAATGAAGTCATTTTGAATATTATAAAAAAAAAAACCAATTTATTGCAAAAGACCTGTGAAAGCAGATGCTATCTGCAACTAGAGAAAGAACTGAAAAATAGAAATATATATATATATATAATGATTTTATATATGTCCACACATATGTATGTGTATACCACACATATTTTTGTCTAATGGTAGCCATCTTTAGGGAGGGAGAGGAAAGAAAGATTAAAAAAAAAGAAATTTATATAATAAATATTTTTAAAGGAGTATTGTTATACATAATAAATTTTCAGTTTCATGTGCAATCATCTTTTTTTTCCTACTATGTTATGGAAATGTCTCTTTTATTTCACAAGTTAAAAATAAAATTAAATCAAAAACACAAATGTAGTCTCAGATACTAACTATGTGATTCTGGACAAGTCACTTATTCTATCTGCCTCAGTTCCTTCCACTGTAAAATGCTTTCTCAATTGGAAAATCTGTCACAGGAATGCTGTGAGGATCAAATGAGGTAAAGTGCTTTGTAAACCTTAAAGAGCTTTATAAATACTAGCTATTTATTATAATTATTATTATTATTACTGAGGTTTAAGAAAGTAAAAAAGGACAGTAGTTAAATTTAGGTGGGAGAAAGGGAGAGACAAAAGGAATAATCTACAGCATATTTGTTCAGGGCATTAACTGTTTTCAAGCATAAAGGCCTGCAGATGATAGAATCAGGGCTCCTGAGGTGCCTGCCTCAGTTTTATGCAGCCCAAAAAAGCCAATTCTCTGGCCAGTTCTACAAAGGATCCTTGGCCAAAGAAAGGTCCTGGAATCCTTTCACACAAGGCTGTCTTCCTACTGGAAAGCCGAGTTCTTTACCAGTCCACTAGTACCAAAAAGGCTCTAGGACTTCCTGCCAGGGGTCAGGGAAGGGCCACACCTCTTTCCCCAATACAGTCATCCCAACCAGAACAGAAGCCTCTGAAAAGGATTATCATGTGGCTGTGGAGAAGGGATTATGGGGAAACACTGGCACAAAAGGCATACTCTCTTGTTACCAGGTGCCTGGATTGATATTGGGTCTTATCAGGATTTTACCACGATGAAAATAAGACTTCAGAAGATAGAGGAAAATACAGGAAAACAGTAGGTTGAGGCCTGAGCTAGAGAGAGAGCCTTGACTGAATCAGGAGGACGGGCCCTTTCGCCTGTTTCCAATATTCCAGAATGAGGGCTGCTTCCCAGTTTTGGTCACCATCTCCCTTCCTTTCATCCCCAGCAACGGGGTAAGAGACAGCATCCTAAAGGGAGAGGGGAAACTTTGGAAGCTCAGGGCCTCCCTCCTCCTCTTCTCAATAGTCTTTCTTTAGACTCTCTGTGCAGCACAGGACCAGAGGAATTGCAGCAGACACCTCTTCCCCAGATTACCCAGGCAGCGAGGTTTCTTCAGGCAGCTGTTCACTCCTTCGGGTCACGGTAGCACAGACACGCAGAGACTGGGAGGGGAAGAGAAGGGAAAGGGGTGGTGGGGCGAGTGGAAAAGCTGTCTCCTTTTCAGGGCTGCAGCAGATTTAGAGAAGCCTGCTTTGGTACAAGAGCGAAAATGGAGAGCGCAGAATTACCAAAGAAAAGGTAATTAAGGAATAAAATGGGGAGGGGAGCTTAGTCAGCTAATTTCGAGGGAGGGGAGGAAGACTAGAGGATTCTGGAAAAATATCAGCTGCGCTTGAAGTGGCAGCGACCTAAACCGTACCCACCCAGCTAGTTTTGGTTTCCTCGCCACTGCCCTCCCTTAGGTCTCTCGCCAGGGACGTGACTCACTTCACTTGGAGAGTGGTGGGCTTGATCTTCACTTCCACCTTGTAAGAGGAACCAGTGAGCAGTTTGATAGTCCGATTCTGGCCGAAGCGTTGCCCGTCCACTTTGAAGAAGACCGGACCATCATTAGGCTGGATCCGGAGGGCGATGGAGAGGCGCACGAGGCTCGGCAGGTCCCCCATGGCTGAGCACCAAGGCTTGGGGATGCTGGCGTGAGAGTGGGAGGGGGAGAGAAGTGGCTGCGGCCCAGGAGCAAGACCGCGGTGGGCGGAGAGGAAACGGAGGGAGGGGAAGGGAAAAAAAGACTGCAACTAGCTAGCTAGGAACCAGCGTGGGTCCTGGCTTTGAAGGTTCTCCTCGTCCACAGGAGCGAGGAGGCCAATCCAAGAGACCGCCCCTGAGCCAGATGTTTCTGCTCCATTCCACCAAGTCCCTTAATAGCGGCCGTCTGCTGGTTGCCGAACGGGTCAAAAGGCAGCCAGGACGGAGAGAGTTAATCCTGATTACCGCACCATAATCCCCTTCCTAGGGGGAGGGAGAAAAGGCAGGACAAACTCCTCCCTCTTCTAAATAGCCTCCCCAGCTAGAGGAGATAGAATTCTCCTCCTTCCCTTTCCTCCTTTCCCCTCCCCCCAACTTCTCCTCTTTCTCCTCCCCTTCTCCCCATCCTCTCCATCCCTCAGAAGAAAGGGAAAGGGATGCTGAAGCTAAAAACGCTTCCAAATGATTGAGACTAATGGGCCCCGGATAACCTGAAGGCGCCAAATTTTGTTTATTTGGGACCATGATTCCAATTCAGCAGGATTGCCCTCATGATGAGACACATAGGATGGTTCAGAGGAAGGAACTGTTTGTTTCTATGTATAAACAGTGAGGCAGGAAACAGGAAGGAAACCTCGCGCCTCTGATTTATGCTTGAGGAAAGATGGATGACTTCCTAAACCTTAAGAATGATGGCTGAGGAATAGAACAAGTTGTAAAGCCTCCATCTAACAAAGATTACAACCTAGATGTCAATGGGAAAGGGATCTGTGTATATGGAAAGCTTAGTTTAGCACATTAACTTCTGTCAGAACTGGATAATGATTACACAAGACCTAAAATACTCATTTGTATGGCTATATTTTATCAAAAGAGAGTTGGGGATTTTTTAAAAAATATATGTACACACAGATTCACACTGAGGCTTTTTTGTAAGATCAATATATATCTGGTGATTAGGTCATTTTTTTGTGTTGATTTAAATGCAAAAAGAAGTAAATATCTTATCTTTGTTATTTTAATGCTTTCTCATATTACAGTATCCAGTATCTTGTTGCTAGCATTTTAGAAGTGATACAACCAAGAAAGTTCTGAATATTTTTCACAAACAAAAATCAAGTAACATCAGTTTTCATCTTTTTTTTTGAGGATTAGCTATAAATTCTTCAGAAAGCATCTAACTTAGGCTTGTGCTATGGGAGGGCAAAAAGAGGAATGTTTAAAGGTGGTTAATTGTAAATACAGTACAGTAGTAATGAAAAGTTTAAAATTTGCTATCAAAATAGAATTATTGTTTCTTGTTGGAGTATATCAGTTGAAGGCTGATTATTCTAGAAAAAAAGAAAATTCATAGCATTAGACTTATTTGGGAGTGGTTTCAAAAAGTAAGCACCTGATTCAGCACTATCCAGGTGGACAGTTACTGGAAAATGTTAATTGTACTTCTCAATAACATCACTTGTGAGATATGACTTATTACAGATTTAGGTCCGGAAGTGAGGCCAGCAAGTTCAATTCCCTTATTTCGAAGATTTAAAAATAATGAATGTTAAGTGACTTATCCCAGGTCACACAAATAAGCAAAACTGGGATTTACTAAATTGGGAGCCAATATTCTCTTTCATTCCACCATGAATTTCAGAAAGTTGGTTCGTGGTCATTTTTGTTCACATGAACTGCTGCTTGTGGTAGGAGCAATAGCATTACTTGCCTCTGTTCATTTTCCTTAAAAGTTATTGAAACATCCTCAAGGCTTAGTTGATTTGGGGGACTAAAGACTTAGGCTGTTGATAGCACTTCTTGACTGCCTAAGCACAAAACAGCCATGAGAACCTCCAGTCTTGGCACCAACACTTTCATGGTGAATCACAGAGAGCAAGTCAGGCAAGGGAGCTTTGCTTAGCTGAATCAAATCAAGATATCTTTAATGCGAATTCTTGTTGATTATCCTTCTGCTATAGTTAGGTAAAATTCTTTTTATTAATTGTCGAATAACCTATGACTATCTCATTTTGTTCTAGCATTGAACTGAAACTACCAAGGGACTGGCCTGAGTCAGATTCTACCTTTAACATTGCTATTTCTTTATACCTAGAGAAACTTCTAACTTCCTTAGAATATATGTTGGCTTCTTTCAAAATTATAGTATCATTTCACAAATAAGTTTTCACAAACAGGAGAAAAGGTTTGCAATCATACTAAATTAGATTCCCTGGTGATTAAAATACATCTAACCTGAAGTGTCCTTTCCCCCCTCTACTTATTCAACTTCCTGTTTATTCAAATTGTTACTCTCCGTCAAGGCTTCTTCAAATTCCAACTTCTCTATGAAGACTTCCAAGACTGTTCCAACCCCAGGGATCTTTCCAGTCTCAGAATTTCCACAATAGTTTCATACAATGTAAGCATTATTTAATATTTCTACTTAATAGTTGTGCATAATTTTGTGTCTCCAATTTTTCCTCACAGCACTCATCAGTGTTGGGTTACATAACACATACTTGTTGGTTGATTAATTAGTTTTTTTTTTTAGATATTATTAACTCATAATGGCATTTGATTTGTTAATTTCCTGAACAAGAAATATACAAAGTAGTACCCTAAGGATCTGTAAGAATAAAATAATATTCTAATTTACAATCAGGACATGTTTGATATATAAGAGATTTGGACAATACATCATAAGCCATGATTGTACCTGGTTAACCATAATTCTTTGCTGTAGTCTTTAGAAGCCAGATGAACTTTTTCAATAACCTCTGGATTTGTTCCAAAATTTTTGCCAAATCTATGACTTTCTGACTAATAAAGAGGGAAAAATATAGCCATGGAAAGTCATGATTTGGATATTACCTTCATCTTCCTTTTTTCCCCATCAGAGCTCTCATATACTCTCTCTGCTTATTTCTCTGGCTCTCTGTCTTTGTCTTTCTGTCTCTGTCTCTCTCACACATACATACACATGCACACATGATATAATCACATCCTTTTCTCTAACCAACAATAGATTCTTCAGGGATATTAAATCTTGAAATACAGTAAAATGATATCCTATGACTATGGCTTAAGTACATTTTCTTTCAGGATTTATAAATTTGCTTGGCATAATCAAACATAAAATTCACATTTTCTGTTCACTAGTATTTTCAGAAAAATAATAACCTGGTAATCACAGGATTTTTACTACAATTGGAGAATGGCTAGATAAAATAATGGAAAATAACAGAAAGTGAGGTGGCAAAAGAGAAAAAGCATGATTGAAAAAAAAAGTCACCTAAAATATCAATATTACTTAAAATATCAATATGGGGAAACACATACATTCAATGTTTTGTGAAGAGTAAATGCTTAAATGTTTGTTAAATTGAATTTATTGGATTGAATCTAGGGAGGTAATTTTTGAAAAAGCCAACCCAGAAGAATAGTTATGAAGAGAGGGAAGTACTTCTTTTTTTCAGGAAAGCTGATGGTAACATCGGAAAATTTGCCCCCTTTTCCCCCCTGGAAAACTAAATTTGAGGATTTTCCTTCATATCCTTGCCCTTTTAATAGTTCCACATGTGAGATAGGTATTCCAGAGGTTGTAGTGAGTTTTTTATAATAATTGTCTATGTATATAGTCCCTATTCACAGAATCATAGAGTTTGAGAGCTGGAAGGAATCTCAGCAGATATCTAGTGCAACCTGTACACCAAAAGAATTCCCATTATAGCACATGCTACAACAAGTAATTGAAAACTTCTGAGGAGGGCAAATCCATCAATTGTTGAGACAAGCTATTCCATTTTTATAGAACTTGAATTATTTTAAAATTATAAACCTAAATTTTTATTAAGACAAATACTAACAGCTTGGTATGAAGCTCAAGTGCTATAAGTTTATACTTAATGTTTTTACAGAAGCCTAAAAATGCTTTTAAAAGAAGCTTTTGCTTATTTTTACAATGTACTTTTAGCATAGATACATCATTTATGATGTTGAAAACTAGTAAATATCATGATTCAGGACATGAATATTCTAGGTACCAATTAATCCCCAGAATTCTTTTTTCAGAAAGTCCATTTTAACTGTGTCTTTAAAAGAAAAAAAAGTGAATCACTGCCCAGGGTAAAAGTTCAGTTTTTTTTTCCCCTAAGGCTTTATAAATCATTAAACCCTGTGTTGATTTGATTAAATTTGTACTATCAGTGTTATCCTGGCTACCACCATCAGTTTCAGAATTTTGAAAAACAGTGAGGCTCCAAGAGTTAAAGAGGCCCTGTCTTCCACACATCATTGGTTGGATATACAAGCTGAGTTTTAGAACAGCTCAGCTGAAAGGAATGTCTTTTTAACTGTAATAACTAGTACCTTTAAACATAAGATGTTATAACTTCTCAGTATTTCTCCTTTGCTCTAGTTTCAATTTCTAAAATAGTTCCCTCTCCAATAATCCTGGAGTAATTTTTTGAGGAAATAACACTGTTAAGTCAGTTTGGCCTGTAAGTATAAGGAAAATCCTAAGTATAGAGAGGCTTAGCTGTGGTGAGAGCTGCTGTTGTTTGAAGGGGGCAGAATTGATATATTTAACCTCTTCTTACTTCACCATTCTTCAAGGGTAATTCCTGGCAGCAGGATAACCAAAAGATGGGGACACAGGTCACTGTTCTCTCCAGAGAGACAAGGTATCAGACTAGAATTATATTTATCTGCTTCTTGAAATATTATTAGTGTAGGGGACATGATTGAGTTAAATCTAATTTCTGATCACTTTGATCATTTTTATTGGGGGGAAGGAAGACCCCAAGTTTTATATCTAAGTTTTGACCCCTTTCCTATCAAATATTAATCTCTTAAGAACACACGTAGCCAATAGCAAAACAAACCCACATTTCTAAATTGGTAGCCAAATAGAATACAAAGTAAAGGAGTTTTCCCATCTAAAGGGAAGAAATTTAGCTCAATCCAGGATGAGAGGTCTGTGGATCTTACCTAAAAGGAAATTCTCCAGATAGCCGAGAAAAGGGACATGATGGAGATTCCCAGCTCTTTTCCTGTTTTCCTGGAGTCTTTTCCTTCAGCAACTTAAAATAGGATCAGTCTCTTCCATACTTTATCTCAAAGCTAAAATCCAGAAGTGTCCAAAGTGATTTGCTGGTTGGTTGAAAAATTATGAAGAAGACTGGAAACTTGAAGAGTTCTAAAGGGAACTGAAGAAGGGCAAAGGTCTTTCACCTCTCCCCAACTGCTCTACCTCACATTCATCTCTACCAATAAGGAGAATGGCTCATACAAATGGACTTTGGAATAGGGATTACATTCATTTTATATATAGCT
Source organism: Myrmecobius fasciatus (assembly GCA_023553655.1). Classification (NCBI taxonomy): domain Eukaryota; kingdom Metazoa; phylum Chordata; class Mammalia; order Dasyuromorphia; family Myrmecobiidae; genus Myrmecobius; species Myrmecobius fasciatus. The sequence continues at coordinate 87,294 of JAJPUD010003771.1, forward strand.
CTGTACAGTCTGTCATAGACTTTGTTTATGTTAATTAATGACAGTTTAAAAACAATAAGTTTCTGGACTTTGAATAAGATTATGTCAGTCTCCTCTTTTCTTGCCCTGAATGATGCATCAGTTATAGCCCAAAACTAAACCCATATTACACTCTCTTCCCTTCCCTCTACAGATCCACAGTCCGAAGCACACAGAGACTGTCATATGACAGAATGAGTTTTTGCCTTCTTTCTTGTGATCATCATAGTCATACACTCAAGGCCTGGCCTGCTTTCGACTTTGCTGAACACTTTCCATCTATTAATACCTCTTTTATACTGTGGCTCCCAGAATTGAACCTAAGACTCCAGATAAGGTCTGATGATGGTATAGTACAGAGAGAATGTCACTTCCCTTATAAGCCATCCTTTACAAGTTGAAACAGCTACTTTATTCAGAAATGGTTATGTGACTTTGGGCTGTTTTCCATGATTAATTCCACAGGAAAAAGATAAAGATTTAACACCACTGAAATATTCAAAAATGGAGTTTCAACAGCATTTTAAGGAATGAATGAGCATTAATAGATGGAAAGTATCCAGCAGAGTGCAAGCAGGACAACACATAAGCCAATATAGGTCTAAAGAAAGACATATCCATCAAACATGCCTTTGTTTGATCACACACAATTTTTGTGTCTCCCTTCAACAGGTATAGAATCCACAAGGATTTAGCTTGAGGCATGAGCTATAGAATAATTTAAAGGATTTGTTAGCCCAAGGGCCCTTTGCCTATGGCTAGAGGTCACTGATAGGGGCTGTCATTATTTTAGGGCAATTTAAAATGAGGAAATTTAAAATAAATCAGAAAATGCCAATGCAAGGGGGATAGCTAGGTCCTCAAACAAGAGAGCCTAGATGCTATATATAAACTTGTACTGGAAAGTGTCATCCACATCCAGAGAGAGCCCTCTGAAGACTGAATGTAAATCAAAGAATAGTATTTTCACCTTTGTTGTTTGTTTGCTTGTTGTTTTCTCTTTCTTAGGTTTATTTTTTTCTTTTTTTGATCTGATATTTTTTGTGCAGCATGACAAATATAGAAATATGTGGAAGGCAGAGGAAGACAGGAACTCTATAACTCTTCGAGCTTCACTGTTTTTCAAAATTCTGAAACTGATGGTGATAGTCTAACAACACTGACAGTGCAAATTTAATCAAATCAACACATGGGTTTAATGATTTATAAAGCTTTAGAGGGGGGGAAAACTGAACTTTTCTCCCGAGCAGTGATTCACTTTTGTAAAGACACAATTAAAAATGAACTTTCTGAAAAATATATGTGTATGTGTGTATTTAATCTATAGCTTTGTAATCAGGATAAAAAGGAATTTCAAATTCATACCTGATGAGAAGGCATGTGGTACAATAGCATTCAAATCTTGGTTCTCTCACATAATACTTCAGTGACCTTAGGTGAATCACTTAATTACTCTGAACCTCCATTTCTTTTTCTGTAAAATGAGGGGTTTGGACCAAATGAGTTCTAAGGTATTTTCCAACTCTATATCTATGATATCACACAAGTCTCTAAAAGAAGTAGGGCTGTTTAGTCTGGAGAAGGAAAGATGGGGTGGGGGGGTAAGGGGAAAACTTGGCAGTCATCAAGTATTTGAAAGACTGTCATGTGAAAAAAGGTATTAAACTTTCCTGCTTGTTCCCAGAAGACAAAACTTTAAGCAACAGATGGAAGTTTCAGAGAAAAATTTGGGCTTGATGGAAGGAAAAAACTTCCTAAGAAATAAATCTAATCCAAAGTAAAATATGTTGCTTTAGGAAGTGGTGGATTTTCCTGACTGTATGTCTTCAAGCAAAGTCTGAATGACCACTTCTCAGGTAGATTATAAAGGGTATTCTTTTTCTACCTCTGTGTTTCTTTTCTTCTTCTATTTTTTTTTAAATTTCAACTGAAACATATAATATTTCCCTCCAGTTTTTTTACCTTTACACTGTGTATATATTTCTATTTCAAATGTGTTTCTTATAAATAACATTGTAGGAATCTAGTTTTTTAATTTGTCTGCTATCGGTTTCTGTATTATAGAAGAGTTCATTCCATTCACATTCACAGTTGTGATTACCAACTGTATTTCCCTCCATAATTTTTTTCCTCTGTTTATACTTTTTTCTCTCTTTTCACCCTATCCTCCTCGGAAGTGTTTGGCTTCTGACCACTGCTTCCCTAAATCTGCCATCCCTTCTATCATCCTCTTCCATTTTCTTTTCCTTTTTCCTTTTTTTTCCTTTTCCCTATAAGGTAGGATAAATTTCTATATTCATATGAGTGTGTATATTATTCTTTCTTTGAGCCAAATCCGATGAGATTAAGGTTTAAACAATGCTCACTACTCCCTTCCTTCTTTCCCTCTATTGTAATAAATCTTTTGTGCCTCTTCATTTGCTGTGGATCACCCCATTTTACTTCTTTTCTCTTCTCTTAGGAAAATCCTTTTCCCATTCAAAGATATTATCAGATAATTTTCAGATGAAGAAATTAATCATTTCTAGTCATATGAAAAAATGCTCTAAATTACTATTGATTAGAGAAATTCAAATTAAGACAACTCTGAGGTACTACTTTACACTTCTCAGATGGGCTAAAATAACAGGAAAGGATAATGATGAATGCTGGAGGGGATATGGGAAAACTGAGACACTAATGCATTGTTGGTGGAGTTGTGAAATGATCCAACCATTCTGAAGAGCAATTTGGAACTATGCATAAAGGGCTATTAAACTGTGCATACCCTTTGATCCAGCAGTGTCTCTACTGGGTCTGTATCCCAAAGAGATCATAAAAAAGGAAAAGGACTCACATGTGCAAAAATGTTTATAGCAGCCCTTTTTGTAGTGGCAAGGAAATGGAAACTGAGTAGATGCCCATCAGTTGTGAATTGACTGAATAAGTTCTGATATATGAATGTTATGGAATCTTGTTTTATAAGAAGCAGTCAACAGGATGATTTCAAAAAGTCTGGAGAGACTTATGTGAACTGATGCTAAGTGAAGTGAGTAGAATCAAGAGAACATTGTACACAGCAACAACAAAATTATGCTATAATCAATTCTGAGGGATGTGACTTTTCAACAATGAGGTGATTCAGGCCAGTTCCAATAGACTTGTGAAGGAGAGAGCCATCTATAATAGAAAGAGGACTATGGGGTTTGAATATGGATGACAACATAAAATATTTCACCTTTTTTGTTGTTGTTTGCTTGCTTTTTGTGTTTTTTCTCATTTTTTTCCCTCTTAGATCTGATTTTTCTTGAGTAGCATGATAATTGTGGAAGTATATATTGTAGAATTGCACATGTTTAACGTATATAGGATTACTTGCTGTCTAGGGGAGGGGATGAGGGGAAGAGAGGAAGAAAAAATTTGAAACACAAGATTTTGCAAGAGTGAATGTTGAAAACTATCTGCATATATTTTGAAAATAAAAAGCTGTTATTAAAAAATTGTTTTTAAAGAAATGTTGAGCAGGCTGACTTCAGAAAGGCCAGGAAAGACTTACATGAACTGATGCTGAGTGAAGTGAGTAGAACCAAGAGAACATTGTACACAGTAACAATAAGATTATGTGATTATAAACTGTGATAGAATTGGTTCTTTTTAACAACAACATGATCAATTCCAATAGGCTTATGATGAAAAGTGCCATTTACCTCTAGAGAGAAAACTATGGAGATTGAATGTGGATCAAAGCATAGTATTTTCACATTTGTTGCTGCTGTTGTTGTTTGCTTGTTTTTTCCTTTATTGTATTTTTTCCCCTTTTGATCTGATATTTTTATATAGCATGAAGAATATGGAAATATGTTTAGAAGAACTGCCCATGTTTAACTTATATTGGATTGCTTGCTGCCTTGGGGAAGATGAGGGAAGAGAGGGACACAAAATTTTGCAAAGGTGATGTTGAAAACTATCTTTGCAAAAGTAAAATATTATCACAAAAGACCTCCCCAAAAAAGAATGACAGGTAGTAAAATTGTTTGGGATTTTTGCATTGTGATCTCAAACTTTTATTAAATCTGAATGCAATTTAAAAAAATCCAATTCTTTCCCCACCCCTTAATTTATTTTTTATATCATCATATTAAAATGAACATATCCACATCTTCTGTCTATGTGCACCTCTTCTATCCACCCTAATAAAGATACAATTCTCAAGCGTTACAAGTTTCATCTTCCTGTGTAGGGATATAAACAGTTTAACCTTTGAATAGCATGCTTTTGTTTTTCTTTCCTGTTTATCTTTTTATGCTTCTCTTGAGTCTTGTATTTGAAGTTTGAATTTCCTGTTTAGTTCTGGTCTTTCTATCAGAATTGATTGAAAGTCCCCTATTTCATTGAATATCCATAGTTTTTCCTGACAAGATTATGCAGAGTTTTGTTGAGTAGTTGATTCTCGGTTGTAATCCAGGCCCCTTTGACTTATGGCAAATATATTATTATAGCCTTACATTTTTCAGATCTTCCAATCCTTTAATGTAGAAGTGCTAAATCCCTGACTGTGACTCCTCAATATTTAAATTATTTCTTTTTGGCTGCTTGCAGTATTTTCTCCCTGACCTGATAATTCTGGAATTTGGCTGCAATATTCCTTGAAGTTGACATTTTTAGATCTCTTTCAGGAGGTGTTTGGTAGATTCTTTCAATGATTATGTTACCTTCTGGTTCTAGAGATCAAGGCAATTTTCCTTGATAATTTCTTTAAAGGTTTTTTTGGGGGGTTGGGGTTTTTTTGATCATGTCTTTCAAGTAATCCAATAATTCTTAAATTATCTCTCCTAGATCTATTTTCCAGGTCAGCTGTTTTTCCAATGAAGTTTATTGCTTATTCTCCTCGTTTTCCCATTTTAAAAAAAATTTATTTGACTGATTCTTGATATCTTAAAGAGTCATTAGTTTCCACTTGCTCAATTCTAATTTTTAGGAAATTATTTTCTTCAGTTAGTTTGTGTACCTCTTTTCCCATTTGGCCAATTCTACTTTTAAAGGAATTGTTTTCTTCAATTGATTTTTTCCCCCAATTTGACCAATTGTATTTTTAAAGTACATTTTTGACTTTCATTTTTTTTTTCTTTTTCCAAGTTGTTGACTCTCTTTTGAATACTTTTTACTTCTATCTTTCTTGTTTGACTTTTAAATCATTTTGAGCTTTGGGCTTGAGACCAATTCATATTCCCCTTTGAGGTTTTGGATGTAGGAATTTTGTCTTCTTTTGACTTGGTGTTTTGATCTTCCCTGTCACCTAGTAACTTTATTTCTGGTCAAGGTTCTTTTTTATTTCTTGCTCTTTTGGGAGGCATATTTTATGAATTTAAAGGTTGAGCTTTGTTCCTAGGGTATAGGGCACACTGTGCCAAGCTTCTTGTGCTGGGTGCGATGGGTAGGATTGCTGGCTTTGAGCACTGGGGCCCTCGATGCTTGGTGATACTGGTAGCCCAACCAAGTCATACCTGGTTTCTGGGGCTGGCAATTTTCCTTCTATTTTGGGTCTGGAGGCTCTACTGCTGGTGTGTTGTGTTACTGGCCTGTTCAGCAAGGACTGAAGAGTTTCAGTTGCTGATCTATGCTGTAACTAAGAGACTCCTGTTGACTTTCCCAGACTCTATCTGAGCTGGGTTATGCTCCCCTTTGACCCAAGTAAGATTGATCTTTCCTGAAGTCCTTCCAAGTTATTTTAAACTGGAAAATTATTTCACTCCATATCTTAGTAGATTCTGTTACTCCAGAATCTGCTCAGAGTCTTGATTTAGAATTGTTTCTGAAGAAAACTAGAGAAAGTTTATTGGCTTCTTCCTGGCTTCTCTGGACATCATCTCGAACATTCTTTTTCTTTTTTTCTTTTATTAAAGCTTTTTATTTTTCAAAACATATGCATGGACAATTTTTCAACATTAGCTCTTACAAAATCTTGTGTTCCAATTTTCCCTACCTTCCCCCATGTCCTCCTCTAGATGGCAAGTAGTTGGACATTCTTTTTCAAATATGGATTGTGACCACTAAGGTCCATTCCAACTCTGAAATCCTGTGAGTTTTTGATTCCCTGGTGACCCAGAGGCCTATGTATATAAAACATACATTCAACAAGTTGTTTGTTTTTTGCCTTCAGGATCAAATATCAAATCCCTTGTTTGGCTTTTAAAGCCCTCAATTATCCAGCCCATTTCTTCTTTTCCAACCTCCTTACTCTATTCACTATTACCATATACTCTGTGATCTAGTAACATCTGCCTTCTTACTTTTATTCACACTAGATATTTCATCTCCTAACTCTGGGCATTTTCATTTATTGCTCCCCATACCTGGAACTCTCTTTAGTCTCATCTCTGACTCCTGGCTTCCCTGAGTTCCCCAAATTCCTCATAAGAAACCTTTTCTTTTCTCCTTAATGCTAGTGTTTTTCCTCTGTTAATTATCTCTAATTTATCATATATATATATGTGTATGTATATAGAAAGAGACATATATATATACATATATATGTAGGCACACACAAATATCTTGTCTGTACACATAAATAGTTTTTTTATATGCTGTCTCTCCCATTAGATTGTAAGCTCCTTGGGAGCAAGGCCTATCTTTTGCTTTTCTTTGTATCCCTACCTTTTAGCGGTGTTTAGCACACAGTAGGACACTTAATAAAATGATTATTGACTGACTGATTATATCCCCAATTTTGGGGTGCCTTCAAATTGCTCCTTTTTGTATGCTTACAACTTCTTTTCATTTTTACCTTCAAAAAAGATGGTTCTTACTCTGCCTTGAATGAGATGAGCTATACTTCTATAGTCTAATTAAATAATAAGCTGTTATTCTGATTAGCTTATTTATAACAATTGCAAGAGTATGCCTTCCTTTGACTGAGAAATTGGGAAAATATGATTAGGAAGCACTCGCAGGACTTTGTTTAATTTATGATAGCAAAAGATTTTATTTTTGTAATGCTAATGGTTGCCTTATAAAAGACTGTAATTTTTCTAGTAGAAACTCTGAGACAGCAGATTTTGCTGATCTACTAGGTTTCTTCCCTTTTAACAGTGAGTTAAGTGAGAGATGACTCCTTAATAGAGGCAGATTCTGAACTGAACTGTGACATTCAACCCTCCATTTACTAGCCATCCACTTGAGCATTTAACTGTTTTGCTGATGATGTCTAGCTCTCATCTGAAGCAGACATGGCATTCAGGAATTTTGGGATGAGAGGTGCCTGTGGGTCAAGTACATGTGTTCCGGTTTGGTATGCTTGCTAATAAACAGTCTTAATCAACCAAGTGGTGGGTGTGCACTTCCTCCTTGGATCAGCTTTAACTCTTGAGCAAAAATTCCCACTGGGATGACATAGCTGACATAGTTAGCACTTTGCTGGCTCAGTAAGGCTAGCATACCCTCTGGGGAGGGTTGACAATCCCACACCTAAGGTTACTGCTGCTGGCAACTCAGAAGAATTACAGGCTAAAATTTCCCCCAAGAGAGAGATGAGACTAGTTCTAAATATAACTCAGAAAACATAAAAGGCCAGTGCTTCATTCGTATCTGGGCCCATTTGGTTCCTAAGTGAGAACATTTCCAAACAAATGACAGGACTTTAAAATCATTCTTCTAGTGTTTAGTTTTTTCCTACATCCCTTTGATCATCCTAAAAACTCATGAGAAATTGTCTAGGATTGGAATTATCACCAAGTGATTCATTGGGATGAGGAGAGATGTGTTACGGTTATTTCCTCTTCTCAAAGACACAGCTCCAAATTTCCTTTGGCAATTAAGGCCTGATGTTCCAAAGCACATGAACAGAGAAGTTCCAATATGCTATTACAATGCTGGGCTCCTGTCTTCCAGGAAGGAGTTTGAGTATTGGAATAAAATTTTATGCATATATCCCTAAGGATAAGGAAGAGGCTGTTATGTAGTAGGTTTAGGGTATCACACAGCCAACTTTCTCAAGTATATGGCTTATTTCATCTCTAATTTTCAATCTGTAAATTTCATCAGTAAATATTCATACACACATATATACATATACATATGCATTATATATACATACTCATATATACCATTTTTTGTGCTTTACATGCAGAAAAACGTGATAGCCTCTTATTCCCCCACGAATTTTTTCAATATTATTAGTTATTACTGTACCTATAATATACATAACAATTCTTATTATGTTTCAAATAAAGCTAATAGGTAAATAATGAAACATAGTGAACACTTAATAAATGTTTGTTGAATTGCTTCGAAACATGAAATTAAATTTGTTGGTTCACAGAGGCTTGTTGGGATCAGGAGAAGTATTCAGGTTCTTTCATCTGCTTTCTCTACTATTTAGCATCAAATCCTTTCTGAATGGTTGGTTTTGTGATAAGTCAGTGGCCAAATCAAAAAACGAATGAGGCTGTGTATGAAGTTTAGGAATCTGGTACCAAGTTTGTTGCAGGACATTTGAAATCACAAATGACTTGGCCATGGATGGTGAAGTTAAGCACACAACTTCTTAGTGGTTCCCTGTATTTATTCATGTTTTGGGATTCCCAAATTCTATTACTACTTGTGACCCAGATTAGTGAAGTACAATGTGTTCCAGTGTATGGGGGATCATGGCAAAATGGTTTCAAACTTTTCCTTATATTCAGAAAAAAAATTATATCTTTGAACAGGCTCCTATATATATATTAAACTTTTGCAATCTAAACCTTTTGGGCCTTAGGAGACAGAGCCTAAGCTTTGATTTCCTGAATCTAAAGGCAATGAGAACAAAGGGATCATTGGAACATTGAATAGAACCTAAGTATTAAGACCATTCCATATAAACATTTGCTTAAAAACTTCCAGTGAATAGGAACCTTTCAAAGTTTTTTTAGGTAGGTCTAAATATTGGAAATTGTTCTTTGTCCTTGACCTGTTTAGGGAAGGCTTGGCTGAGGAGTTGGGATATGAGTTTGGTTTTCCTTTGACTTTTCCTTCCCATGTCCTCCTTTTTTTCCCCTCTTTCTGCCATTTCTTACCCTCTGATTAGGAAAAGGAACCTCCCTATTTGCTGGCTAACCACTACTCTCCCTCTTCCCATGATCACCACTCTTTTAGCCTTGCTTTTACCATGGAGATGCAGGTTAGATTCAGAAAAAAACAAATATGAAACTGATTGGTTTTGAGATTTTTGAAATTTCACAATCTACAATTAATTCCAATGAGTTTCAGGCATTGTACTCTATTGGAAACATCTGCTAGACATTCAGACACACATTTCCATCTACTTCATTTTTAGCTTTTACTACAATTTCTTATTCTTCCACCTTTCCCTTTACTTTACCCCTCCTAACCTCATTTTTTATCTTTGCTGCAACCTCCAGTCTCTCTTCCCAACCCATTATTCCATCTTATCTTCCTTATCTTCCTTATATTGCATATATGTTATATATATTACACTTAGTCTTGTAGTTAACCAGTTCAATTGTATTTTTTCCTCTACTCTAAAATTCTCAATCTTTTGTCCTATAATTTATTCAACCCTTTCCAGACTTCAACTCAGGATTACCACTACCATCTGATTCCTCTGCTCCCACTCCCATGTAGCTAGAAATTGCTAGGGGAAGTCATACAATGGCATTCACTCAACCCTTTGCAAATTTATATTATTTAATCTGAAAAGAGATCATATAATAATCTCATTCTTCCCTGGTTGGATTTCTCTCATACTTCTCCATAACATCTGTTCAAAACCACCTCTTTTTTCCTGCTAAGCTCCTTACCTCCTCCCTCTAAGCAGATATCCACATTTCAAACTTAACCAAAAAAAATTGTAGTTATTCAGTCATGTCTGAATTTTTTGTAATCCACTATTATCATCGCCCACTAGGCCCTTCCATCCTCCACTATTTCCTAAAGTCTGTTCAAGGTCATATTTGTTGCTTCCAAGACACTATCTACTCATTTCCTCTTTTCCTGTCCCCTTCTTCTTTTGCCTTCATTTCCATCAAATGGGAATCTTTTCCATCTTCTTATTATGTAGCCAGAGTAATTAAGCTTTAGCTTCACTATCTCACCTTCCAGTAAATAGCCTGAATTAATTTCTCTAAGTATTGACTGATTTGATCTCTTTGCTCTTTAAGAACTCTCAAAAATTTTCTGCAGCACGACAGTTTGAAAGCATTGATTCTATGGTGGTCACCTTTCTTTATTATGCAATTTTCATAAACATACATCACTACAGGAAAAACCATAGCTTTGACTAAATGGATCTTTATTGGTAAGGTGATTGATTTCTGCTTTTTAGCATGTTGTCCAGATTGGCTATCACTTTCTTTTAAAGGGGTAAGCATTTTTTAATTTTATGACTTCAGTCATGGTCTACAGGGATTTTTTGAGACCATGAATATAAAATTTGACAGTGCTTCCATTACTTCTCTTATTTGCTGAGAAAATAGAGACCATCATGAGTTCCCTTTTCCATCAGTTTCTATAGCCTAAATCCCCTCAATATAATTTCTCATTTTTTCTTTTTTTCTTTTAGACTCTAAGGAAGAAGTGGCCTTTTTCTTTGCTAAGACCAACTCTTCTATTTGCACTTTTGACCCAATCCTTTCTACAATTTTGGGAGATTGCCCTCTTTGATTATCTCTACTCTCTGTAATCTTCAATCTCTCTGTGTGCACTGGCTTTTTCCTTGTTGTGTTTCCAGATCTCTCTTAACTTAAAATAACCTTCATTTGACCTTGATATTCCCTCAAGCTGTTGTCCTATAAAATCTTCCTTTCACAGCTAACTTCTTAGAAAAGTCAATATACTTTTATTTCTTCCATTTCCTCTCCTGTTACTTATCTCCCAATCCTATACAATCTGGCTTCTGACTCTGGCATCAGAATAAAATCATTCCCAATATAGTTGCCAATGCTATCCTATTTATCAATTCCATAGGTAGTTTCTTATTTTTCACTTGTCTTTAGCTTTCTTTAGTTTGTTGATACTGATCAAATGAAATATTTGAAAAGTACGCACTTAAATGCTTTTGCCCTTTCTCCTCCTTGTCTTCCTGGAAATGCTTTGCTCCTTTAATTTTCATGACACTGTTTTTTCCTGGATTTCCAGCTTTCTGTCAGACCATGCCTTTTTTGTCTTTGCTCAGTTATTATCCATGTCACACTCCCTATATATGGATATTACATAATACTCTGTCCTGGACCCTCTTATTTCTTCTTATAGTATGTCTGGTGATTTCATCAACTGGTATGGATTTGGCTATCATCTCTATACAGATGACTAGCAAATCTACATATTCAGATTTCATCTTTTCTGAATTCTGGTCCCAAATCACCAACTTCATACTGGACGTCTGTCTTCTCCTAGATATCCCATAGATATCTCAAACTCAACATATCTGAAAGAAAAGCCATTATCTTTTCCTCTAAATCCAACATTCTTCCTTTCTTCTCTATTTTGTTAAGGACACTACTATACTCCCAAATACCCAGGCTGGATTAGAATAATGCCCCATATTCAATCAATTGCCAACTTTGGTTGATTCTTTCTCTGCAACATCTTGGATACATTGGTCCTTGTCTTTATATTTTTACAGCTATCACCCTGGATTAGGCACCAAGAAATTATCCTCTCTTGTTTGGATTACTGAAATAGCCTATTAATTGGTCTCACCTACATTTTTGCTCCCTTTCTAATCCATCCTTGAAACAGCTTCCAAGCTGATATCCCAGTACATACGCATACCATATCACATTCCTGTTCAAGGAACTTTCATGTAATTCCCTTTTTCTTCTAGGACAAAATAGAAAATTCCCTTTGGGGCAGTTAAAGCCCTTTATAATTCGGCTCTAATATATCTTTGCAGACTGGTTTCACATAACATTCCCTTATATAATCTCATAATTATTTATATAAATAAATATTATATATATAATTATAATTAAATTAATAAATTTCAGCCAAAGTGGCTTGATTTTTGCTTACTCTACCATAAACTCTATATCTGATTACTCTGTCCTTGTACATCTGACCTCCATGCCAAGAATTCTCTTCCTTTTCATTACCATCTCTTAGAATCCTTAGTTTCCACAAAGCTCAGCTCAGGTGCTACATTCTTCATGAGGACTTTCCTCATCTACCTTCCCCTCATCTGATGTTTAGCACTTCTCTTGACAAAAATTCCTGTGTATCTAATTTGTACATAATTAATATTTACTTACATGTTATTCTGGACTCTTCCCTTATTATGTAAGCTCCTTGGTATCAGGAACAATTTTAATTTTTTTTCTTCATAAAAAGTGCCTGGTACATAGTAAATATTCAATAAGTGTTTGTTTCATTATTTTAATAAAATTTTTCTGTGAATATTTTGACATATATGTACATATCAATATCTATGTAGATAGATATCTAAATAGAGATCTAAATGTGTATACTATATGTATATATGTAGATTCTATGTAATTCCCTCCCCCCTGTATTTTCTTCTGTTGTTATTACCCTCCTTGAAGTAAACTTCCAGTAGGATGATTACTGGGCTAAAGGTTTATTGATTTTTCTCATGGAATTCTAAATTGTTTTCTCAAACTGCTTGAACTAATTTATGACTCTACAATCAGCATTTCAGTGTCTTTCTGCACACTCTCTAACACTGACTATTTTTGTCTCTTATCATCTTTGCCAATTTCATGGGTGTGAAACAAAACTTCAGAATTGTTTTACATGTATTTTTATAGAATGTCTTTGCTGGGTTGGTAAATTCATCAGAGAATTATTTGGAGTATGAACCTTGAGGTTTGGGTTACATCTCCACTTTCTGTAACAAGACTCTGTATCTATCAGTTCTGCAAATATTTATTGAGTAATAGATCATATTTATCAGGTGATTCCAAATCAATATTTTTTCCAGTACATCTTGTTGCCTCTTTTTGTGATTTTAGAATGCTGGTTATGTGTCTAGGATTTTGCTGTATTCAATGTTTGAATAAATAAGTTAAGGACATCATGGTAAAGTAAATTTACAAAATACCCAGTAAGTTTATCAATCCAATCTCATCTTATACCTTCCCTCCACCCCCCCACCTTTTCCTCATTTGAGTTGGCCTTCTTTTTCACATCAGGTGCTCAGTGATACCATGTTCTCTTCCAGCAAAATGAATTCTCAAGTCCTTCATTTAAACTAAAGTATAAATCATACACTTTAGATCTACAGAGCACTCAAAAAGAATGGGATTTAATATTTAAATTTCACCTTTACTACTTACTATGTGATATTTGAAGTTACACCACTTCTTTAGGCCTCAATTTTTTTTTCTAAGTTGCCTAAAAATGAGAAGATTGGAGTAAGTGACCTCTGAAATCCCTATTAATGCTAAATTTGATGACCTTAATTTACACTCTTTTGAGAATGAAAAAAACAGGCCTGGAGAAGGGCATTAGTTTGCCCTAGATCATATGACTAGTAATGGTGAAATTAGAATTCAAGTATCCTGATTTCCATTTTAGCATTCTTTGCTGTCCCTCTAGTGAATAGTAATTACTTATTATATTATTCCTCATAGGATATTTGCATTTTTAACAAGGATCAAAGTCTTATACTTTTTTTTTGAAGAAAATTTTTTCAAAGTTTTATATATATGTGTGTGTGTATGTGTGTGTATATACGTATGTATTTTCCCACTATCTACAAAGAAAGAGTTAAGTAAAATGGTAGACAAAATTTCTTTGTTTGATACCATAGGCAATATTATGAACCCATGGGTCAACTCCATTCCATTTCTACAGAGAAGATGGAAGTATGTTCGATCCAGTTCCCCGGGATTATAATTGGTAATTATAATTAATTGGAATTCAACTATCTTTAATCTTGATTTCACTTGCATGCTATAGTCATTCTGTTGTTTTCCTGCTTTGGCTTAGTTTGCTCAGTTCACACAAGTTCTACATTTTAAATGGAAAAAAAATGGATTTTTAACAGAACAACTCCAGGCCATAGAGACCTTCTGATATCTGGAGTTTCTTCCTTTTGTGGGGTAGGGAAGGAATGTGTCCTGGAGGTTACAGTTTCCATATTGATTGATAGGTGATTATGACACTCTCCATGCTATATTTTTTGATGACCATGGCCAACTCAAAGAGGGGTGGAGAAAGGGAGCTACATTTTTAACACTAATTAATTATATATTTTGGCAACCCATTTAACTTTTCTGGGCCTCAGATGAGTTTTCTTTAAAGTCAAAGGTTTGGACTAGATGGACTAGAAAAGGTAACTTCCAGATCTAATTTTTTGGTTCTATGGTTTCTAAGAAGAAAAGTTCAGTAATGTTTCAGCAAGAGACAGGCTGGAGGCCACTTTACTTGAAAACTAATTGGAATAGTGGTTAATGTGGCACTCATAATCAAACTTGAGTTCAAATCCTACCACAGACACTGTGATCCTCGGTAAGTCAGTTAATGTCTTCTGACCTCAGTTTCCTTATCTTTAAAATGGGTTAATAATATTAACAACTCACAAGATTGTGGTCAGGATCAAATGAAATAATAATTGTAAAACTCTTTGAAAACCTTAAAATCATATACAAATGCTAGCTGTTATTATCATTTTTACTTCTTTCCTTCATGCTCCAGCGGGCTGTTCCTGATACCTAGGAAATGGGTAGAAGAAAGAGCTCTTGCCTTCACTTGGCCTTCCTGACTCTTGCTAATCTTTTCTTTTATGGTCCTGTAAAGCAGAACTTCTTAAACTTTTTTTCACTTGTGATCCCCTTTTACCTAATAAATTTTTACATGACCCCAGGTATAGAGGTATATAGAAGATATGCCAGTCAAACATTTACTACTAATAAATCATAATTATATGACCCCCACTTTCAGTTATGTGACTCATATGGAGTTGTGACCCATAGTTTAAGAAATTTTTCTGCAAAACATCTCATTTTGGGCAGAGGGCTTGAAAAATATTAAAACTGTGAAGCTACCTATTCACTCAGGATTTCAAAGAGATAATGCTTTTGATCAAGAAAAAGTAGATAGAAATTCTTACACTCATTCCCTCAATGGGCATTGCCTAAATGTGTATTATATAACAGATATTGTACTTGGAAATGGGGCTACAAAGACATAAAATAAAATGTTTACTGCTCTCACTATTAAGTGGAGAGAACATGTATTAATAAAATGAATTTAAAATATATATAAAACATACCAAACAATTTTCAGGAAGAGGGAAGAACATCAGTGTGTGTCTGTATGTGTGTGTGTATGTAGGGGGCAGGGAGTGAAAATGTCTTGTGTGGGAGATGGCATTTGATTTACCCCTTGAAAGAAGTTCAGAATTCTAAGGTAGAGGCGATAAGGAGGAAGTACATTCTAGGTATGTAGGGAACACAGACCAGGCACATAGTGAAGCATAAATCATGTACTTCAGATATTACAGATTGTAGGATGGAAATGTGATTTACCACTAGATTCAAATCCTGTCTTTGCTACTTAGCACTTAAGTGATGTTGGGCAAATCACATCATTTCTCTCTCTGGTTCTCAATTTCTTCATCTAATAAAATCAAGGGAGATGGAATTTTGAGTACTGAGAATAACAAGAAAGGAATTTTGGCTGAAATTTAGAGTGAGTAAAGGAAAGTAATATGCACCAAAATTGGAAAGATAGGCTGGAGTCAGATTATGAAGGGCTTTAAATGTCGGGGTAATTTGTAATTTTTTTCCCTCAAGGCAATAAGGAACCCCTGAAATTTCTTGATTAGAGGAATGGCATAGTCAAACTGATACTTTTTTTTCCTGAAGCAATTTGGGTTAAGTGACTTGCTCAGGGTCACATAACTGTTGAGCATCTGAGAATGGATTTGAACTCAGATCTTCCTGACCTAAGATCCAATGCTCTATCCATTATGTCACCTTGTTGCCCTCAATGTTTTCCTGCTTTTAGAATATGTTTGGCGACTTTGTTTTTTTTTTAAATAATAGCTTTTTATTTTCAAAATACATGCATAGTTTTCAACATTCACCCCTGTAAAACATTGTACTCAAATTTTTCCCCTCCTTTCCCCCTACTCCCACCCCTACACAGCAAGTAATCCAATATATGTTAAACATGTGCAGTTCTTCTTCTGTTACACAGTTATCATGCTGCACAAGAGTTATTAGATCAAAAAGGGAAAAAAAATTAAAGAACCCAAGCAAACAACAGCAACAACAAAGTTGAAAAATACTGTGATGTGATTCACATTCCATCTTTACAATCAATATCTCTGGTGTAGATAGTTCTCTCTTTTACAAATCCATTGGAACTGGCTTGAATCACCTTATTGTTGAAAAGAGCCGTGTCCATCAGAATAGATCATCATATAGTCTTGTTGTTGCTGTGTACAATGATCTCCTGGTTCTGCTGATTTCACTCAGCATCAGTTCATGCAAGTCTCTCCAGGCCTCTCTGAAATCATCCTGCTGGTCATTTCTCACAGAACAATAATATTCCATAACATTCATACACCATAACTTATTCAGCCATTCCCCAACTGATGGGCATCCACTCAGTAACAGTTCCTAGTTTGGCAACTTTGTGAAAGATGGAGTGGAATGAACATAGATGAGAGACCAAATATGAGACTATGGCAGTAGTCCAGGGAGATTCAGGGGAGATAAGTACCTGACCTAGGATAGTGACTGTAGGAATGAAGATAATGAGACAGACATGAAAGATATTGTGGAGGTAGAAATAGCTAGATTTGACTACTAATTGGCAGGAAGAGGAAAGATTGAGGAATGACTCTGATCTATCAAATTGGGTGACTAAATGATGGTAGAATTCTCAATAAAATTAGGCATGAGATTCAAATCCCATTAGAATGTCAGAAAGAAAAGTGGGATTATTTAGAGGGTGGAGATTGGAGAATGAATTCTTTTTTGGACATATTGAGTTTGAGATGTCCATGAGATATTCAATTGGAAATGACCAAAAGACATTTATCAATATGAGAATCTGAAAGATTGCTATATCTCTCTCTCTATATATATATCCATATATAATATTTTGTATATGTATATGTATATTTGTTATTGTTCATCCTTTGTTTTCAAAGAGGACCAATGACATCCAAGGAGGAACTTACCATGAGAGAAAAGGAGAAAAGAGGAGAGAGTTTGAGGCAGAATTGTGTAATATTCTCACATATAGCAGGCAGAAGGAGTATGGATGATGATATCACAAAAAAAGACTGAAAAGGAGCATCCAGATGCTTAGGGGGAGAATGAGGAAAGAGCAATACAGTAAAAATCAACGATGAAGAGAGTATTTAGGAGGAGGCAGTTGCTAGAAGTGTCAAAAGTTATAGAGATAAGAAGGAATGCACCACTATCAGACTTGACAGTTAAGAGAACTTTATCTAGGAAAGGGCAATTTCTGTAGTGAGGAGAGTAAAAACCAGATAGCAAAGAGTTGAGAGTTGAGAGATGACTAAGTTGAAACAAAAAGTGTCGATAGTTTCCTCTCCTCCCCCCAGAAATTTGGTTTTAAAGGCTTGAGAGATAGCAGGGACTAGGTTGGCCAAGAGAGCTGTGGACCATGAGAGTTCAGGTCCCAGAATCCATGGACCTAAATAGGAACCCTACAGATCCCACAGATTGATCAAGCAAAGGATTCAGTACCATAGGAACAGAGAGGACTAAAAGAAATCAGGACAGTTCCAGACTGGCTTCCCATTACACTTAATTTTATTTCAGAATGTAGTGTCAGTATTACAGTAAAAACAGCTCTCAGCTTGAACTCAGAAGGCCTAATTCAAGTTCTAACTATATCAATGTCTTAACTTGCTGTACAAACTTCAATTTACTCTCAGATCTCAATTTTGTCATTTTAAAAATATTGGACTAGATAATATCCAAGTTTGTGGAAGAATAGATTTGGAAGTAAGAAGGACCTTGGAGATCCCTTTTTAGATGATACAATGAGGCTCAGATAAGTTAAGTGTTTGCTGAAGATCACAGATGGAGGAAGTAGTAACTCTGAGATTCTAACCCATATCATCTAAAAATCCAGACATTTTTCTATTCCATCTTAATCTTCTATCTCTTATATTCTTCAGTTTATAATTAGTCAGTAGACAAGTGCTTATTTGGGCCCAACAGTGTCCTGCCCACTCAACTCCATTCTGAGAACATAACCCTTCTAGGCTGGAATATTCCTGGGCCAAAGAGATGAAGTCATAGTCCCTGCATACCCATGCCTTCCCTTCCCCCATTCTACCAAATTCCAAGACTGGGATAGATCTTCCCAGGCTTGGATAAGCTTTTATATTACATATATATATATATATATATATATATATATACATATATATATATATATATATATATATCTTTCCCCCATCCTGGACTATATGTTCTGGGAAGTTTAGAGCCCAGAACATTATTCTCCATACAATAGGATCCCATAAATATTTATTAACTGAAATATTCAAATGTAAAATTTTTGCACTAATTTGTGGTTTGAACAACAAGTTTTTTGTTTCTATAGTTTTTTCAAAACATTTACTGAACCCATTTCACTGAAATGGAGCTAAGATGTTTTCTAACTAGAAAATTCTATTTTTAAAAATTGATTTCTTTTAGCCAAAGTTCTATAGGAATAATATCCCAACTATTAGAGGAGTTGCACTACAATCAGAAGGGGGAGCTCAGGAGCCATACACGGTCAGTTCCTGAAGGGGCCAGTATGTGTGATCTCCATAATTCTTGGGGGTAGAGCATCTACCATTAAATAGTTTTCCTTCTACTGCTGCTGAAAAGAGTAGAATGACAGGTACTAATTTCAGAGAAATAGCATTCTGCTCATGAAGGGTCAGTCAGTACTGTTTAAAATAACCTACTTATGGGACCCCTTTAATGCCTTTGGCTAAGCTTATCACAATTTAGCCTAGCTGGATGTGGGCAGGATATATGAGATGACTAAGTAACAAGGGGAATTCTAAGAAACTGTATCCTAAGAAGTGAGCAGTCAGCATTGGATGTAAAAAAAAAAAAAAAAAAAAAAAAAAAAAGATGTGTCCCATTTTAAGGAAAGGACTTGTTTGGACAAGTTGAAAGCTAAACATAATCATGTTATCTAGACAGTGATAGTGATATAGATAGATGTAAGGTTAAACATTTTGGCATGTATGTTGAAGATAATTTTTAGATGCAAGAAATATTAATTTCTCTTGATTAATTTAGAAAACATAATATTTGCCAACTTTTACTTTTTAAAGGCTTTTTATAGGTATCTTTTATATAAATTAGCTTCTTGAAAATGTTTTAATTAAATTTTTTGGCAATTTGGCATATTAAAAGTGTAGTAAAATTTTGTTATATAAGTTCAACAAGTTCCATAAATATTCATTTAATGCCTACTACTGACAAATCACTGTTTTGGCACTAGTCCCTGCCCTTAAGTAGCTTAAATCCTAGTAGAGATGATAAGTTAAATACATAAATAACCATTATACAAACTACTGAAGAATGTGATAAGTGCACAAGAGAAGTATAAATAAGATTCTGAGTGAGTTCCAAGATAAGTAAGATCATTTCCAACTTAGAGGATCAAGATTTCATGGAGGAGGTTTAATTTGCACTGGGTATTGAAGAGCAGATAGGACTCATATGTCTAAATTAAGGTGGCTGGGATTGAAGGGAAAAAAAGGCATATTTAAGGAATACTATTAACAAAGGCATGAATTGGAAAAAGTGTATAAGGTTTGTGGGATGTATTTATAAAAGTCTAGCTTGGATAGAGTATGTGATAACAACTCATACATCTATGGTACTTTACAATTTACAAAGCATTTCTCTTTATAACTGTTTTAAGTTATATTATCATTATTCTATATTATGTTATTTATATGTGTTTATATCATTATATTTATAAATATATATATATATACACATATTTTTTCTACGTACATTTATAGGGGTATGTGTGTGTGTGTGTGTGTGTGTGTGTGTGTGTGTGTTTGTGAGTGATTCTCATTTTATAGGTGAGGAAACAGAGACTAAATGATTTATCTAGAGTCATGCTTTGGTATCAGAACTTAGAATTGTTTAGTTCCTTTGATTCCAAATTAAGGATGAAAAGCTAGGCTGGCTATAGATTTCAGAGAACCTTGAATCTCTGGCTAAGGAATTATGACTTCAGTAGTCAGTAGGGAGCCTTTATAGGATTTTGAACAATGGATTAACATAATTGGCATACTTGGATGGTTAATCAAGTAGTAGTAGTATGAAAGATAGCCTGGGATAAGGTGGGTATAAAGGGTGGAGGTTACTAAGTGGCACAGTGAATAGAGTGCTAGACATGGAGTCAGGAAGACTCATCTTTGTGAATTCAAATTCATCCAACTTAACCTTATTTACCTTAATTTATCATCTGTAAAATGAATTGGAGAAGGAAATAGCAAACCACTTGTATCTGGAAGAAAAACCCCAATTGAGATCACAAAGACTTGGACACAATTGAAAAATGACAAC
Source organism: Myrmecobius fasciatus (assembly GCA_023553655.1). Taxonomy (NCBI): domain Eukaryota; kingdom Metazoa; phylum Chordata; class Mammalia; order Dasyuromorphia; family Myrmecobiidae; genus Myrmecobius; species Myrmecobius fasciatus. Next base: position 107,828 of record JAJPUD010003771.1, read on the forward strand.
AAAAACAAGAAAAAGGGTGGAAGATCAGAATCCTGAAATGAATTCTCTGAATAAGTGACTAGATCACTCCTCCCCCTTATTTATTTATTGCTGAGGCAATTGAGGTTAAGTGACTTGCCCAGGGTCACACAGATCTGAGACCAGATTTGAACTCAGGTCCTCCTGACTTCAGGGCTGGTGTTCTATCCACTGCACCACCTAGCTGCCCCCATCCCCCTTGATTTTTAAAAGAGTCACACAACCCTAGAATCAGGAATTACTGTCTAGTTCAATTTTTGTCTGAACAAACTTTTTTCCTAGTTCCAAAACAATCACATATTAAAGTCAATTTCAAGCACTAAGCACTTATGGAAAAAAATATCATTCACTGTCCCTCTTTGTGGAGTTGAAAAATAATGAGACTTTCCCCCAACCTTGAGGATCTCACTGATAGAGGAGAAGATAAATTTACTTTCACTTATTTCATAAGATCCATGTTGTCATATGTACCTGGGGCACCCTCAGTTGTATCTGAAAATCACCTTCCAAATCTGAAGTTTTTTATAGGTCAGCATTCACTCAAAATGATACTTGAGTAAGTGGCATCCACCTTTTGTTTGGAGACCTACCTCCAATGAGAGAGAATCCACTATGTCCTGAGTTAGCCCATTCTATTTATGGAGAGCTTAAATTGTCAGTGAGAGTTTCTTATTTTAAGCCATAAACTATCTTTCTGGAACTTGTAACAAAAAAAATGGACCAATCCATTTTTTGATGTGATTGTCTTTTAAATATTTCAGGATAGCTAAGATGTCCCCTTATATCTTCTCTTTTCCAGCCTACATATTCTCCCATTCCTTCAGTTGATCTTCATGTGGTATGATTTCAGTTATTAGTTTTGAGCTTTGCATGGCAAATATTTTTTTAAGAATAATGAATCTTTATTGTTTGATTACCTGCATCTGGTACTAATTTGTAGTCTATGGCCTCAGACAACTCTCTGATTTAAGAGTTTAAATATCCCTGTTATTTCCTTTTTAACTCCTTATGGGAACCTTATACTTCCAAAATCACTTTGGAGACCTGGCAGAAATAGAACAACCCAGAGGAGTTATGTAGAAATTGTCTCCTTGTGTATCATATATATAGCCCTATTAGTGATGCAGCTCACAGTCCTTCCACATCAAGAAATTGAAAGCCATAGGACTTTGCTGAAAATAATATTTTTCTATAATTTTAGCAAGCATTTATTAGCATGACACCATATGGCACATGCTAGTCACTGTGCTAAGGGCTTTAAAAATATCCGATTTGATTCTTATCACAATCCTGGAAAACAGATAATATTATTATCCCCATTTTACAGATAAGGAAACTGAGAAAAACAGGTTAAGTGACTTCCCCCAAATCACAAAGTTAGTAAGTACCAGAGATCTACCAGATTTCAAGTCCAGGACTCTCTATATTTTCTTACTTAACTATTCCTAGGTCTTAGCTGACACATACTACTTTGTGACTTACAAAGCACTTTACATAAATTATATCATATAATCTTCCCAATAGCCCTTTGAGGTAGATAACATAAGTATTATTATTCCCATTTAGATGCAGAAACTGAATTTCAGACTTGTTCAACATTGTGTGAAAGAGAATCCTGCAGCTCAGTGAGGAGATTTGATTTCATTAGAAAGATTTCTCAGGTAAATTTTCCTACAAAATTGAGCTTTAATTTGATGCCATCAGGAAAACCGTTTTACATAGAATTCTAAATCTTAGTTTTCCTAGTTGTTTATAACTGATAGTTGTTGTTTATTATTACTGATTTCTCTCTTAGCAAAGTTGATCTACAACGAGTCTAAAGTATAAGTTCTGAACTGGTCATCTATCTTCAGAATGCCTGCAGTCATTGCCTTCAAGTTCTATCTTTTGATAACTAAATGAATAACAATCTTCAGCTGTGATTGATACACTCCGTCACCTAGCTACCATGCTCCTGTCTCCCCACCAGAATGTGCCAATCTCTGTTTTTACTGTGCTCTGGTGGGGGTTATTGCCTCTACCAAGTTGTGCAGGAGATGTGCCTTAGGGTCTATCCTGCAAAGCTGCAGTGCCCCCATGTGTTATGTCTATATCTGGTATGGTTCAGTTGGACTGTTAAGATTGGAAGGAACCTTAGAGATCTTCAAATCTTCCAGTATGCTTCACCTTATAGACAGGGAAACCCAGAGAGGTGAAATGATTTGTTCTGGGTCATACAGGTAAATTATAGTAGATTTGGGACTGCCACCCAGATACCCTGATTCCCAATCCTGTATTCATTCTATTTATTGTAACTATGCTGCCTTTTTAAAAACAATCAGTAAGACTTTCAAATCAAATTTGAGAATCAAATCAAAATGAGAGATTAATTTGGAATGATGATGATGATGATGATGATGATGATGATGATGATGAGCTTATGATTCTGTGTGGTAACATTCTTGCTTGGAAGGTGGCCATGTTCAGAAGTGAGGAAAGCTAATCTATCACTACAATCTATTGAGATAGTAATACTTTAGGTCTGGAGTCACTGAAGATTAATTGAAACTTAAAGAAGCAGGACACTTCTGATACTAATTAGCCATTATGTATTAGGTTTCCTTTTAGCATAATTGGCAGTAAATAAAAGTCTTGATCCTTGACAACAAGAAACTGAGACAAGAATGAAGAATAAAAGTTGACTTGAATATTTCTCAAGATCAGTAATTTCACTTGTAGCTTTTGGAGTACTCTTTCTCACATATGGACCTCCAGAAATGCTATGCCAGTTTGAGGTTTGAGCTACTCCATGAGTCATTAACCTACCCAAAATCATGTCTAAAAAAGCTCCAATGTTTTTATTACCAGTCAGACAGAGAACACTTTATTTCTGAGCAAAACCATGGTTTTTATTTTTGAGATCTGTTCCCAACTGGCAAGGCATAGTATCAAACTCATATAGAAATATATGAAACCATACATAAGGATCCCTTTAGGCTGCATATTAACTTAATTTTAAAATAATGTTATTTGTTTTATTGCATTTTTATTTATTTTGTTAGATATTTATGCATTACATTTCAATTTGTTTTGGGCTATACTTGGAACTGTTTTGGGCTGCATGCTATGTATTTGATAACTCTATACTAAGATCCTCAATAAAGCCTCTCCTTAATGAGATAGAATGAGAACTTTTAAATCAAAACTCTGGGGCCATGAGCCATCCAAAACAAAACTTATTCTTTTGATTACCCATGCCTGGCACTGATTTGAAATCTGTTGCCTCAGATAATTTTATTTAGGATTAGAAAAGTCTTTGTAATGCCGATTTAACTCCTAATGAAGATCCTGTTGTTAGAAATACACTCTTGACACTGAAAATCAGCTGTCGAGGTGTTATGGGAGCAACCTGCTAGTGGCAGCTGGGGATCTAATTCTGACCAGCAGAATAGAACCTTCATGTGAGAGGATGATAACATGGAGGAAATTTTATTAAAGAAGAATCTTAAGGTATTGTCTTAACGTTTCTGGACAGAAGCTGGCCCCACTCCTCTTTGAGAAGAGGGAGCACTGAGCACAGAAGTGGGAGAACCTTTATACTTGCTAGTGTGGTGCAGCTGCTCCCCTCAGAGAACAGATTGGTCCATTTCTTCTGGGTTACAATCTTTCTGATATGCCCACTACATGTTTCCCCTTAATATGTACAAACATGTTTCCCCTACCTCATCATACAACTTATGTTCAAAAATGGCAGCAAATTCCTCCTAAGGGGTGTGTTGTTTAATATCCAATTAGCCTATTAAGCAGGTGCAGTAGTGATTTGGTCAAGTCAGGTCATTGACCCCAACTAGTTTGGGCTGGATCAGTTATTATCTTAAGTTTTTGGTTTTCTCAAAATCACAAAATTCTTTCTGATTGGCTGAATCCACCTGTGCTTTCCTAGCTCCCCAAAATTTCTTGCTTTCTCAAGGCTTCTATTGATCACTTAATTGTTCTGTGGAATCCTAACCTTCCTTAACCTCTCACATTCTGAAAACCTCTTGTTCAGTGGTACCCACTATCTCACACAGCCTCAAAACTTGCAACACTGTGGAACCCCAACGTTTCAGCATTTGTCACACTGTCTTCCCTAAAACACTTTCAGGGGCACTGGAAAACAACTCACAGGAGTTATGTAGAGGTTATCTCCCTATACATCAACATGTAGAGTCCCAACATTGGAGATCACATGTTTTAACAGATGATTTCATGAATGATTATGACAAAGCAAAACAAAAAACTCTCTCATTATCTTTAGATCAGCCTTCTATGGATGAATTTCTCTAATTTTAGCTAAATTGATTGTTGGACTGTTTGTTGCAGAAACTTATTCATTCAGATATACCAGTGTTCTATTATTCCACTAATAATACCCTTTGAAAATTCAGGATCATCTGCACACCATGATATGGAGGACTGCAGGAAAAGATGGAAGAATCTCTCTCTCTCTCTCTCTCTCTCTCTCTCTCTCTCTCTCTCTCTCTCTCTCTCTCTCTCTCTCTCTTTTTCTGTGGGTGTGTGTGTGTGTGTCTTTCTCTTTCTTTCTTTCTCCTCTCTCTCTTTTTCTCTCTGTCTCTGTCTCCCTCTCTTCCTCTGTCTCTGTCTCTCTCTCTCTGTCTCTCTCTCTTTCTCTCTCTCTCTCTGTCTCTCTCTGTTTCTCTCTCACCAAAACAATTGCAAACTAAGGACCTATGTTCACAAACTGAAGAAATATTGGAGTAATTGGAGATGGAACTGGTTCATTAATTGAGGAAAAGCAATCTATAATAGAGACAGGGCTAAACATGAAGTTTGAAGAGACTTTTATTCAAATCTGGTTATAAACACTTATTAGATCTGCAAACTTTCCAAGTCTCTAAATCTCAGTTTTCTAATCTGCAAAATGGAGTTGAGACTTATAATGTTTTTTCCACAGTATTGTACTGAAAAACAAATGATATAATCTAGATAAAGTGATATATAAACTTTTGTTATTGTTATTATTTTTGTTGAAGGCCTCTGTGGAATTTTCAGCAGCCCTAGAATTCAGAGGGGCAAATGACACAAGTTGATAAGGAATTTAGTCAAAGTGTTGAATTAAGAACTTCCTGACTATCTGGTGTACCAGAAGCTGGAAAGTTTTTTTTAAGACTATCAATAGTGACTCTATAGAAATATTTAATAAAAATGGCTGATTGAAAGATTTATTCATTTGGTATAAATAAAAAGGAATGTATTTCATCAAATAAAATTAATTTAAAAATTATTACATTACTATTACATGCTAGGCATTGTGTTATGCTGTGTGAATGCAAAAACAAGCAAGCAAGTCAGACACTATCATCCAAGAGCTGACATTCTAAGAGAGCAGACAAAAAGGAATCTACAAGTGATGCATGGGGTAGGAAGGAAGAAGAACAAGAGCAGAGCAGCTTGGCTTGGGGATGATCAGGAAGTGCAGAGGAAGTTGAGAACCAAGTCAGATAAGAAGAAAGTTTCTTGGTCAGAGCTCAAGGCCCTCAGGTTATGGCTGGGATTATAGAGTATAACAGTGGTAGTCACAGTATTTGGTTTTGCTCTTTTCTCCTGGTATTATCTTTGTGGTGTGTGGGAGGTTCAAGGGTGTCTAATTTAGGGGGGTCAAGGGCTCCACAGTATGTCCCATAATTGGTGAAAGAAGGATGTGGTCAGATCCAGCCAAGCACTATTCTGCCAATTAGAATTAGATTACTTTAGTGCTGATTTACCATTTTTAGAGAAGGATCTCACGACTACCAGCTGGACAAATATAAAACACATACTTATCTTCTTCTAAACACGACTTCATTATACAATATTCATGTTTTTACATGCATGAATTTTTTACAAAGCATGGAATTAGTGAATTCTTGGTTAAAAATTTATCATGATCATTAAAATGAGGATCTTCCCTTGCTTTCTTCCCTTTTGCACCCTCCCCACTCAATTTATTCTCATGCATTAGCATTCTTATAAGGTGAAAGTATTGGAATTACTCTGTGGGTAAGTCAACTCCCCACTGGGAGAAAATCCTGTAATTACTTGTCACTTAATTCACCATTTACTTGTCATATAGGAAAGTCTACACTGCTGTATAGCACTTATGAAGCTTCTGGTTGGGTGTGATGGTTTCCACCTGCAGGGTCTGCTACTGGGAAAGCTGAGGCTGGCGGATTGCTTGAGTTCAGGAGTTCTGAGCTGCAATAGAACTAAAGCCAATGTGGTACCAAGTCTGGTTTCAGCATATCAACACTCTCAGGAGAGGAAGTCACCAGGCTGCCTAGGAGGGTTGAACCACCTTCAGAACAGATCAGAATAGATCAGAAAATGGAGCAGGTCAGAGCTTTTGTATTGATCAGCAAGATAGGGAGGAAAGGGGATAGGGAGAGGAGCAGGAGAATTTGGTGAAGAAAAAGAAGAAAAAAAGAATCTTCACTTAATAATGTGCTTATTTCCAGAAGTTTATGGCAGTCTTTTGGACTTTGGAACACTTCTCCATAGAAATCACATTATATGCAGTAACCAAGTATCATGACTAGCCCATGATAACCCATTTTGGCATAATGAGACTTTTGCAATAAAAAGGAAATTACAGTAGAAAGTAATATCTATGTGATATTCCAAGAAGGAATTAATTAGTAAATAGCTAAGATGAATTTAAGTCTATTTTCAAAATACTTTGTTTCAAACATAGAAAGAAAAATCTTTTTATATTTCAGATTTTATAATAATAATTAGGGGCAGCTAGGTGGCACCAGCCCTGAAGTCAGGAGGACCTGAGTTCAAATCTGGCCTCAGACACTTAACATTTCCTAGCTGTGCAACCCTAGGCAAGTCACTTAATCACAATTGTCTCAGCAAAAGAAAGAAAGAATAACTGAATTTATTTTTTAATTATATATCAATTTTATATTGCCTCAGAAAAAGAAAGAATAATTGAATTTATTTTTAATTATATATCAATTTTATATTGCCTCAGCAAAAGAAAGAATAATTGAATTTATTTTTTAATTATATATCAATTTTATATTTCAGATACTGTATCCCTAATCTTAGGAATTCTACTTTCAAAATATCTCTCCCCTCTTCTCCTTCCTTTCAAGCTGTATTCCTACCATAGGCTCTCATTACCATCGACTTAGTGTATTATTGTAAACTCCTATAAAAAATTCCTGCCTTTAGTTTCTCCCAAAATCAAACCAGATCATTATTCACACTTACCAGAGTAATTTTTCTTATGTATAGATGCAAAAATGCCACTCTTGTTCTCAAAACCCTTCAGATAATTTTAACAATAACTCTGAAATCTCAAGGCATAGAGATAAAATCTCATACTCATTTGATTTAACTTCTAGACTTTTTGATAGTATATGAGTCATTCTGAAGGACAAAGGATATTGAAGATGTATATTATGTGTCCAGGCTTCCTCCCCACTACCTAGGTCTCAAAATTTTTCCCCTAGTTCTAAGAGATTAGAGAAAATACATCATAAATCTCAGCCTAGGTAGAACAGTGGATAGAGTGTTAGATCTGGAATTAGGAAGTCCTGAATTCAAATCTGCCTTTAGATTCTTAATAGCTATATGATCCTGGGCAAGTCATTTTATCATTATCTACCTTAACTTCTTCAACTATAAAATAGGGATAGCAATAAAATTTACTTCCCAGAGTTATTATGAGGATCAAATGAGATAATATTCATAAAACACTTGGCTGTCTTCAGGCTCTTATTAGCTATGCTATAGCAGGCAAATTGTTTTATCTTTATCTCAAAGTTTTCCTGACTTCAAGGCCAGTTCCTTATTCCCCAACCATAGAGCCTCTCAAATGACAGTAATTAAATCTGCGGGTGACACTTTGCAGATTCCAGTCTGAACAGGTGTTTTTGTTTTGGTCTTGGGAATTTTGAGATGGGAAACAAGAAATGTTGTAAGACTCAATAATTTTATAATAATAGATAGTATTTATATTGCATTTTAAGATTTGCAAATCATTTTACAAACATTATCTCATTTGATCCTCACAACAACCTCAAGAGGTAAGTACTATTGTTTTTCTCATTTTATAAATGAGAAAATTGAGGCAAACAGTAGTTAAGTGACTTGCCCAGAATCACTGAGTGTCTCAGGTTGAATTTAAATATGGGTATTCTTGATTCCAAATTCAATGCCCTATAGTGGTTGAATCACTTGGTTGTCTCATGTGACTACTAAATAACTTTGAATGAATAATACATATAACTAATGCTTTTAATTTTATCAGGCATTTATCTAACATAACAACTATTTTATTACCTATGGTGTTGAGGTTTGAGTTACGAAAAGATATGCTAAATATGGAAAAAATAGAAGTGGCTCATGGGAGCATGAGGTGGACAAAGTCAATGAGTACAAAGGAATGATTGACTCAGAGTTCACTCTTTCCCATAACACAGAAGGAATGGTGTTCTAGGTGACTGATAGTTCTCTTGCCCCATGTTTCCAACTGCTAATAAGGTGGCATGTCACTTGTGGGCATACACAAATGAACTTAATTATGAATATTAGATATTCAAATGATAGTGATGAGAACATGGAATCAAATATATAATACAGGCAAATAATGCCTATGACTTTCTTTTTTGGCTTATGGACTTCCCCTTTTTACTTATTCAAATAAAGTAAGAATATTTATACTTCTGGAAGGTAAAGATTATTTTTTTGTTTTCTCATAGTATCCTCATAGTCTTGTACAATGTTTTGTCTTAGCGAATGCTTAATAAATGCATGATAAATAGATGAATAAAAAATTTAAAAAGAATGTTATATATATGCATATAAAGTGAAGTTATATATATTTATCTATCTTGGATACTGGTACTTTCATCCTCTTGGACACACTAGCCAAACTTGTATTATGATGAGTATTTCCATGGGGGTATCTGATTCTTTTCAGCTCAGCTCAAACAAAGAAAAAGCAGGTTTCCTTAGGAGAGACACTAGAAAGAAGAGAGATTTTTTCTAAAGATTTGGAAGAGACTTCTTATTTCCATAATTTTAGTGTTTAAAGATATATTTTCAATTTTATTTACTTTAATTTGTGATTTTCTTTTTTCCTTGGTACAAACTCTACACTTATACTTGCTGACCATGTCAGGTGTTATATGAAATGGAATGAAGATTCCAGAGAGAGAATTAAGGAGACTGAATGTGGATCTAACATAGTATTTTTCACCTTTTTGGTTTTTTCCTTTCTTGTGTTTTTTTTTCCCTTTTGGTTTTATTTTTCTTGTACAACATGAAAAAATATGGAAATGTGTTTAAAAGAATTGCACATATTTAACCCATATCAGATTGCTTGCTGTCTTGGAGAAGGGGGAGATAAGAAAGGGATGAAGAAAAATTTAGAATACAAAGTTTTACAAAAATATGTTAAAATTATCTTTTTTGGAAGAATAAAATACTATTAAAACATTTTTTTAAAAAAAGAGATGGATTGAAGATATAAGAAAATTTATTTCTGAAGAAAAGAACTAAAGAAACTCAAGAAAATTTATATATAATACATACATATGTGTGCGTAAGAAATATTTTGCCTAAGGCAAAATGGAATGAGTTATGAGCCAAATTGTAATACTTTCAAACCTGGGAGTTTTTCATCTTTCTGAACCTCAATTTACTTTTCTGCAAAATGAATAGATTAATAAATAATTTGTCCATTTTTTTTCCAACTGGCTGTTAAGAAAGTACTCCAAAAACCTTAAATCATTATTAAAACATGAATAATGATAATGATTATGAAGAGTGGAAAAGCATAGTCTGTATGACTTCCCTGGTGGGAATAAAAAGGAGATAGTGAGGGAAAGGAACCAGCATTTACTAAGTACTTATTATGTGCCAGGTATTGGGCTAAGAGCTTTACAATTTTTTTTTCTTTTTTTCTTTTTGGAAAAATCCTTCAAGATAGATGCTATTATGATTCTCATTTTGCAATTGGGGAAACTAAGTTGGACAGAGGTTAAAGAACTTTGCCAGGAATTGCATAGTAAGTGTTTAAAACAGGATTGTCATTTTGACTTCAGGCCAGGTATGTATCCACTGAACCACTTAGCCACTTAGCCATTTCCCCCACCCCTCCCCTAGATGGCAGGATATCCACTACATGTTAATTATGTTAAAATACTTGACAAATAGAATATATGTATACGTATTTCCACACTTGTCATTGTTGGGCAAGAAAAATCGTATCTACAAGAAAGAAAAATCAGATAAAGGAAACACAATGCAAGCAAACATCAATCAAGAGTATGAGAATGTTATATTGTGGTCCGCATTTCACATCCCTCTCTCTGGGTATATATGGCTTTCTTCATTGAACAATTGGAAGTGGTTTGAAACATTTCATTGTTGAAGGGAGCCATGTCCATCAGAATTGATCGTCATATAGTATTATTGTTGCTGTGTATAATGATCTCCTGGTTCTGCTCATTTTGCTCAGCATCAGTCCATGCAAGTCTCTCCAGGCCTCTCTGAAATTGTCCTGCTGGTCGTTTCTTACAGAACAATAATATTCCATAACATTCATATACCATAATTTATTCAGCCACTCTCCAATTGATGGGCATCCATTCAGTTTCCAGTTTCTAGCCACTACAAAAAGGGCTGCCACAAACATTCTTGCACATGTGGTGCCCTTTCCTTCCTCTAAGATCTCTTTGGGATATAGGCCCAATAGAAATGCTGCTGGGTCAAAGGGTATGCACAGTTTGATAACTTTTTGAGCATAGTTCCAAATTGCTCTCCAGAATGGCTGGATCCATTCACAGTCCCACCAACAATGTATTAGTGTCCCAGCCTTCCCACATCCCCTCCAACATTCATCATTATCTTTTCCTGTCATTTTAGCCAATCTGACAGGTGTGTAGTGGTACCTCAGAGTTGTCTTAATTTGCATTTCTCTGATCAATAGTGATTTGAAGTACCTTTTCATATGACTAGAAATGGTTTTAATTTCATCCTCTGAAAATTGTCTATACCATTTATCGATTGGAGAATGGCTTGAATTCTTATAAATATGAGACAATTCTTTATATAGACAAAATAATTTTCAAAATATCATTCTGTCATTGGAAGGAGGTTTTGGTTTTTATACTCATTAAGATGAAATTGGTCATGAGTTGGACTTATCCATAGACTTACAACATGGTTCCCTGGATGATCATTGTCAAAGCAACTCGCAGTATGCTTACTTGTTTAAACAATGACATGGTAAAATTGTTATAAACATTTCTCTGCACAGGGCACAGGGGGTACAAAGACAGAAATAAAAGAGACTTATGCCCCAAGGTATTTACGTTCTATTGAGTAAATACAGCATGTAAACAAATCCAAAACACCTACAAAGGGAGAGAATATGAATAATGGGGAATCAGAAAAAGTATCATGTAGAGAATGTCACATGATTTTTGTGTTAAAGAAAACTAGGAACTCTACAAGGAGGTCGAAGGAAGGATTGCATTCTGAATATAACATTAGGGGAACTACTTATGTAAGCTATGAAAGCAAAGAAGTAGATTATCATTTTGGTGAATAGCTTGTTAGATTCAATGTTTTAAAGGTTTTGTATTTTCTCCTACAGATTGTAGGGTGCTGTAAGGAATCTAGTGAAGAATCCCAGTAAGTCTTGTACCTGAGGGGGCTGTTCAAGGGTCATGTATCAAATAAGAGTATTTAATGTAGTGCCTTCTTTGTTCTCAGCCTATAAAAACTCCTTAGTGGAAAGGGACTTTTAAATTCAGTTAGGAAACTTTATACAACTTGCTTAACAAAGTCTCCCACTCCAGACTCTGAATAGCTATGTCCCCAGATTCTCCCAGCCAAGGAATTCAGATTGTGGTGCTTCCTCATAGAGGTGATGATGTATGTTGTATGTTGTCTATTTGTTTCTTACATTGTCTGGGTGATCACTGTGTTTGTTAATTGTGCATTACCTTTATGCTAATTTTACTCTTTTCTTATATCTTGTTTAAGGTTCTAAGGTTCTAAGCAGTAATAAATTTCTCTATTTCACCCCTTTAAGACTGTACCTGTTGAATGCAAAATCCTCCGAACCTAGGTTAATCCTACAGGAACTATTAAGGATTTTTTTTAGCAGAATTGTGGCAAGGGGAAGTTTTATGTATCAATTGGGCAGCTGTGTGGAGGATGGATTATTTATGGGAAATATTAGATATAGGAAGATCAATTATAAGGCTATTGCAATAATTCAGAAAAATGCTAAACACCTGAACTAAAATAGAGGCTGTATAAAAAAAGAGAAGGGGATGGTTGTAAGAGAAGTTTTGGAGGTAGAATTGATAAGACTTGGCAACTGATTATATAAGAAATGATAAAGAGTTGAGTTGTGGATGACTCTATTGTGGCAACTGGAAGAATAGTGATATCATCCACAGAAATGAAGAAGTTTGAGGTAAGAATGGGTTTTATGGACTTTACACTGAATTCCATTTTAGATAGTCTGAATTTGGGATTCCTTCAGGTTACTAAGGTAGAGAAGTACAGCTGGTAGTTGCTAATATTGGATTAGAGTTCAGGAGAGAGATCAGGGCTGAGAATATCGATTTAGGAGTCACCTTTTCATGGATAATTCAAACAATGAATGCTAATAAGATCACTGATTTAGAAAATATATAAAGAAAAAACAAGAAGGCTTTGTATAGATCTTTGGAGATACAAAACTAGTGGTCAGACTATGGAAGAGAATTAAGATTTAACAGTGTCACAGAAACTAGAAAAAAGAGTATCCAACAGGAGGAGATGGTTGATACTGGCCAATTTGTTTTGTCTGGTCACATGTATAAGCCCAAAGAGGACCCTGAAAAAGCTATGAGATGCAATGTCCACCACTTCTTATGGCAGAGGTAGAAAGAGAGGAATTAGAATTACATAATTTCAGAAGGAATCTCAGCAGCCATCTAATCTAATTCATATCCCAAAGGAAGTCTGCTTGAAGGCCTCCAAAAAGAGATCAACCACTACCTCTCAAGGCAGTCTATTCTACTTTCTCATACCTTTAATTAAGGAGTTTTCCCTGACATCAAGTTCTAATGTACTCCTTTTCAATTTCTATTCATTGTTCCTTGTTATGCCCTTTGGGGCCAAATAGATTAAGTCTAATTCTTCTAGCATTTTGCTAATTGAAGACATCTATCAGGCTCTCACTCCACTCCCCTCCTTCCCCCAACCCATTCACATTTTTAGGATAAGCATATCTAGTTCTTTCAACCTATCCTTACATGACATGGAGTGAAGGCCCTTCATCTTCTTGGCTACCCTCCTCTGGACAGTCTCCAGAAATGGAAGCTCCCAGAAGAGAGTCTCTGCCACAAGCTCAATCTTTGTTGACTCTAAAGAGAACAAGGGAACAGGAAGGGAATGAAATATTAAATTTAACTCTCTGGCTGATTCCAATAATTGTTGTTATTGTTAATTAAGGTCATCTTTGAAAAAGGTCATCTGTAGATAAAAAAACATTTTCCAGAAAGTACAATATTATTTTCCTCTTTAATTCACACATGTGGAAAGCTCTTGTATTTTTTTGAATTTCTATTAAAATTCTGGATTTTCCACCAATAATTTTCAAACATCAATGTTTCCAGTAAAGGAATCCTTCTTCACCTTGACTTGCTCCTGATCTTTTTTTTAAATGCCTTCTCCCTCTCTGGAAACATACCTTTTCCTTTTTTGTGACACACAGGCAAATATTTACCACAAGTTTTCTGTTAATAAAACTGGAGTCTCCAAAATTTGCAAAGCAAGAGGGTGGTTTGCCATTCCTTCCCTATTTTCTTTTTTTACCTCATTGAAGAGAAACCGGATGTGCTCATGTGATTGACAGGCAGAGGGGAACTTGTGAAAGTATCCTTGCTGTTCATAAAGAAACTCACAGTTATCTTGGGCTTTCAGATGAGCAGTTGCTGCAGAGACAGCTGACTCTGAGGACCATACAGCAGACATGGAACCAAAAAAAATCAGGGAAGGTTATCTTGTGAAAAAGGTAGGTGCCGGCAACTGCTTTAAAGAACTTTGTGATTCCAGGAGGGGACAAGTCTCCTAACCAGGCTATCTAGAGACCAAATGGCGGAGATGGCTGTGTTAGTTTTTATATTTTTTATTGTATTTTTCATTGTGTAGACTGGGGATTTCATCAATGGAGGGGATCTCTTGGCCAACAAATTTCCTCCATTGCTGTAGATTAACAACTTGTCTGTAACTCATAGTCTTAGAGAGGCAATTAGGAATGGTTGCTTTTGATAATGCTTATTGCTAAGCATTGAATAGTGGTGGATTAGAATAAGGGAGTTTCCTAGTATGTAAAATGTTGAAGGTAGAATCATTATTCACATGTAAAATTACTCAGCTTGCGTGATCATTAAATTTTTAAAAAATATTATTTTATTTTTCCCAATTACATGTAAAGATAATTTTAAACATTCATTTTTAAAAAAAATTGAATTCCAGATTCTCTCTCTCCTTTCCTTCCTTGAGAATTAGGTAATTTGATATAGGTTACACATGTGCAAGCATGCAAAAATATTTCCATATTATTCATGTTATGAAAGAAAACAGACTAAGAAAGAAAAATACTTTTAAAAATAAAGTAAAAAATAGTATGTTTTGATCTGCATTCAGACTTCATCAGTTTACTCTATGGAGGTGGATAGCATTTTGCATTATGTCTTGGAATATGTCATTCATGGTTGACTATTGTACATTCTACAGGTTCACTCATAAAATTTTTAAAAAGTTTTTTTGGGGGTGAGAGGAGCGAGGGAGGAGATGTGAAGTCAATAAGAGAGAATGAAAATAAAATGATTATAGATAAAGATAGTGATAGCCTCCTTTATTAGTTTCTTAATACTGATATGTTTATACAATAACATAATTTTAAAATTCTTTTTTAAAAGCTTGGACTTGAATCTTTGCTACTTGGAATCTATGTGAACTTGGGCACATTACTTAGCATCTCTGAGTCTCATTTTTCTCATATATAAAATGATAAAGTTGGACTAAATGATCTCTGAGGTTTCTTCTAATACTAACTTTTGTGATTGTAATCATTTGGCCAATAATTCATAATTGGTTCACCATTTCTGTAAGACAGCAGGATTTCCAGATTAGAAAACTGAGCTCCCAAGAGAGAGATGACTTTCCCAAATATATGTGAACTATGATGGAGCTTGGAAAGATCATCTACAATAGGTTCCCCCCCCTTTTTTTTTCTGAGTCCTGCTAGTGGGTTTGTCCCCAGTGTCCCCAGTCATTCTGAAACTCTCTTAACAAAATGTGGAGTTCACTGGCAGGGCTGGACTTAGTTTGCATTCTGTGAGAAAAACTTTCATAAACAGAGAGGCAAATGATGTCCTTTAAATTGAGGTTAATGTTCCACTGTACTAAAGGGAAAAGGAGAGTTTTTCCCATTGGTTTAGGTCATATTCTGTCTGAAGTGGTATGAGTGTAAGAGATCCCTCACTAACCAACTGACTTCCTTTTTATTCATAGAATTTTAGATATAAAAGGGATTATAAAGATCAGTCTCTCCAGTCCATTGATATGAGTTGAAACCCAGAAAAATGAAGTGACTCAGCTAAAGTCACACAGTAAAATTAATGGCAGAACTGAATTAAGAACCCAGGTTCCCTGACTTTTAGGCCACTGAGCACAGGCCTTTTAAAACATATTTTATCCTAGTTCACAGGCATTGTCCTAGATCCTGCCTAGCTGGGAGTTGCTGATGAATGACTGGTGCTATTGTCCATGCAGAGTATATCTCACTTGCCTTTCCACAAGGCAGTAATGGATATATGCCTTACTTTTTTATTTTTGTTTACCTAGGCCAAGAGGCAATGTCAGTTACTGGTTTGAGAAACCATTTCAATCATGTCTGACTCTCTGTGACTCTTCATGACCATGAGAAAGATAGTGGAATGGTTTGCCATTTCCTTCTTCAGCTCATTTTACAGATGAGGAAACTGAGGCAAAGAGGGGTAAGTGACCTGCCCAGGTCACATAGCTAGTCAGTGTCTGAGGTTGTTTTTGAACTTAGATCCTCCTGACTCCAGGGCTAGCACCCTACCACACCACCTAGCTGTCTAAAATCTGGGTTCAAATCCCTTTTCTGGCACTTATTAGTTATGTAACACTGGACAACCTGTGAGCCTCAGACAACTCCCTTGGGTACTACTAAGTTAGAGTTGGTAGAGGGAGGAGTTCCCCACACTGAAGAAATCATGGAGATCTTTTTTTATTTTCACATAAATGGGCCAATTAACCTTTGAAAGAAAGAGGTTTAGGAACTGCCTTTAAAAAATAAAACAAACAAACAAACAAACAAAACTCAGTAAGGCAAATTAAAAAGAATCAGTAATTTTGAAATTTTGCCACTTGAGAAAAATATTGAGCCATTAACTTAAAAATTAATATATGAATGTACAACATAGTACATATGAAAATGAAAGAACATATAATTTTTGCTATGCTGCTAGGGAATAGTGATTATAGAACTGTTCATTTAGATAATAAACTTGGATAAAAAAAGAATCATGCCAATACAAATAAACCTCTTGTTGTGGTTCCCAATCTTTAAAAAAATACTTAAGAGTAATAAACAGTGTAACCTATCTCATAGGGTTTAGAAGTAGAAACTATCTTTAGAAGTCATTTCATCTAGTTCTCTCATTTTACTTTCATTATATTAAGATTCATTCTCAAAATCAATCGAATAACAAATAGAGCAGAGATGAGTTCAAATACTCTGACATTAAATTAATATTAGTACAATTTACATCTTCCCACAATTTAGATTCATGTAAACTTCCTTTGTTACTAATGTAAGGAATTCCCACAATTTTATTTTATATTTCTTGCAAATCCACTCATTTCTTAGAAATACTTAGTGAGAATCTTCACAATTTAACAGAAGACTAATTCTGAAGAGAAAGTTTCTACTTTAGAAAAAAAGTTTAGACTGTTAAACAACTTCTTTCTTCTTTTTTCTTCTTTTTCTTCTTTCTTCTTCTTGTTCTTTTCCTTCTCTTCATCCTCTTCCTCCTCCTTCTCCTCTTCCTCTTCCTCCTTTTCTCTTCCTTTTTTTCTTCTTCTCCTCCTCCCCATATTCTCTTCTTCTCTTCCTTTTTCTCCTCTTCCTTCTCCTTTTCTTCCTTCAGTTCCTGCTCCTTCTTTTCCTCCTCCTCCTCCTTCATAAATCATTGCTTCTCTGCCATAATCTCTTAAGATAACTGTTCTCACCCTCAGCGTTTGTGAGTTATTAGTACTATTTCCTGGTAATGGTTGTGAACTCTAATATTCTTTTTCTGTGAATATTCTACCATTTACCCAGGATTAAAAAGTATCTTTAAGCAGGAGTATGGCATTGTGGATAGAGCTTTTGACTTGGAGTTAGAAAGACCTGACTTCAAATCTTTTTTCAATTATTTCCTAGGTATATGATT
Source organism: Myrmecobius fasciatus (assembly GCA_023553655.1). Lineage (NCBI taxonomy): Eukaryota > Metazoa > Chordata > Mammalia > Dasyuromorphia > Myrmecobiidae > Myrmecobius > Myrmecobius fasciatus. The sequence continues at coordinate 125,350 of JAJPUD010003771.1, forward strand.
CTAGGCAAATTACAACCAATCTGGTCTTCATTCTCCTCTTCTGTAAAATGAAAGTTGAACTAGATGATCAAAGTATTAATCTCTTCATATTATATTTTTTGCTGCATTTCTGATATATTTATCATTCTCTGGCAATATTTTAATTAGTTTTCTTCAATTTTTATTTGAATAAAATTAAAGTTGTTCTTATGCAATGCAATTAGGGGAGATAGGAAGGATAGTTTTATTTGATTTTGTTAGTGAGAGAACACCTTGTCCTTCTAGTTTTCCTGAAGTCCAGCATGCAAAGATATTCTAAATAAAAGAAGTGACTTCACTAGAGAATATCTGGGAAAAGTTATTTTTATATGTAAACCAGAGAAGTGGAAACACACCTGCAGAAGTTTGTTGATTGCAGTATCATTGATGTTTTGGTTTCCATTTTAATATTTAATATTTCCCTTTCATTGTGAATCTCAGATTTCCTTAACTCTGTTGTCTGACTGATATTTTCAAAGTTGTATGGGGTTTCTGGGAAGGAGGGCAAACACATTATTTCATCATTTAAAAATTCTGTCCATGATTATATTTTAGAACTTTTTTATCTATAAATCAGTCTCATCACTTGTGATTTAAACTTTACCTATCCAATATATACAATATAGCCAATATAGAACCAATAAAATCTTGAGATGCCATATTGATAACCATTGCAGACCCTGGCAAATTTTGGAAGTGATTGAAATTTATCTCCATTTCTTTTTTTTTAATTTTTTAAATTTTGTTTGCATAACATATGTGTGGGTAATTCTTCAACAATAACCCTTATATATATTTCTGTTACAAATTTTTCCCCCCAGCTCCCCACCCCTCCCCTAGATGGCAGGAAATCCACTACATGTTAATTATGTTAATATATTGGCAAATCGAATATATGTATACATATTTCCAAACTTATCATTGTTGTGCAAGAAAAATCTTATCTACACAAAAAATATATCAGATAAAGGAAACACAATGTAAGCAAACATCAATCAAGGAGTATGAGAATGTTATGTTGTGGTCCACATTTCACATCCCTCTCTCTGGGTGCATATGACTTTCTTCAGTGAACAATTGGAGGTGGTTTGAAACATTTCATTGTTGAAGAGAGCCATGTCCATCAGAATTGATCGTCATATAGTACTGTTGTTGCCGTGTATTTATCTCCATTTCTTATAGCTTCCCTTTTCTCTTTACTTTGCCCTGGTAGTTTCTCTGAGCTTTCCTAATGCTCACTTTTCCTTACTTGGCCCCCCTCCTTTAGATCCAGAACCTGTTTTCAGAAAAGGATTTTTTATGCCAGTAATTTACACCTTAGTTTGAACTTGCCACCTCCTTTCCTTTCCCATCATATCCTTATCTCTAGTTAAGTGAAAAGCTTAGTCAAAGGAAAGAAGGAATTATTTATGGACTATGAAGACTTTTCCAGTGCTACTGAACTTACACTATAAAGATAGATGTTATTCTCTCTCATTCCTATTCTTACTTATTCATATCTGGATCTGTTTGTAATTATACAAGAGATGAGAAATGTTAGGTAATAAATTGCTGTGAAACATGAAATTTTGATTCTAAACTTCTTGTATATTAGTCATTGGGGAATCAGTAATTGTCTTGTTGGGTTAGAAGGAAAAAAAAGATAATGCTACCATTTATATAGTGTTATAAGACAGAGAAAATGGGAGAGGGCAAGGGGGAGAGAGGAAGGGAAGAAGAGGAAGAGAAATAGAGGAAAAAACAGTAGTAACAGAGAGTCTGAAAAAGAATGGCAGTTAACTTTTGTTTTCTGCTTCCCAACCCTGGAATTTATGCAACTGTTATGATATGGATTAATTTCATAGGATAATAAAATATAGAAAGCATGCTGGGTATCATTAGTAAAATCCCTTCATTTTACAGTTGAGAAAACTGAGACCCAGAGACATGCCCAAAGTCCCAAACTGATACAACCAGTTAGTGGCAAAACCAGAACAAGAATGCAAGTTATACAATCAAATAATACCCAGGCTTTCCACTGTATCTTACCTATTTTACTTAGATTACAATTCATTCTTCCAACAGTTCCTACAATAAATTTTAGTGAAAACACTTATAATATCAAAAATAGAGCTCAGAGTTTGACTAGACACATACATCAAAACACAAAATACTTTTTCTTAGAGTATAACTGATTAGTGAATTCCAGTCACCAACTTGGCACATGAAAGGAGAAGTGTTAGAAAGGGGAAGTTAGAAGAGGCTCTTTATTTTGTGGGAGATATCTGTAAAGAGTTTTGAAGCTAATTTAGAACCCCAAATTAAATTTCATCTCTTTTGAAGAGCAGTTTGCTATAGCAATCTACTGAAATCTACATTTATCATTGATTCTCTTGTTCACTCATTTATTCATTCATCAGTTCATTTGTTCTTACCCAACAGTCATTTATAAAATGCTTTAACTTTGGGTGGCAAAACAGACATAAAGAGAAAATCACTGGAGATACATCCAGAAAAGAGACTTTAAACTAAAATACATAGTAATTAGGAAAGGTGGTAACTCTAAATTATGATTCCCCCCCCCAAAAAAAAATCCTATATATGGACAAATGAATTGATGGAGGCATACCTGCCTTTGTGGGGGGGAGACATTTGTTTCTAATATTCATTTGTTATTTCTTTCTGAACGTTAGAGGCAAGTTCCTAGATTAGGAAGGGGGTGAAACTAAAAGTATATATAGAACAGAAGGAAAAGGCTGCTGACTTTGGGCAAATAGTTGATAGTTTCAGTTGTTTTCCTACTAAATCTTGGCTACTCAAGAAAATAGTTCCCATTGCTTGCAAATACAATTAGTCTCATGATAATGAGCTCTTTTCCTTTGGGAAAACTAAGTCTGACTCAGTATCTAAGACTCATATACTCAGAATGGATAGGCATTTGTATAGGACTTGACTTGAAATAGCAGGAAAATCCCCTCCCTATCTCCTCCCTGCTAGCTTGCACATTATTGCTTCAGATGACTCTGAAGTGAGAAATTGGTCCAGGCATACACCAGTCTGGAGACAGAGTTGTAAAGAAATGAGATTTTATTGGACCAGCTAAAGCTGAGGAAAAATGATATTGTAAATAGTAAGCTGTCTTCAGAGTCTGGAATTAATCAACTAAGCATTTATTAAGCACATATTATATGCTGGAGATACAAGAGCAAAAGTTAAATAATCTCTGCCCTATAGAAATTTACACATTTTAAAATGTACATTCTAATGAAGAAAATAACACATATATGTATACACACATATTTATATATATGTATGCAAACATATATGTTGAAATTCAAAAGATTCCTTCAAGAAGAATCTATTTATCTATCTATATCTATATATCCTATACTTATACACACATATATATATGCACACACATATGTATATGTATATATACATATATATGTAAACACATGTATATATCTATCTATCTTGGAGTCTGTAAGATTCAAAGCCTTTGCCAATGTGCATTGGTAAATGGTGTTTTCTCAATGAAATTTCTCTAGATCAGAGAAATCATAGAGCCCCCCTCCCCTCTTCTTCATAAAGAAAAAAATGCTGAGGTGGCAATTCTTGAGTAAGATTATTTTAGCATCCAAACTACTGGGAGAATATGTAACATTAGATGTCATAGAATGTTAGATTTGGAAGGGACCTTAGAGACCATAAAGCACAATATATCTCTGAGAAAAAGAATCCCATCTACAACTAAGTTTTGATCAAAGATCTTCTGGAAGGGAGATCTGTTTCCTTTCCATGTAACTGATTTCAGTATTAGCCAGCTCTAATTGTTTTTTCCTTACTAATCCTTACTATTTCCTTACAAGCCTCAGTGTATCTCTTTGAAAATTCCATTAATTCCATCTTGTTCTGTCCCCAGTTGTAAGCAAAACCACATATGTCCATCAAACACTTTCATATAGCCCCCTTCATTAAGATTTCTCTTCTCCAGGCTATAAACCTGCTTTTAACGGGTCCTCTCATGGGCTGATTTTACAATCCTTTATTACTATGCTGTTTACTTTCACATAGATCAAGACTACTTAAATTGGGGGTCCATGAGTATGTTTAAAAATTTTTTTATAGCTAATTCAATGAAATTAGTTTCCTTTGTAATCCTATGTACTTTCTTAAATGCATTGAAGAACATTATTCTGAGAAAGGGCACACAAGCATCATAAGGTTGCCAAAGGGATCCATGATACTAAAGTCTAAGAACTTTTGTTTTATATGCTCTTATTTTATCAATTTCCTTCCTAAAATATGGCATATAGAATTAAACATAATAAATTATGTGTGACCTAAGACAGAATATAGAGGGACTCTTAGTTTTCTAGTTCTGGACATGAGTGCAGTATAAAATTGTATGAAATTATCATTTTATAGCATTTCAATTAAGTTTTAGAATTTAGATAAAATTAACAGTTTTTTTAATACAGGTGATTGACATTAAAATTTTAGTCTACTAAAACCCATAGATCTTTTCCCTATGGCTTTATGATCATGCTTCCTTTATCTGGTACTTTCATATATATTTATAAGCCCTTAACAAACACATGTTGATGATGATGAAGAAGATTATATATATATATATATATATATATGTATATATACATAGATACACACACATACACACACACACACACACACGTTTTTATGTATTTAAAAGAGGAAACTGGAAAGGCTACATAATCTAAGATCCTTTTTATTACAGACAAATATCAATTTATCCTAGTTGCTTTAAGGAATTACTGTTGCTTCTGAAGGCTCTAAGTTAGGGAAGCTACTTAACAGGTGCATATTAGACTCCTGTGGTGTAGTGGAAAGAACACAAAACTGGGAATCGGGAGACTACTTTGCGAAGATTTGATTATGTGATCTTTGGCAAGTCATTTAGCCTGCCTACATCTAAGTTTTCTCATGTGTAAAATGATAGAGTTGGAATAACTATTCTCTAAAATTCTCTGATTCCAACAGAAATATATTTAAACAAATTATCTTCTCTTACCAATCAACTAATCAATCAACAGGACCTATTATTTAGGATCTATTATATATAGGCGCTATGCTGGGCATTGGGAATGCAAAGGCAAAAATTAAGTAGTCCCTCCTTTCCAGAAGAACATAGACTTATTCCTTCTGCACTATGACTTTCCCCATCATAATTTTGATATATCATGGGTTAGCATAAGAAATTAAATGGGAATTTTCAGGGTTTTGCAGAAGCCACAGGCAACACTCAAAGGCCATCAGACAACCCAGAAAAAGTTTAGAAACTCAGAAATATATGAAATATATGTATAATATTTTATAATATCAACATATTTTAACTTTTGATACCATAATAATTCAGACCTCCTCTCTTAAGGAAGGCCAAAATTTTTATATGTATTTTCCAGATTGTGGGGGTGTCCTGCCCCAACCCCTGAAATGTGGAAGGGATAACTATATTTGATGCATGGAGCATGAACACATATAGGGGTGAAGTAGATACAAAATAGGTATGGGGAGATGGGGAGATTAGGAAAGGATTTATATTGAAAGTGACATATGCTTATTATAGAAAGAAATTAGGAATTATAATTGGAAAAGGGAAGAAAAAAGTATATTCCAAACATTGGGGGTAGCCAGAGCAAATGAAGAGAGATAGGAAATGAAGTGACAGATTTGAAAAACGTTTAAGTGGCCAGCTTTATTGAATAATACCATTCTGAAAGAAGTAAAACATAAGACCAGAAGAATGAGATGGATCAAATTGTGAAGGGCTTCAAGGTCAAAGAGGCAAAATATTTCCTCTTACAGATATTGAGGAGATACTAGAGTTGGGATTAAGGAGGAAAGAGATGTGGTTAGACCTGAGCTTCAGGAAAATCATTCTGGCAGCCATGTAGAAGATGGACTGGAGTGTTGAGGCAGGGAGACCAATTAGGCAGCTATTACAACAGTCTCTTGGAAAGGTAATGAAAGTTTAAATTATGCTGGTGGGTGTTGAGTGGAGAGAAAGGGAGGTAACATTCATGCACTTGGCAATTCTTAAAGTGCTCTATAAATGCTAGTTATTATTGTAGAAACAACACGATTTGGTAGCTGATTGGGTGCATGGGGTAGGTAATAGTGAGGAGTTGACTGTTACCCCAAAATTGCAAATATAGATAAATTAGAAGAATGGTGCTTTGACATATTATATAACCCTGACTCCAAGTTCACAATTTAGCTCTACCTCCCACCCCCCATCCTTTGACGGTTCAACAAAATAGCACAAGTGAACATGAACATAACCTAACACTTTAGTGGTTTACTGTTTATTAGGAGAAGAGAAAGGTGTGCTGATGGTATCTATCATATTTGATCTCATTTTTGTGGCTCTTTTAAAGTTGCATGCATTTATGTAGTTGTAATTATTTTGTATGTTGTTCTTTGTGCTCTGTTCTCTTCACCTTTCATTTATGACATCATATAACAGTCATTTCTTATGATATTTAGTTGAGACTATTTTATTAAACAACTGACAAAGTTGATTAACTTCAGAATCAGAAGGAATTGATTGCCCATGAGTAAAGCCCTTCCCCTTTCTCAGTGTCCGAGGCAACTCCGTAAGATTATATACTGCAATCTCTACCTCTGGAGGGAGTTTCCGTAACTGGAAATTCCCACATTTACGAAATCATAGGTCTGGGGAAAAAAACATTATGTGAGCAGCATGTGCCTCGTTCATGATCTGATCACTATTTCTGGAGACAAGTTCTATACATCACATATTTTCAACTCAGTTTCCTCCTCTGTAAAATCAAAAAAGTTGGATCAGATGACCTTTCATGACCATTCCTGTTCTAATAATTTTAACCTGACACACATTTATTAAAAACAGGGTAGAGAAGTATGCAGAGCACATTGGCAGGCATTAAGGGGATAAAATTTGGAGATTTAGAAAAAAAATCCCTGCCCTCATTGAACTTGTAATGTAGCAAAGAGATATGACATAAATAAACAATACAAAACAATACATGGTAGTTGTTTAAGAAAGATATAAAGTGTTATAATAGGTATATATACATATATATGTGTTTATACATGCACACGTATAATTGTTAGTGAGCAACTAGGGAATACATTGGACAGAGCACTGGGCTTGAAATCAGGAAAACTCATGTTTATGAGTTGTGTGACCTTGGCCAAGTTACTTAACTCTGTTTGCCTCAGTTACTTCATCTGTAAAATGAGTTGGAGAAGGACAAAATCATTCCATATATTTGCCAAAAAAAAAAAACTCCAAATGGGGTCCCAAAGAGTTGGACATGACTGAAGTATCTGAACAGCAACAGCATGATTCTTAATAATAAAGAATATGCTTGGGGAGCGGTGGGGGGAGGAAGATCATTTCTAACTGGGGGATGAAGATGAAGATAAGTTTCCTTGAAGAAGTAACATAAATTTCCTGGGAGAAGTAACATTTGAATTGGGCTTAAAATGAGGTAACCATATTAAATTTATAATATGTAGAGATTCCCCCTTCTATCTCAAACATTAATAAGATGAACATGATAGAGATTCACAATTTCATATGCAGTCTTGTTCTTCTGTTTTCCTTTGTGTAGGAAAATATTCTTATTTCTTAATGTTTGTCAAGTTCATAATCATAAAAATAAATGGATATGTAGAAATTTAACAAGTGGGAAGGGGACAAAGAATAGGCTATTCATTTAGTCTGATATTAGGTGAGGCTGTCTGGCTATCATGACAGGAGAGAAAAGAAAACATTTGCTGACTTTTTTGTAGTGGTGGTTTGCATTGGAAAGTATTGGAACAGGGATGTCATTGTTGCAAAAAGCATTTGTCTTGTTTGCATAAACAATTACCCTTTTGTGCAAATGGCAGCTTTATATAGAAACCCTCTGCTATTTTCAGGTAAGTAAAAGAATCTGCTAGGAGCTCAATATTATCTGAATTGTGTGGCTTCTATGACATAAAAATATCACGGATTAGTTAGTATGAAAAGAATACAAGTTAATTTTTCTTTTCCCTGCTCAAAGTCCTCCCTAAAATATAAATGAGAAAGAGGAACTTTCCTGCTTCTAAAAAAGTTAGTTCATTGCTGATGTAGCAAATTAAAAAAAACCCTCTTTTTTAGGTTGTTGGTTTCTACCATGCTTGCCTCCAAACTCATACTGAGGCAAAACAGGATCATTAAAGAGATCATAATTCATTTTGCTGTGGTTTGACACAATACCTTATGTCTCTTCGCCTTCAGGTCCATGAGAGGAGGGTAAGGAGAGAAGGAAGATAGGTCATCCTTAAGGGATGCAAAACTTAGAGAAATTATATCCTATATCTCACTCCCTGAGTTTTAGCTCCTTTAAAGTGGAAAGTAACCTTGAAAGGGAATGTGGGCTGACTAGGGATGGCAAGCACAAGTAGCTAAGTTTCATTGCTTTGCTTCACTAGGAGGGGACAGATGGAAAGAGACAGAAGGGGATTTTTTAAGGGCTGATTATGTAAGTGTTTCAGGGTTGTTGCTGTTCTTGTTTTTAAAGCACCTAACAGAGTGATCAAGTGGCTGGATGATATAGAGGATAAAGTGCTGGATCTCAAGACAAGAAGATTCATTTTTCAGAGTTTAAAATTTAATACATTTAAAAATTTAATAAAATTTAATACATTTCCATTCAGGGAAACTGAGATTCAGAGAAGCTAAGTAACTTTACCATCGTCTTCTCTCCATTTCTTCTCACCTAACCACCATCATGGGGTAGTGTGGGAAGGCTTTAGAAGTAGCATTTGGGGGCAGCTAGGTAGTACAGTGGATAGAGCACCAACTCTGAAGTCAGGAGGACCTGAATTCAAATTTGATCTCAGACACTTAAACACTTCCTAGCTGTGTGACCCTGGGCAAGTCACTTAACCCCAATTGCCTCACCATAAAAAAAAAAAGGAAAACAAAAAGAAGTAGCATTTGAATTGTATTTAAAAGGGTGAAAGTTGTTTTTAAATCCAAGAAGACCATGATTCAAAGATGGATATATTAAATTTGGGTGTCTGACCTCAAACACTTACTAACTGTGTGACCCAGGGCAAGTCATTCAACTCTACTTGCCTCCATTTCCTCATCTGTAAAATGAGTTGGAGAAGGAAATGGCAAATTGTTCCAGTATCATTACCAAGAAAACCTCAAATGATGTCATGAAGAGGTAGCCATAAAGAGTCAAGAATTAGCCATGAAGAGTCAGATATGCTTCAATGACAACAGAATAATCTTTGTCTCACAAAGTGTCTCCTTGAGGAACTTCTCCTTAGGCCAGTTAAAATTAAGATGAAAGGAGCCACTTTTAAAGACAATAACACTATGTATCCTGGGGATGCTCTGCCCACAAAATTGTGAAATAGATTCTTAGGTGATTTTTGAATTTAAATGTTACTATCCTTACCAGTTATATTTGTCATTGCTTACATTTGCTCATAATAATAACCATTGGCATTTATATAGCTTTTTATGGTTTGCAAAGCATTTTATATACATTATTTCATTTGAGTCTCACAATAACCCTATGAAGTAGGTATTAAATTATAGATATTTCTATTTTACATTCAGGGAAACTGAGGGTCAGAGAAGTTAGGCAATTTTGCCATCATCTTCTCTCCATTCCTTCTAACCTAACCAGGGGGTGGTATGGGAAGGCTTGCTGGAAGAAGTAGCATTTGAGTTTTGTTTAAAATGATGAAGCATGGTATAGAGAGCTATCCTTAAATCCAAGAAGATCAGGATTCAAAGATAAATATATTAAATTTAAAATAAATGAAAAGCACAAGATGTACATAGTAGAAATTCATAGATTTATTTGCAGTCCTCTTTCTGTTTTTTGTAATAGGTAAACATATGTTTGCTACGTTCAAAATCAAAACACTAAAAAAAATCTAAGGCTAGGTAGGATTTCAACACCTGGGATAATAGAGAGCTATCCAATTATGTAAGTAACAGATTTATTTAAGTACCTTCTGCCATTCACAGATAAATGAATCTCCTGGGAATTCAAAATTATTTGAATTTTATGGTTTTTATTACATATATGAAGTCATAGGAAGAGATAATATGCAAAGAGTCCAAGCTCAACAGAATGGCTCTTTGTGTATTCTAGATATTAAATGTTCATGTGACAGAAATTGAGACACACAAATTCTGGGGAATGGCCATTGGGTATGGTGAAGGTCATCAGAAATCTTTGTAAGATGACTCCCCAACCACAGCTAAGGAGAGCCACTACAATAAGGGATCCACTGTAATTTCCTAACCAGTGCATTGGGTTAAGGGCCATTAGCTCACCATTATTGTCTGGGTCTATGTGATTGGCTTGCTGAGGACAAGTTACTGAATGCCACTGAGGATGAAATTTCTTTTCTTAAATATGATATGAACATTCCCATTTCCAGGTATCTCTCAAGAATGGAAAGAGAATGAAATAAGAATTATTGAGTCTTTGAAATAATGGCAACCATAAGCTAAATCTGTATGATAGATTCACAGGTGGTAATTCTTCTTGAGGTACAAAATTCAGTAACCTGAACATCAGCATGAAGACTCTGAAAGGAAAGCAGACGTAAATAGTATCATCATAAATGCCTCTCGTGGCATTTTTGTTTGCTGTTTCTGACAGTGGTACCAAGGGATGATTTGAGGAAATGTATTTTAATTTTCCTTCCTTTTGCAAACCTCAAAATGTAATGAAGGTATACTTTATTCCCCAAATAACCCATTATAGATATATTATCAATGAATTTGTCCAAACTCACATTCAACCTATTTATACTTGTTAGCTCTGGTGTGTTTTTAGCTTTGTTTTTTTAAGCCCCTTAATTGCCATCTGGTACTTCTCTCTAATTAATTTTTTTGCATTGCTTCCAAAATAATCTTTCTAAGCCATCAATGTAACAATTATATTGTCCTGGTCAAAAATCTCCAGTGGCTCCATTTGTTCTTAAAATAAATTACAAATTTCTCCACCTGGAATTTTAAGTTCTCCAAAATCTGAACCCATCCCATCTTTCTAGACTTAATTTACATTATTCTTCTTCAAATATTATTCTCTGACCCCAATTTAAACTAGCCTCCCAGCTGTTTGCAAGGTTGACATTTCAGCAGCCTTCTCCATACCTTTGCATAGGATATTCCTATACCTGAAATGCATTTCTCATCTCTGCCTCTCAGTATTCTTAGCTTCTTTTAAAGCTCAGCTCGAATGCTAGCTTCTAAGCCCTCTCATCTTCCAGTTGTTAGTGCTGTTTCCCTCCTCAAATAATCTTGTATTGACTTACCTTAAGAATACATATTTTTCTTTCTTTTTCATTTGTATTCTCAGTGCCCATCATGACAGGCTCCATGCCTGATAAATGATCATTAATTGCTTTAATTTAAGTTAAATTCTGATGAAATCCAGAGAAACTATTTTCAAATCAAGACAATCTTTCACCCAGAAATCATTACCTCCTTTTGTCTGTTGTCTGCTACATTGCTAAATCAGCTGGCATAGGGAAGGGACTTGTGATTTCTTTGGTTTTGTGAACTCTCCATAAAGAATTACCTTTACCAATGTAGGCCATCTCTTCCTTTTATAGTCTTAGTTACTTAAAGCAATGGAGATTAAATAACTTGCCTAAGATTACACACCAACTATGTCTCAGTGGAGGGACTTGACCCCTTGTTTTCTTGTTTTCATTATACTAAAAGATAAAAGATAAGGCTTTGTTAACTGTTAAGATGAATGGTTAAAAATTAATAAGAATTGGCCACACAAGGAAACTGTATTTAGTTCTTCCAATACTGTGTTTGACACTTTTCATATGTAACTCTGTAGCAAGGGTGTTAATTTTTTGGGTGGATTTCTTGTGGTTCCTTTTATCTTAAGCAATTTTTCAATTGTGAGAAGGGGCCCTGTTTGAGCTAAAGAATATGGAGTGATAACACAAATGAATAATAACTAAAGAAAGAGAAGAATTTGTAACTATTTCCCATGGAGGTTGGCGGGATTTGGAATTGTCCAAGAGTTGTATCTTCAACAAAAACTTCATCGACCATTTATTAATTAGTTACTGTGTACAAGGTCTGTTCTAGACTTCAGCTGTGCAAAGAAAGTTACTATATAAGGTCTACTCTCAAGGAATTTACAGTTAACAAAAGGAAGGAGCTTGCATTCTATTGAAATGAGAAACAGAGACATAAACAGAGATAGACAGATATAATACAGACAGACACAGAGACAGAGATCAAGAGAGACAGATCGAGAGACAAACAGAGGCAGAGAGAGCAAGAGTCAGAGAAAGACAGAAAGCAAGAAAGAGATAGAGTGAGAGGCAGAGCAAGAGACAGACAAAGAGATAGAGATGGACAGACAGAAAGACAGAGATAGAGAGAGCAAGAGAGACAGAGACAAACAGAGAACAAGAGAGACAGACACACAGAGAGAGAGAGAGAACAAGAGAGACACACACACGAGAGAGAGAGAGAGAGAGAGAGAGAGAGAGAGAGAGAGAGAGAGAGAGAGAGAGAGAGAGAGA
>JAJPUD010003771.1:137941-229380 GCA_023553655.1 Myrmecobius fasciatus
AGAGAGAGAGAGAGAGAGAGAGAGAGAGAGAGAGAGAGAGAGAGAGAACAAGACAGAAATACAGAGAATCAGATAGATAGAGATAGACAGGCAGACAGAGACAGAAAGAGAGAGACCACACACAAAGCAGATAGGTTACTTTGGAGTGGAAGGCATTAGCCATTGTGGGGATAAGGAAAGGCTCATGAAATGGTGACTTGAACTGAGTCTTGAAGGAAATCAAGGGAGGGAGATAAAGAGAGAGTTTTTTAGGCAGAGAAGAGAGAAGTATCCACAGAAAAGGAATGGAGATGGAAGAAGGAATGAGGAACAGCATGAGCTCTAGTATGGTGTTCATAGGGCCAAGTTATGATTAGCTTTCAGTGTCACACAGAGGAGTTTATATTTCATCTTAGAAGTGGGATACAAAGGAGAGTGGGACAAGTGGAAAGGAGAAGCCCAGGCAAAGTGTTATGAAGACCATGAGGGTAGAAGCAGGGAAGGCTTCATGGAGGAGATAGTATCTGAGTTAAGTTGTGAAGGAAGGGAAGGAGTCTAAGGGATGGAGATGCCCACTCCAAGATGGGGGACCATAGAGCAAAAATATGGAGACAGGAGAGGTCTAAATGAAAATGGGAAATGGAGATTAATGGATTTGATCAGAACATAAAATGAATGAAGGGGAGTGCCAGAGCCAAGCTCAGGAGTTTTTACTTTATTCATTAGGTAATAAGTATTCACAGAGAATTTTTGAGTAGAGAAATAAATGTGATTATAGTGGTATATTTAGAATCTTATTTGGGAATTAAGTCTTTTAAAAAGCATATAGCAGGGGCAGCTAGAGCATAGTGGATAGATCACTGGCCCTTGAGTCAGGAGGACCTGAGTTTAAATTCAGCTTCAGACACTTGATACTTTACAAGTTGTATGATTCTGGACAAGTCACTTAACCCCATTGCCTTGCCATACACACACACACACACACACACACACACACACACACAAGCACAGAGCAAGTGTCAACTGCACTACACAGTGATAGATCAGTACGGCAGTGGGTGTAGTAAGGAGAGTAAGAGACTTAGGCATTATAATTCCTCCTCTTGAGAAGCTTACAACTTTATTGGAGGAAACAAAGACTAATATACATAAAACAATTAGAAAGTAACAAGAGTGCATGTGATTAATTGTCTGAATGTTTGATATAAACTTAAGAAATCTAGAAAGATCAGGGAGAAGAAATCAGTGTAGGTCAGAGTAGAAATTTTCATTCCCTGAAATGAGAAGTGAGAATAGATGACCTATTTTCAGAGTTTAGTGAAAATTTAAAGATTTGTTTTGGAAAATAATGGGAAATAACTTTATAAAATGTCTCCAAAATCTTAGATGTCCCACTTCCCATACTGATCCTTTCTTACAGGGACCTTCCTGTAACATTTAAAGTTTGTTCCGCATATGGAGGTAACTCATTACATATCCTTGAGTGTATTAGCAGTATTAGTGCTAACAGTGTTAGCCACTCCATATTAGTATCCTGACTTGGGGTCTAGGGACATGGAAATTGGAAGACATAAATATTTTTCAAAAAGTCTCATTCTTTTTTCTTTATGTCGTATCAATATAGGGCAGCATGTTCAATTGCTGGAAACCCATGTGGGTTGTGTTGCTGGAAGATGCTATTGAATTCTACAAGAAAAAAAGTGACAATAGTCCCAAGGGAATGATTCCTCTGAAAGGAAGTACTCTTACCAGCCCCTGCCAAGACTTTGGTAAAAGAATGGTAAGTTTGTTAATTTTTTAAAATTGTTCCCCAATATGGCCTTATTTTTTTCAATTCAACTCATTAAACATTTCCAAAATGTTACCAACATGAAAAACATTGTTTTAGAAACTAGGAGGAAAGATAGGAGATAGCCATAGACCTATGATTTCTTTAGTATAAGGAAGTCCCTGGAAAGGGAACTTTATCTGCAATATATGTTGGCATCTCTCATCTTGGAAAGGTACTTAGAGCAGGGCTTCTTAAATTTTTTCCATTCGAGACTCCCTTTTGCCTAAGAAATTTTTATGTGACCCCAGATATGTAGGTATATAAATCAAACAATTAAAATAAATCATAAAGAAATTTATTTTAAAACAATTATTCAATATAAATATAACTTTACCATTTATAAAAGACAAAAACAAATTTGTATACTAATGAACTGAATGTGTTTATTTTTACAAAAAGAATTAAATCTTGGTAGAATATTTGGTACCTTTTACTCCTGCCAAATATTTCTTGATCCCTATGATCAGTTATGCAATCCCGTATGGGTTTCAACCCACAGTTTAAGAATTTTGACCTAGAAACTGAGAGGCTAAGTTTAGGGTCACACAGCCAGAGTATGTCAGAGGCAGAATTTGATCTTTAATCTTCTTAGCACATAGATCTGACCACTAACCACACTATATCATGCTGCCTTAGGCACGTAACCCTGGCCCAGTCACCTTATATTTTTGATACCCAGTTTTTCCCTCCTGCTCAGATAAATGTTGACTGAACAGAATCACATCAGAAAGTAAGTGGGACTCAATCAGGGTTCTGATAGTATGAAGGTTTATGGAGTTTGAGCTACATAACAGCATTCATGAGTCAGACTTTCACAGGTACTTCTGGGCAGGCTTGGAAACTCTCCCCAAATGTGTTTTTATTTGACTCATAACATATAAGAAGCAGAACTGTCAGCCTTCACCCCTACTGTGGGCACAAGTCTTTGTAGACTGGTTAATTTTTAATTTTCTGCCTAGGATGAGGCAGCATGGAGCATAAAGATAGAGGGTGGGCCTTTAAATTAAGGAACTCTAGGTTCATGTCACATCTCTGATAAATGCCAGCCTCATGACTCTTTTAGTGATTTGAGCTGCCAACCAGATGCTGATCTGCACTTCTTCAAAGGAGTTCCTAATATCAAAGCAATCATAGACTGGTCATAAAGAACTGCAGAATGATTACTATGAAATAATTAATAATAGCAAATTTCACCCTTTGATAGCTCAATCCAATAAATGCTGAGATATAAAGTGAATTCTTCCTGATTACTCCTATATATTTAATTTATATATTTATAATTATATGTATGTAAATATATATATATATATGTATGTATATATATATGTAATTATAATTTAACCAGTGCTCACACAGAACAACAGGAGTCCAGACTTGAGTGTCAATATTAAGACAGCCAAAATTGATTCAAGTAATAGAAGTCACCTTTCCAAATATGCCCTTTTTATTTATGGCAACCTGTGATTCTTTGGAATCTAGGGAGCCTCAAAGGTTGTACTATGGTATACATACTCTGTCCCCAGGCCTGCACAGATATAATATCCCTAACTTGAAGAGAGAGGAGAGGCCAAAAATAAAGAGTTGAAATCTCTGCTCACATACCCTTATTCTGTTTCCTCTTCTCCCGCCCCCATTTGAATGTTTTCTTCCCTTATGCAAATGAAAAAGTCATGCCATAAACTGTTTATCACAACAGCCTGGATTAAGCCTGCTTTTTCTAAATCATAGAGAAAATGTGCTATGGGAGAAATAAAATAGAAAGGATATTTGGAGGGCTATTAAAGAGTAGATGATTATCAAGTTCATAAAATCAGTATTTGAGGTAATTATAGTTGGTATCTAGACCAATCCAAATAAACTTTTAAGTGCCCATTTTGTCTAAGTATATGTCTCTTTTCTCTTTTTCTATTTCCCCCCCACTTTTACTCTTTTTTGTGTATAACCTTAAAACCCACCACCTCTATCCCCAAAGAACCCATAGATCATTTTTAATCCAACTAATATTCTGAGCTAAATGTGAACAATTCTCTTGCTGGTCCCTCCATTGGTTTTTAGGAACATGAGAAATAGCAAAAGTAAGCCATTTTCTCAGAGATAGTCAATGAATTAATATTGGGTGTATTGAATCTTCATAAAATCATATTATAGGAGTAAGAGCTGGAAGGAATCTTCAAGGTCATCCTGTTCAATCTCCTTATTTTACAGATAAAATTAAAAAGGAGATCAAAGTCAAACACATGGCAGTTGGGATCTGAACCTATGTCTTTCCACCATGCCATAAAACTATAGTAATTAAACAAACATTTCAAATTCTAAAAAATCTAGGAAGTGGACAATTTTGTTTTTAACTTGTTAAATTTAATATATGTATATGTATTATATATATAACATAACTATATAAAATGTGCAAAAGATGGTAAAATTTCTATTCTAAAAATTCTGTTTTTGTTCTTTATATATTTGAATGTTTATATTTGTTGATTAAACTTATAATAAAAAGAAAATGCTTATTTTTTTAAAAGTACTATGTGCAAAGGACCAGGGGAAAGAAAAAAAAAGAATTAGTCCCCATTTTATTAGCTTTCTGAATCCAATGATTCTAATTTGACAGAAAAATGCAATAGATATTACTGAAATAGAATTAATAAGACTTAACAACTAATTGGACTGGGGTGGCTAATTGTCTGACTTTTAAGTATGTACTAGCAGATCATAACTAGGCTCAGACCTTTGCTTTGTAGCAGTTGTTCCTTGCTAACATACTATGTTTTGCTTTTAGTTCGTATTTAAACTTGGAACAACCAAGCAGCAAGATCACTTTTTCCAGGCTGCCTTCCTGGAGGAGAGAGATGTCTGGGTGCGAGATATTAAGAAGGCTATTAAGTGCATTGAAGGAGGCCAGAAATTTGCTAGGAAATCCACTAGGAGGTCCATTCGACTGCCAGAAACCATTGACTTAAGGTGATTGTCTCCTTGGGTTTTTTTCTTCCAGGTTTTGGGATTGACCAGACTCTATCAGTGTAAAAACTGCTTCAAGGCCATGAGATTTTATCCAGCTTAGAGCACTAAATGGCCAACCATTTGCTGTTGTTAAACAGTTAAGTTCACTGTCATAAGATGGATATAGGGAGCAATGACCTTGCTACTTGGAGGGAATAGGACTGGAATCAGAAAAGTGTAGTTTATGTCTAGTTAGTCATAAGTTCAGTCTCTGGAAATGGGTTAAGGCAGGAAAGAAAGATCAGGGAGATATTGATTTTGGAGGAATATAATACGGTGGCTGGAGAGAGTCAGTAAGAGGTGCCCTTGAGAGGCAGTAGGGTACAGGGGCACAAGCCCTGGTTCTAGACTCAAAGGACCTGCTTTCAATCCTCCCTTTGTTAATTGTTGCTGGTGAGACCTTAGACAAATAAGTCTCTAGAGCTTGGTTTTCCCATCTAAATGGGAATAATGAATGGGATTGGACTTGATGACTTCTAAGGTCCCTGCTAGCTCTGAATCCTGACAACATTAAACTCTAGTTCTGAATCCTACAGTCTGCACTGCTTGTTCTCTGACCAGCCTATAGCTTGACTGTGGTCTGAAGCAGATCAATGACTGCAGGCGAGTCTTGCCTTGGACTGGGAGTCAAAGCAGCAGCTTATCCAAAGGTCTTCACATTTTCCACATTCATATGAATTTTCTATAAGAAAGGAACCTTTGCTCCATGGTAACTTACATTTCTCTGAAAAATATATTTAGAAACTAATTTTCAACAACACCTTCTCACCCCCACACTTGGTACTCAGAATAGCCACTAGAGCTCCCTGAGGTTGTGAAAGGGATACAGGGATAGTTTCTGATAACTTGCCTATCAGACTTTGTCCTAGAGAGGAAAACCAGACTGTTTCCTTCAATTAGATCAAATGGCATGAAACCAGAATGGGTGGGGGGGCTTTGTGTCCCTTTTGCTTCTGAATGTGTCACAGGGAGCCACACTGTTGACCACAACTGTCAAAGATATGTGTGGGGAGGATGGCTGGGCAATGTTGAGGGGAAGCAAGATAGAAGAAACAGGAAGACTATTTTCTGTTCTGTTGCTAAATATTCCTGTGATAGGGCTTTCTACTTACTCTGTAAAAAAAAAAAAATAAGAACTCCTCTCCTTTCCCCCCTTTCCTTACCTCACTAAATGTCTTTATCTTTTGTTGTTCCCCTTTTTTGATCTGTTTCTATTTAGGGAAAATGTAAAGAAAATACTTCATGGGTAGTTGAGATATTAGTTTGTAAAGGAGCTACACTAAATGTTTCCTTCACATAGCTATAACTTTCTCTTTTGAGTATCAGTAGTTAATTCTTCAAATAGTTTTATTTATTTGCTCAGTTCATTCACACAACAAATAATTGAGTACCTCCAGTGTTCAAATCTGGCCTCAAACACTTATTAGCTGTATAACTTTGGTCAAATCACTTAATTCTGTTTGTCTCAGTTTCCTCATCTTGTAAGATGAGCTAGAGAAGGAAGTGGTAAACCACTCCAGTAACTTTGCCAAGAAGACCCTAAAGGGACGTGAATGAAACTACTGAACAACAAACAGCACACAAATCATTGTGCTAATTGCAATACAAAACTTAAAATTATGCTAGATATGTCGACCCTCATGATGCCTTATTCTAGCCAGATGTTATTTACAAGAACCAAAGTAATAAAAGGTTCAACTTCTAGGCAGTGTAGTGGATAGATAGTTGCATTTGGAGTCAAGAATTCCTAGATTAAGGTCTTATTTAATACTTACTAATGATCTGACCACATCATTTAACCTTATTGAACAATGCTGTGAGGTAGCTACCATAAATATTGTTATCTCCATTTTGCAGAGGATAATAATATTTATGGTAACTACCTCACAGCATTGTTGTGAAGCTAAAATGAGATAATGTGTACAAGGTATTCTTTTTAATTAAAGGGTTATAGAAATGCCATTTGCTATCATGGAGGAGCATTAAGTAGATTCTCCCTTCTTATTTATTCCTTTTTTTCTCTTTTCTGCTCAGTGCCCTATATTTATCCATGAAGGATGCTGACAAAGGAATAAAAGAACTGAAGCTAGAGAAGGACAAGAAGGTGTTCAACCATTGTTTTACAGGTAAAGGCCTAGTTTTTCCACAATTTCCCACAAAATTAGGAGATAATGGTCACCATTTAAATGAATGAAATGCATTGGATTCTAACTCTGACTCATCCTTAGAGATAATAAAAGAGGAGTGCTGGGCAGAAGGATAATTTGGGACATACTTGGTGAGCCAATTGAAAATGAAGAACTAGACTGTAAGAGCAAAAAAGAAAAGAAAAAAGAAAACCAAAGGTCTTTGTTGATCAATAGAATTCAAGGTATAATGGAAAGAAGTTTTGGCTAGGAAGTGGGAGATGTATTATAGTCCCAATTTTGCTACTAGATGATTGTATGACTTTAGGCAAATGACTTCAATCTCCATGGCCCCTGTTTCTTCATCTTTAAAATAAGGGAGTTGAATTAAATGATCTCAAAGATACTTTCTTACTGTGACATTTTTCAATTCTGTGACAGCTGGTGGATTATTTTTTTTTGAAATTTTGGGAATTCGATTGTTTAACCTTAACTAAACCTGATCACCAATATGGGTATACCTTGAGTTCCCAAAAGCAATGAGTAACAATGAAGTGCAAACTCTGACTGGTCCTGTTGTGTTAGAATGTCTTCAAACATTGATTCAGTAATGGCCTATGGCCCAAGTTGCAGTCACATCAAAAGACATTTATAGTATGATATGTGCAAGGAACTTTGCTAAGCCTTGGGGATGAAAAGAAAGGTGAGAGATAGTCCTTTCTCTTAAGGAGCTTATAGCCTAATGGACAAAGTTTAACATATAGTATCATCCCCATGTTGGTTTTGAGGCAATGAGGTTTGGTCACAACTCTTGAGGAACACCTGTTAAATTATGACAGTTGTTACCAGTATCAGTTGAGAAAATACTCAAGATGAAATTAAAGAGTATTGTAGCAATGGAATACTTATTTTTTCTTCTTTTCCACATTTATTAATTTGAATATCAGGAATGTAGATTGCATTATGTTTTCTCAAAATCCTTGGACATTATAAATTTAAGGAACTCCTAACAAGAAACTTAATTTGTCATTTCATTACAATGATGCTCATCTTTCAATGGACCCCAGTGTTTGTTATAAAATACTTCCAACATAAAAAATGAATTCTGTTAAATCCCTTTACTATCTAAAAGCAACTATGATCTATTAGATCCTAAGACTGAAGTCAGAAATCTCACAAAACAATACTTAAGGTACCATAAAAATTCCTCACAGGAAGGTAGTCTATAGGGTACTATATCAAATAGTACTCTGGGCCTCAGTTTCCTTATCTAGGAAGGAACTAGAGGAGATTTTTTGTAAGATCTCCCCCAGCTTGATATCTCTTCAGAGAGAGTTTCTCAAAGCTTTGAAAAGTTTCATTTGATATTTGTGATGGGAATGCTTACTCTGATTTTATCACAGATCCTTGAATAAAAAAAAATATAATTTTGAGCATTATGTGCAAGGGAAGTAGAAGATTAAAATAAAAAGACATGAGTCCTTTTGTCAGGGAGCTTACAGTCTAGTTGAGTCAATAAAAATACATTCATGAGCTATCAAATAAAAATACAAAATTTATTAACCTAACAAAATAAGAGTTGCAATGACACACTATATGTTAAATGCCAGATAAATATGTTAGACAATAGATATCATGAAATTAGAGGAGAGAGAAAGAGATCACTGTAGCCTAGAATGGTCAGAAGGTAGGGTGTTTTGGGGAGAGTGGATGTGATTTTCATGGGCAGAAAGCTGTGGGGAATCTTAGAGTAGTCCCATTAGAAATGGATGGCACAAATAAATGTGTGGTAATAAAAATGGCCACACTATAGAAAAAAGAACATGAGTTAACTAACCTGGATGGAGAAGAACATTATTGTAGAAGGTTGGAAAGGCAGATTGTAAAACCTTAGATGTCAAGTTGTATAGTAAGGTTTGAATGAGGTAAAAGAGAAAAGAAGGCAAAAGTTTCCAGTAAGGAAATAACTATATCTTTAGGATCCAGATCTTGTCATCCCTCCAGTATTATACTATATATAAATATTCATAAAGTACAAGTCTTGTGGGAAGGGAAATCAAGCAACTCCAAAGTGTGCTTGCCTTCTGGGAGGTGTGAGCCACAGGGACATAACAAATGTGGGTGGGGATGTATAAGATATGATGAGAGTTATGGATTCACCAGAATGTTGGAATGTTTCCCTACAGTAAAGCCAGATTTCAGTTCTTTCTATGTTTTCTGTATCTGTTTATAGACTATTGTGAGTCTTTTGTGTTTTCTGCCTTTTCAAGGGTGATGAGAAAGATTGTCCTGTAACCAAAAAGCATGTGAATATTTTTCCTTGAATGCTTGTATAGGACTTGGGTACCCTGCTACCCACACACACAGAAACCTAGACACTATCCAAATTTGAAGAATTCTCAGAATAAACCCTAGAAGAGAATGTAATGAACTCTAAAGTTCTTTTACTAGGTCAGGCTCTAAGAGCAAATTTCAACTATATAAGACCAAAGCATGAGGGGTCCTGGTCTTAAATTATACCTAAATATTCCTTTTTGTTAATTTCCCTCTGGTAAATCAAGTTCTCCAACCATGTCATTCTACCACCTATCTCTGTCCATTGAATAGGCAGTCCCTTATACCTGAAATGGACTCCTTTCTCACTTCTATGTAATTAAAATATCTAGATTTCTTCAAATTAGCTCAAATATCTCCTACATGAAATCTATTCTGTTGCCTCCATTTTGTAAGTGCCTTCTCTTGACAGCTTATATTCTTCTCTCTGTGTGTTGCCTTATCCCAATAGAAAGTATTCCTAGACTTAAGGCAGTTCCTGTTACATTGTAGGTGCTTAATAAATGTTTGTTGAACAAATGAATGAATGAATGGGTCTTGGTTAAGGCATGATCATATTACACAACATCCCTGGGTAAATCAACCACAATCCCACCAACCACTTCCCTAGTCTGCCTAATTTGGAAGATCCGATTATTTTCATAGACTGTTCTCAAAAATTACAACAATAGTTTAAATATAAGGATGATTTTATCTGTCTTAAAAGATTAATTTTCTTTATCTAATCCAGAGAAAGTACCAGATTTTTCACTTAGAGATGCTCCATATGTTGTCAAGAAAAGGATAGTTTTTTTGGATAATTTTTTTAAATGACAAAGGATTCATCCCTTGGAATGACTTAAATATAGTCTTGGTCAGAAATGGGGATGGATAGTATCATCTTCCAAGGTTCTTTCCAGCCTTTTGTAGCTAGTAACCTGACTGCTGATTTTTCCTGTCTAGGTAACTGTGTGATTGACTGGCTATTATCTAAACAATCTGTTCGAAATCGTCAGGAAGGTCTCATGATTGCATCTTCACTACTAAATGAAGGTTTCTTACAGCCTGCTGGGGAATTGTCTAAGAATGCAGTTGATGGAACTGCTGAAACCTCCTTCCTTGATAACTCTGATGCTTTCTACTACTTTGTAAGTGGGAAGAATTACCTGCTCATTCTTATAATGAAGATAGTTCAATCAAATCCCAGTTCTTGACTTTTTGGGGTAACTCTTCAGTAGTCTAATGAAGCCTGGGGACCCCTTCTTAGAAAAATATTTTTTTTCTGAGGCAATTGGGGTTAAGTGACTTGCCCAGGGTCACACAGCTGTTACGTGTCTGAGATCAGATTTGAACTCAGGTCCTCCTGACTTCAGGGCTGGTGCTCTATCCACTGCGCCACCTAGCTGCCCCTAGAAAAATATTTTTAAATAGAGATAATATATGAGATTACAAAGAAGACTAATTATATTAAAATAGCTACTAATTTTTTAAGTTCACACCTCCCAGACTAAGGTGTCCTATCTTAAACCGAGGCCACACTATATCCACTTATGAAAAAAAAAAGGTCACAATTATGCAGAAAAGAACCGAACTCATGGAAATCCCCGTAAGAGCACTTCAGATTTCTCTTTCAAAAAACTTACCAATTATGAATTGTGTTATACACATAACAAGAGAAGATTTATCTGAGGATTTTATCAGTTCTGTTTCTTCTTTGGATTAAGGTCCAGAAAGTTGGAGGCTTTATGAGAGAAAAACCTTCCTTATGAGACTAAAAAAAACTTCCCAGATAGAAGGTTTCATTTCACTTTGGGTAAAGTTTCATTGCCAGTCTCATTTCCTCAGACCACTTCTCCAGTCTTCAAGGAGGTATAGAAAGCCACAAATGATAGAGGAAGGGAAATGCCCTGGATGTTACTCAGTTTTGTAAGAGTAAGAAAAAGAGCAGCTTGAGAGAAAGTAGTCTTTGAAGGCAAAAAAGTTCTCAGAGAAATATTGACTTAGGAGTAGAGAAACAAACAAATGAACAAATCACATCAGGAAGGGGAAGATTATTCATAATAACCATGCCCAAGAGGAGAGAGAGAAGGAATAAAGAAGGTTTGTAGGAAGAAGCATTCTAGGGGAGATCCTTAAAGATTAAGATTGGGGTGAAAGAAGCACAGAAAGGTAGAGGGAACATTAAAATGCTGGTGATCAGAGAAGTAAAAAGGAATGACAAGCCTATGATTTGATGAAAGAAATCTGTGTTGGTTTCTAATTAGGCAGACAGTGGATTTTTCTGTGAAGACAATTCCAGTGATGATGATGTGATTTTGAAGGAAGAATTCAGAGGAGTAATCATTAAGCAAGGGTGCCTACTGAAACAGGTGAGTGGCCAGAACCTTTTGCTATGGATCCTTCTCCTTCATTAGATGCTCTTTTCTTCTTCTTTTACCTTCATTATCTTTTCTGAAAATTTATTAGTGACTATCAGTGGCAGGAATTACAACTAAATATGCCACAGAATGGAAAATAAGACAAAATAACCAATAATTTGTTCAAAAAAATCCAAGAACCAATAATATTTGGAAGAATAAAGTAGAGAGAGAGACAACTTGAAATAGGCTAGCAGGGCTACTTGAACTTTTCCCACTCATGATCCCTTTTCATCCAAGAATTTTTTTTTTTTTGAGAGGCAATTGGAGTTAAGTGATTTGCCTAGGGTTGCACAACTAGTGAATGTCAAGAGTCTGAGGGCAGATTTGAACTCAGGTCTTCCTGATTCCAAGGCCAGTATTCTATCCACTGTGCCAAATAGTTGCCCCATTCAAGAAATTTTCATGAAATCATGGTATATATATATATATATATATATATATATATATATATATATATATGTGTGTGTGTGTGTGTGTGTGTGTGTGTGTGTGTGTATGTATATAGATAGATAGTAGGTATGTATGTATATATCTATGCAAATCAAACATTTACTTATAATATATCATAATTTCATGACTTCTACATTCAGTTATGGGACCCTATATAGGATCTCAACCCACAGCTTAAAAAGAGGTGGCATAGAGAAAGTCATGACCTTTAAAATAAGAAGAAAAAGAGAAGGTAAAAAAGAAAATATTGCCATTTTATGAGATGGAGGAAAGTCAATGAGATAACACCTTACATAAATTGATTGTTAAATATTAAATTAATTCTTAAGTTGAGATATTTAATGTAAAATTATATTTATCTTTACAATAAACAAATAACCAAGTAAGAGAGACATTTAGATGAGGAGGATTTGAAGCTAAGTAAGAAAAGTGAAATGTTATTTAAATGAACAATCTGTATTCACATCTGTAAGCTAGCAATAAATGATGTACCAAAAGAATTAAAAGGACTATTTTTGGAGAAGACATGGAATATGGAGAGTCAGTCAGTCAATTAATAAATATGCATTAATGATCTATTATGTGCCATCACTGTGCTAAATGCTGGTGATATAAGGACAAAAGTGAGGGAGTCTCTATGCTCAGCAAGCTTACATTCTAGTAGGGGAGGTTTCTGAATTTAAAAAGAACCTTGGAAAGTTTGTATTCAAAGATTCATGTCATATTAGAACTTAAAGAGACCTAAATAATGTGATGGATTTGGGTTTAGCTGATTAAAGATTGAATTAGACGGTCATTGTATCTGTATCCTTTTAGCACCCTCTGTCACCACCATGAAAATTATTTACCTTATACCAAATATCAGAAATAAGAAAAGAAGACAGATGTTCAGAGGTAATTGGGAGAAAAGAAAGGAAAAAGAATCTGAGATTCTCTGTGGCCATCTAATGATAGCTGAGGCTTTAGATCCTTTTTGTCCACTTTTTTATACACCTATTTTTCATACACAATCATATTTCATCATCACAACAATCTTGTAAGGGTAGGTAAGGCAAGTGTTATTGTTACTATTTTAAGATGAGGGACCTGAAGCTTAGAAGGGCCAAGTAAAATCATATAGTCAGCAAGCTAAAAAGCCAGGCTTTGAATCAAGATATTCTGACTGCAATTTCATTGTTCTTTCCAATATAACATATTTCTTCAGGAGGCATTGAGTTTCTCCTTCCATCTAAGTCAAGTACTGACCATAGTTTATGAGGCAATCTGGATACTACATTATTTTTGAATATAATCAATAGATGCCCAAGGGAAGTCTCATATCTTAATATATCAGGTTTCTAGTAAAGTGACCTAACCCTGTGCTTTCTAAATTGGACAAGACATTGACATATTTGATTTTTTTCATCCCTTTTGTTCATTTATGTAATTTATTTCCTTGTATTGTCCTGTAATTATGTCTGTATATTTCTTGTCTCCCGAAGTAGATTTTTAGAACCTGCAGAAAGGGACTATATTTAATATACACATACATGTACACATACACATATATATATTTCCCCCACAGAGCCTAGCACATTGTGAGACACATTGATGGTGCTCAATAACTCTTACTGAGCTGAATGCAATTGACATTGGGTAGATGCTGATCTTTCCAGTTGACTATCAATTCTAAGAAACAGTCTAAAAGTCCCAGATACACATATTATAAATTGCCATAGCACTTATTCAGAGTAACCTCATTCTAGAAATAATGACTCAATTTCTTCACATTCTGATGCAACCAAAGTGCGTAAGGGAACTTGAACAATGCCCATTGCTTCCAAATCCCTATTGCCATCTTCCTCTGAAGGTTGACTCACCATCAACAGCAGGATTACCCAGCAATTACACGAGAGCCCACAATGTTTATCTGGAAGGAAAGGAAGAGATGATGATACAAGAAATTGTCATACTAATTCATCCAACCAATCAATCGTCCAACATTTATTAAGCACTTACTGTATTAAGCACTACTGTACGTAGCAAGCACTGGGGATGCAAAGAAAAATTGAAAATAGTTCCTGCCCTCAAGAAGCTTATGTTGGTGGAGGGAAGATAAGAAATTATACAATGTGTAACCTAGATCAGATTCTTGGAGGGGGGAAGGGAAAGGAAGTAGGGAGAAAAATTTGGAACTCAAAAGTCTTACAAAAATGAATGTTAAAAACTGTATAAAAACATTATCTTTATATATAATACTATTTTTATATAAAACTATATTTATATAAAAATAAAAACTATAAAATTAAAAAAGAAAATGTACACACATGTATTAGATATATGTATACATATATATGTATATAGGTCTATCTATATTTACCAGTTTATCTATTACAGAGAGAGAAAGAATAATAGAAAGAGAGAGAAGATACATACCAAGTACACACAGTGTGAGGGGAAGATAATAGCAGGAAAGTATTGCTTCCTATTGAAGGTGGAACTTTAACCAAATCTTGAATGAAACCAAAAATTCTAAAAAGTGCAAGAGAAGGGAGAACATAATGGATCTGGGATGGAGCAGAAAGGCATGGAAGTGGGTGTTGTATGTGCGACACAGCAACAAGCCACTGTAGATAGATGGAAGGAAGGGATATGTAAGAGTACAGGTAAGAATACAGTAAAAGGTCAGGGTTTAAAATATTTTCCATGCCAGAGGGGTTTATATTTGATCTCAGAGGTAATGAAGAGCAACTGGAGTTTATTGTAGGTTCACTGCATACCAGGTGCTGGGAATAATAGGATAATAATAGGATTTTTTTTAAACAAAAAAAGGGATATAAATTAATTAACTCAAACCAACCATTCATTTGACAAATGAGGAATCTGAGGCCCTGGGAAGTGAATTGAATGATGTCTCTTGGAGATCTTTTCAGCTTCCATGGATTCAAGTAGCAGTTGTATACAAATGATTCCCAAGTGTATAAACTCATTAATCTCTGCCATAAACCCCAATCAAATCATTATATAATAACAACAATAATGACTAACATTTACATAGCACTCTACTTTGTTTCAGGCCCCTGCATGCTAAATGGTTTATATATATATATATATATATACATATATATATATATGTATATATATAAAGCATTTAGCATATATATATATGTATATATATATATATATACATATAATCTCATTTGGTCCTCACAACCACCTTGGGAAGTAGGGGCAATTATCATCTCCAGTTTGTAGATTAAGAAACTGAGGTAGAGTTTAAGGCACTTGCCTGAGGTCATGCTGCTAATAAGTGTCTGAGATTGAATTTGATCTCAGTTCCTAGTGACTCCATGTCCAGCACTCTGTACACTGTACCCTCCACAGTGTGTGGGGCTTGCTGCTCCCCTCCTTCTAAAGAACTTCTCCTGGAAGTCCAGTAAACAGTTCAACTTGACACAGCAAAACAGTGCTCATTATCTTCCCCTTTAAATCCATCCTCTTTCAAACTTCCCTATTCTTCTTGTTGACCTCACTTTTCTAGTCAACCATGTTCTCAACTGATAAATGATCCTTGACATTTGCTTTCTTTCACACTTATTGTCAATCACTTGTCAATTCCACATCTACACCATCTCTTACACTTTTCTCCTCTTTTCACATAGCTGCTGTTCTAGTTTTTGTTTTTGTCACCTCTTATTTAGAATAAATAACCTCTGAAAGGATTTCCTTACTGTGTTTGTTCCTGCTCTCAACTAGCTAGTTCAAAAATCACTTCCTAGACCTCTACTGTCCTACAAATACAAGTTCCTTAATGACAGAGATTTTTCATTTTTATCTGTGGATTTTGAGTGCTGAGCATAGTGTCTTGCATGTAATGGGTGAGCCAAAGCATTTGTTTATTGATTGAATTACACCATTGCTAATTTTGTGCCTTGGTCCTAGGTTAGGACATGGTAGTATTGGGCTGGTAATCTTAATATTTCTCTTTTGTGTGTTGATTCTGGATGCAGGGGCATCGGAGGAAGAACTGGAAAGTGAGGAAATTTATTCTGAGGGAGGACCCTGCATATTTGCACTATTATGATCCTGCAGGGGTGAGTTCTATGATTGCTGAAAGGTGTTTGAATATTATTTTCATTATTATACTCGAAAACCAAACTTTTCTATTTTTCTGATTCTCTCCTTAATTCGAATTCCTTTCATATATCTCAAAGGGCCTTTCCAACTCTAAATGTATGTTCTCTAGGGTTGTATGACCTTCTCACCTTATCATTTCCTCATACCCTTTCCCCACTTCCTACTTTCCTCCATTTCTTATCTCTTTTAAGGCTCCACTGGAGAAATCTATTGAGTTATAGAGCTATATAGAGGCCATAAACTTATGGCCTTAGGGCATCCCTTTTTCAATTTAGGCTTTCTTTTTCTCTGGGATTAAAATTAATTTCTCCATGTCATATATTTTAATTAGACTTTTAAGCAACTTTCCTTTCACTAATGTAATTAGATTTGGTAGTATTTTTGGTTAGGGTGGGAGGAAGAATTTGATCTAATTTTTAGTTTTTGGTTAAATTAGTTAAGAAATAATGTTCTCTAATCAGGCTTAATTAGCTGAGAACATTTTGATTATTTAATTTAAGCAGTTTTATCTTAGCCTCCCCTGAGCAGACTGGATTCTTCAGTTCTGTTTTTGACTGAAGGGTAGTATTCTTTGATTACGTCCTATGACCTTTTAGGCAATAGGTAAGCCAAGGGAGCTAAGACTGAAAGACCACTTCTCTTTCCTGTTTCCCAACTAATTTGAACTTTTAATTGGGGAAGTACCCTATTATGCATACCACTCACTTACAGTTTTTTTTTTGTAAATCCTCCTCTACCCCTTTGAGATGTAGCTTTGGGGATGTAATCCTTAGTTGCCAAGTTTCTCTCCTTTATTCCAAAGGCTTAATACATTTTTTTGTTGTATTGAATCAAATCTTCTTCTGAACTGTTGTGTAAGCCTTTACCAGTTGAACTGTGCTGGATCCTAAATACTTTGTGGGTATAATGTTCATTTTTTCCAGGGAGAAGATCCACTGGGGGCAATTCACTTGAGAGGTTGTGTGGTCACTGCAGTGGAGAGCACCCCTGAAGGTAAGTGCAAATCTCCTCTAGAAGCACAGAGGAAAGAAACACTGGAAATGGAAATAGAAGACCTGAGCTTCACTCTCTAGCAGTTAGGCAGAGTACAGAGTCCTGGGCCTAGAGTCAGTAAGACCTGAGTTCAAGTCCAATATCAGATGCTTCCTGGACAAGTTGTTTAACTTCTGCCTCAATTTCTTCAGCTGAAAAATGGGGATTATAATAATACTTATTCCCCAGAATTGTTGTGAAGATCAGAAGGAATAATAATCAGTGCTTAGCAAAATGTCTGGCACATAGTTGTGCTTTAATAAATTAATTACATATATTTATATATTTACTTATATAAAATAAATGAATAGATGCTTATTCTTTCCTACTGCCTGTGTGATCTTGGGCCCACCATTCACCCCTCTGAATTTTAGTTTTCTTTATAGAGTGATGAGGTTGGATTAGATTGTCTATGAGTTTTCTTTCTACTCTGTGGCTCTGATCACTTCTATCTCAATAGTATCAGCAAAAATATATTTATGCATTTATGGCTTCCAAAAGGTCTTAGAGACCAAAGCTTCCCATTTATAGTCTTACCTGTCCAGGCCCAAGAAAATCATAAAGCTTTATGGCTTTCTGAGGACCTTGCCTATACCTGTGAACTGTACTAAACAAAGCCTGGAGTCTATAAAAGACAGGCAACTTTGCTATCAGTGTCACCCAGTGAAGGCCCTTCTGGGTCTCAGTCTATCTTAGATTTTTTATTACATAATTTTTAAAATTTATTAAAGAAGTCCTTTATATTTATTGGCTAAGAAATCTTCTATTGGGGCAGCAGCAGCATGGCTGGAGTATTGGATTTGGTGCAGGAGATCTGACTTCTGATACTTTCTCTTTCATAGTAGAAGTAGCTTGAACAAGTTACTTCTCTTGGTCTTAGTATCTTTATCTGCAAAATGAAGATTATTGTTTTAGATGATCTATGAGATCACTTCTAGCTCTAAAATTCTATTGCTTTATGAATAATATAATCATAGTCATTTAAATTTAATATACTAGGTTGCCAGTGGTTCCATGAAACCAGAAAAGTTCAACCACAAACTATTGTTCCCACTTTGTCATTTGGTACATAAAGGCTTAAAATATCTTGACTAAATTATTTTTATAAATTGAAGACTTTGAATGTATCCACCCCCTATTTCTCTTCTAGCACCTATCTTGTTTTAATAAGACTTTCTGATCCTGAAATTTGCAGGATTGGATCTATGAAGGGTTAGAGAACTCTTCTTTTGGAGACTAGAACTGCAAAGCTTATCCCATTTTAAACTATTTGATCTCTACCTACATTGTCATGATAATGATCTAGGCCCAGGAGAATTAAAGTGAAAACTATGAACAGATAAGTGCAACTCTATGGCTACTCTTTTGGGAAAGAAATTTCATTCATACAAAGGACAGCATGATCATTATTAGCTGAGAAAAGCAATGATTTCTGATTAGTTAGGAAAACTTCTGGTAGCTAAAGGTTAAAAGATATATGTGCATGTAATAAGTAGCCTTATTTAAACAGATATTTTTACTTTTCGTTAGTATTTTTACATTAGGACAACCAATATTAGAGAATTTTAAAGTCATGCTTTAAAATATATATATATATATATATATATATATATATATATATATATATATAGAGAGAGAGAGAGAGAGAGAGAGAGAGAGATCAAAATAACATTGAATATGGAACAAAAGCACATTCTAAACTTTTATCTGGGCAAAAAGCTATGCTATTGTTTGAACATGGGGGATTGGACCACATGACCTCTTTAAATGAAGGGTTCTCTAATAATTATGATTTTTTTCTGTCTCATTTAGCTAAGAAGAATGGTGATGAAAACCTTTTTGAGATCATCACTTCTACTGAAGTTCATTATTTCTTACAAGCTGCCTCCCCTCAGGAACGCACTGAGTGGATCAAAGCTATCCAGGTGGTCTCTCGGACCGGGAAGTAAAAAGGAGAAGTGAAAAATCAGCTCTAATAAAGTAATCATGGGTTCAGTCATCAAGTCTTCTCCTGAATCCATCTAAAAAGGAGGAAAGAAAGACCTGCTGTGGATTCTGAATGTACCTAGCCCTCTATTTGATGATTTCTGTGTTCTAACTCTTACGCAGCTCCTTTTCCTATCAGCCTTCCTCATGCGGGTACAACCACCTTTGTCACTGTGGGCAAATCAGTTATCCTCTTTCAGGACTATTTATCTCGTCTGCAAGAATCTTGAGAGAGCTACAATAATTTCTAATGATCCCAACAATGGTAGGGGTGACTTGGCTGGAGTGGATATCCCTTAAATAAAGCATATGGCTGCCAAATATGTTATATATTTGAGAAAATGCTTCCTTCTAAAAAATCCTGAAAAATGAGTAATAAATTGACTAGTTCAACAGACATTTTTCCTTTACCTATTCTCTCTCCCTCTTCCTAGGGGACCACAGTAAAGTGAATTAAAGTGAAGTCACAGTAAAGCCTTATTTATCCTAAGTGGACTTAATTGTAGATTTGCATTAAAAAAGTCTCTCAGTGGACAGGTTGAAAGTCTCACTGGAGTAGAGTCTATACAAACAAGGACATATAAAACTTTTTTTTGGTTGATATCTTTGGTTTTTATAGCATCTAATTTTTTCCTATTTCAGTTTTCCTTCTACTCTCAGAGAGCTACTGAATAAAATGCAGATTTTTTTAAAGAAAAAGATCCAAGAAAAGTACAAATTTTACAAGGGAATTGCATTCTGCTGAACAAATCAAGATTTATTATTTCTTTTATGTTTTCATACTAAATGGAATTTAGAGATTATAAATACCAAAGCTTTTTAAAAAAAATCTTGGCCTGAAAAACTTTATGTATAAAGTAGATTGTCTTTGTTACTCCCAGAATCTTTTTTTAAAAAAATATTTTTCTCAGTGTTAAATGTCAAGTGTATCATATCTTCCTATTTTTAACTTGTTGTCAAAACCTGATCTCAGAAAAGGATCAGACATGCCATTTTTATTTAAGAGGAATTTATCCCAATCTTTTACAACCTGTGGAAGGATTATAAGCATCAGTGACAGGTAAGAGAGATTAAGAGTAGAAACAGAAGAACCATTTTAAAAAGTCTGAAATCACACTGAATAGGTGGGAACCTACTGTGTGAAGCTGGTACTAATTCTCCAGGAATCCCTTTCTTTGTTCCAATAAGGTGATAGCTCTTTTGTCCTTCTTGTCGTATTTGGTTTTAAAAAGAAAGAAAAAAATCACCCCAATATATGGCATATAATGTACTTGAATATTGGAATGTGAAGTGGTGTGAATTTCACCCATGGATAATAGCCAAGACCCCCCTCCCCACCTTCACTGCCATGCTATCATGTCACAATCGAACACTGACCCTCTGCTTGGGTCTTGGCTTATTCTAAAGTTCTAAAAGCTATTCATAGTGATGGTGGCTGACATTGCAGACAGCCTTCAATAGGCAACCTTATTGCATTTGGGTCTTGCATTTACTCTTAGGTCTAAAGGCATTACCTATGGTTCTGACTAGATTAATAAGACTCCTAATGAATCCAAGTTATGCCTTCACATTGGGGTCTTGCCCATGGCTTTTGGACCCACCCACTACCCTATGATTCTGCTCCAGCAGCTCCTATGATGGAATTGATGAAGCTAAGATGACATTTATAGAAGGAGATGGGAGTAAGAAATAGTCTTTCCTTGTTAATTCCTCTACACACTTCCCCTTGTCCCCTTTCTCCACCCTATATTCACTTTTATAAAAATCCTTGGTTCTTATGGCCCATCCTACCCCTAGTTAGATAAGTGAGGCTCACAGCACTTTTTCCATAGTTTTCTCCCCACAGCAAGCACAGTACTTTCTTTATGTTGTTTTAATTAAAAATTACCTATTTATTTGATATGTAGTCAAACTTTGTGTTATATATAAATAAAATAAACTTGGATATTCAAGTATTTCATTATTGGTGATATGATTCTAGTTTTTACCTTCTTATTTTAATTCCTTCAAAGAATTCAGAATACATTTATTATTTGGGGCATATTCCCAAACACTATTCTGTCTCTTAGTGGTGATGTAAATAGAGTAAAGCTAATTGACTTATAAAGTCTGTCCTACAAAATGTGCCACCTTGTAGGTCAATTCAACTTCCGTAACCCAAAGATGGAAAGTCACCCCCACAAGTTGGCCTTAAGCAGTTTATAGTCTAATAGATTTAATTCCCATTGTCATACAAATAACTGCTACTCATTGGAGGATTCTTTCATCCTGTTCCTTCACAAATCATCTTATCAATTTCTTTTGCCTATATAGCATGCATTATATTGTAAGTTCCAAGAAGACTGGAACTATTTTTTGACTCTTTGTATCCTCAGCACTTAGCATAGTACCTGGCATTTAATTTTTTATGACTGATAGTGATAGTGATTGATATGCCCAATTTACTCTTCTGTGTATCTAAAGGAAAAATATATGTAGAAACCTTGAACTATTTAAACAGTCTTCTTCACAAATTAATATTTAAAATAAGCCCTAATAACTAATTTCCTAGAAGCAAAAGAGTCCGTGAAAATGCACTAACTGTTTCAGAACCAGATAATTACTGAGATCAGGGGAAGATGAAATTTCCTCTTAAAGAATACCTTAGAAATATTAGAGAGTCATTGAAGAAGTAATTGATTCTCTAAAATGGAATAAAGCATTTAACACAATAACTCACATGTAGCAGACACTTTATAAATGCAAGTTACTGTTGTTATTATTTCAGTTTAATTGGTATAAAATGCTACGTAATTGTAGTCACGATACAAAGGGTTGATTTGAAACTCTTGGTTTCAAATTGATTTAAGTCAATAATGTCTACAGTACAAAAATGATATATTCTTCAGGTTCCTAGCTTTCCTGTTGCATAGAAATAGTACTTGACATTCAAATAGTACCTTAACTTTTTCAAAATAGTTTATAGATACTATCACAATGATTCAGTGAGATAGGTACAATAGTACCTATTTTGCAGGTTAAAAAAAACATATTCAGAAAAGAAAGTTAAAAGACCTGATTCTGAGATCATATAACTAATCAGTATCTTAGAATTCTTAGGATTTAGATCTTGCTTTCTTCAAGTTGAGTGCTCTGCCTACTACCATGTTTTCTCTTAATGACTAGGAGCATTTCATATCATTTATAGACAGTGCCAAGTCAGAAGAAGGAGAATAGTTAGCAGGATCCTAATTCCAGTGAGACCAGGTTTCTGATAAACAAACCAGGGTATTGCCAATTGAAGTAGGTAGTATTGACATAGATGACTACTTTCCATGAATGTTGTAGGGAATATCGATGCTTTGAGTTTGGGAATCCTTCCATCTCAGATTCTATGACTTTTATGGCTCTATTGAGTGCTGTATATGACAGTATGGTCCCTCTGCTGAGTCTCAGTTCAAAAGAAGGACCTAAAGATTATGGGAAAAGTTTGTGTGAATTCTCTAAAAATGATTAAAGACCTGTAAAATAGAACTTATGGGGAATGATTAAAGGATCTGTGATCATTTATACTGGAGAATAGGAAAGCAAAATTTGACTTCATGATGGTCTGCAGGTATACAAAAGATGAAGAAAAGTGGCTAGCTGCCCTCTGTTTCTGTTGAAGAGAAAACAAGAGAACACAGGTTTATACTGCAGCATGAGAAGGTTAGATGAGATATAAGGAACAATTTTTTCACCATGATGGCTATTAAATGTTAACACGTGCTTCCTCCCCTCCCTAAACCACCTTGCTCCCTCCCCCATTGGTTTTTAAAAAAAAGAAAACCAAAAAGTCTCTGCTTCTATTTTAAAGTAGGGGAGAAAGTAATCTCTATGGGTAAAGTTTAAATGTAAAGGCAGCAGGCTAGGCTTGATGACTGTTAAAGGTCACTTGTGGCCTTATGAGCATTGTGGAATTATATGAGTATTTCTGACTCCTTCCTAGATAAGGAAGTTCAAAGCTGTGTAATTAAAGGTATTAGGAGAGATGGGCAGTAGGAGGAAGGAAGTCATGGGAAAGCTGACAGCTCAGAATAACCTAACTTTAAAAAATATTGTCAGTGTCCAGTTTGATTTAATTTCAGGAAAAAGGAAAGGTTGGCTAAAAAGAGATATCAATGAGCAGAAGGAAGAGGGAAGGGATAATTTTCTAAATTCAATATTTTTTCTGTTTATTTAATCAACAATAATAGTACATCATTTTTAGGCAGTGCTTAAAGATTTACAAAGTGCTTCGCAGACATTTTCTCCTTTGAGTTCATAATTCAACTTATGAGGAAGGCCCACTAAATACTGCATTCTCATTTGATGATAAGGAAACTGAGGCACAAGAGGCTCTGGCACTGTAGTCACTATCTTGCAAAGTTTTATACATATATAGTTCATATGCCTATGGCCTTTCCCATTTTACTGAAAAGTTTGTCATCCTCCAGATAGGTTTAGTGAGCATTTATGTAACACTTTAAAGCTTGTAAAGCATTTTATATATGATATCTTATTTGTCATAACAGTCCTGGGAGATAGGTTCTGATCCCCATCTTATTGTTGTTGTAGTTGTTCAGTCATTTCAGTCCTGTCTGATTCTTCATGATCCTAATTGGAGTTTTCTTGGCAAAAGATACTGATGTGATTTCCCATTTCTTTCTCCAGCTCATTTTACAGATGAGGAAACTGAGGTAAACAGGGTTAAGTGATTTGCTTAGGATCACACAGCTATTAAATGTCTAAGGCTGAATTTGAACTCATGTCTTCCTGACTCCACCTATCCAGGGTTCTATCCAATGTACCACCTAACTTCCCTATCCCAATGTTACAGATATAGGGAATAAGCAGACTGAAGATCATGGGGAATCCATTGTGTTTCCTAGAAAGTTAAGTAACTCAATGATAGATGAAGCACTAAGTTCAAATCATGACTGAAACACTCACTAGCTACATGATCCTGGAAAAGTGACAATAGAAAACTTCTACATAAATATCTCTATCCTCCCTTTCTATCCACATTTCCCATTAGATTTCTCTATGAACTTTATAAACTCCAACTGGTGATTGTTCCCTGCACACACTTTGCATACATTTCTCCTCTAAGCTTCTGATTATGTCATTTCCCCTACATTGAATGCCCTCCTATTGCCATTCTACCAACATCTCTTTCTCCTCTGATTTTCTAAGTAACATATCATTTATAACACTCATTTAACCTGTATGTTTTGGTAGCAATTTGCTAATTATTTTAGCATATTTTATATTTTTATGTTGCTAATTTTTAGTGTTTGTTTTATGATATCCAATGAGATTATAAAAATTTAAGAGCAGGGATCATACATTATGTTACTTATATTTGCATTCTTGATAGAACAGAAGGAATTACTGGTCTCAAAAAGTCTTTCACAGTGACTTGTCCTTTTGGTGATGGAGAGAGTAATGTAGAGTGTTCAGACTTGAAATTTCATTTGGTATAAAGAACTCTTGGTAAGAAATCCCAGAGTGGCAATTATGCCTTATAGCATATAGTCTCTGACAGGTTCCTGGGGTACCTGGAGTTAGGTGACTTGCCCAGGCCTGCATAACCAATAAGTGTCTGAGCTTGGATTTGAATCCAAGTCTTCTTGACTCCAAGACTGCCATTCTTCCCATTGTGTCTTACTGCTTGTCATCCTGGGCATACTAGGTGGTAAATAAACAATGGCTGATTGGTTAATTAACTCTCCTAGAGATAAACAGGATTCAGAATCTCTGAATTGGAAGACTTCAAAGGACAAACTCTGACAAAGTGACCTCTCTCAGCAATAGTAATCGTCCAGCCTTGATCAAAAGACCTTTGTTGTAGTTGTTTGTTCTTCATTATCCACTAGGACTACAACATCAGGGAGGTCATATCATGACATGCAAGTGAGTTGGATTGAAGTGAGGGAGGGCTGTGCAAGGTCACCTGCCTCACTTTCCCCTCCAGAGTCATCTAGACCAGTGGCCAAATCTAGATCAGGATGACTGGAGATGGCCCCAGATGCAGTGGGAGACTTTGATCATTTTTTAGGCTGAGGCCTTTAACAGGTCTCAGTTTGACTGAGACCTGTTATCTCTTGAATCACCATTCAGTGATCCAAGTATAAAAGCTCATATTGAACTCAGATCCTTTTACTCCAGAACTGATTCACTTTCCAAAATGGTAGATAATGTTCAAGCACTCTACTTTAGGTACCTCTGCTTTCCTCAGTGTGGGCAGGCCCCTACCTATAGTCAACCCACTTCCCAAGGAACAGCCCTAGATCCCATCTACTGAGGTCTACCTCTTTCTCATCTAGGCCACTCTCCCACTTTTTACTGGACTTCTGCTTTCCTCAAAGTAGGGGACCCTCCTTAGGAACTAACTACCCTGACAGTGCTCCCCATGACTGAAACGACTGAATCTTCACTGAAATTCAGACTTGGAATAGTTGCCTGCAGGATTGACTTGCCCAATGTTACATAGCTAAGATGTGTCAGAGTAGAATCTTGAAACTAGGTCTCTCTAATTCCAAGTCAAGTTCTCTAACCTCTACCTCCACAGCTGTCCTCCTCTAGTTCCCTTTTAATAGAAAGAGAGAAACAGAGACACACACAGAGACAAAGACAGAGACAGAGGTAGAGAAGAGAGAGACATAGAGAGAGACAAAGACAGAAAAAGACAGCCAGAGACAGAGACCCAGAGAGAGAGAGAGAGAGAGAAGGAAGAAAGGAAGGAAGGAAGGAAGGAAGGAAGGAAAGAAGGAAGGAAGGAAGGAAGAGGAGAGAGGAAGGAAGAAGGAAAAAGAAAGAAAGAAAAAGAAAAAGAAAAAAGAAAAGAGAAAGGAAGAAAGAAAAGAAAGAAAGAAAAATGAAGGAAATAAGGAATGAAAAAAGGAAAGTCTTTAGTGAGTTAGCTTCTACTACACTGGGCCTAGAGTAAGGAAAATCTAAATTAAAATCCAGCCTCAGAAACTTACTAGCTGTGTGATACTGGGTACCTCCTGTAACTGCTATTTGTCTCAGTTCCCCATTTGTAAAATGGGGACACACTGGGGGAGAAAATGACAAACTCATGTGTAGACAAACATGACTGAATGATCAAACAACTACTGAGGTTAGACTCACTACCTTCTGAAGACAGTTATTTCACTTTGGATACCTCTAACTGTTGGAGAATTTTGCCTTACATTAAGTTTACATCCCTTTCTACAACTTTTACCTCTTGTTCTTAGTTTTGTAATCTGGAGCCAAACAAGACAAGGGGCACAGCAGACAGAGGATGGAACCTGGAGTCAGGAAGGCATGAGTTCAAATTCTAATCAGGATACCACAGTACTTCCTGTTACTCCTTAGTTCTGGCTGTGTTCCTCAGTTCTGCCCTATTTTGCTGAAAGAAAAGCCTGTGAGGCCAGATATCACTATGTAAATAACTATGCTCTACCAATACTTATTTTTATGATAAAAAAACGAATTCTGCTGTTATATAACTTCAAATGTTTTTCTTTTTAAATATGTTCACATGCACACATATAAAGGTATATTTTGAAAAGTAACATTACTGGCAATTATTTTATTTGTGGGAATACATGTTACTGAATAGATGATTTCCATGTGACCAAATTATGCCTATGTGGAATCCATTCTTTGAAGAGATAAATGAAGCTGCTATTTGAAACACCTGTCTTTCATAACTCTTTGTACAGAGTTCAGTCCCATAAGTAATCAAAAAAACAAAAACAAGAGCAAATTAGGATGAACTAAGAAAAAAACATTTTAATGAGTCTCCTAAGTGGAGTAGTGCTTCACAGAAATACCTTGATAAACAGAAGGTTTGGGTATTGTTATGGCTAATTGAAATTTTTTCATTTAACTAAATGTTAAGCGAGAATTTTTTTTGTTGAATATCTTTGAAACATTGTAAATATGGCTGAGCACCAGATTTTGGGGGCAATGTTTTGTTCTTACCAGCTGAGGCTGACTGGTTGCAGAGAATATCAGTAGGGGCTGTTGAGTGACAGTGCCAGAAGTATAATCTCTAGTATTACTTCTGAACTACTACCTTTTGTGCCCCAAATCTTAAATTTGAGTGCAGGTTGAGTAAATGACCTTAAATGGGGTTCAACACAGAAATAAAGAGGTGATTGTTATGCCCTTTCTTCCTGTTCAGACCATATCTTGGAGTTCTGGGTGCCACAGATTAGGACATTGATAAGAGATGGGAGAATGGTAACCAAGATAATGAAAGGTGCTGAGTCCATACCATATGCAAAATGTTTGAAAAAACTGAGGATGTTGGGCTTAGAGAATTTGACTCAATGCCTGTATAAATATTTGAAGAACTGTCCAGTGGAAGAAAAATTAAATTTCTTCTATTTGGTCCTAGAGGACAGAACTAGGAACAAAGGATAGAAGATGCAAACCAGAACATTCAGGCTTAATAGAAGAACTTCCTTTCAATCATAACTGCCTCAAAGTAGATTGGATTGACTTAGGATATAGAATGTTCTCCCTCATTGGAAATCT
Source organism: Myrmecobius fasciatus (assembly GCA_023553655.1). Taxonomy (NCBI): domain Eukaryota; kingdom Metazoa; phylum Chordata; class Mammalia; order Dasyuromorphia; family Myrmecobiidae; genus Myrmecobius; species Myrmecobius fasciatus. Next base: position 165,727 of record JAJPUD010003771.1, read on the forward strand.
TCACATAGAAGCTAGATGATAATTTACTGGGTATGTATGCTATCGGAGAAATTATTTCTTCTTCATATATAAGTTGAACCAAATGGCTCTGAAAATTCTGTGATTTAATGATTCTTTTTCCTATGCTGCCTGAATTCTATCAACATAATCTTATTTATAAAGCTTTGAAATTTGACTACCCAACTGAGCCATTTGTCCATTATAGTTATACATAGACACACACACATATATATAGACATATATATATATAATTATATACAGTAATTCAATCTGTGTGTATATGTATGTATATGAACTGATTGTGTTTCTATTTATCTGTATTGTAACCACACACACATACACACACACACACACACACACACACACACACACAGAGGACCCATGTGGACAGGGGCATTTAGAGCATCTCCACTTCTTGTAGCTGAGACAGAATGAGGAACAGAGTAGGAATCTGTCAGTTACAGAGATGTGATGGAATGTGGTTGTGCTCTACAAAATGCCATCATTCCTTGGCAACTCATTGGCTCATTGGCTGAAGTGTTGGACTTGGAGTCAGGAATACCTAAGAACTTCAAATCTTTATTATATATAAAACAGAAGATTACAAAGTAAAGTAATTATATCCCCCCAAAATTTAAAAACAAAACAGAATAAATCCTTGTTCTGAGAGCATTTTGAGATGCATGGCTAAGTACATTTTAGCTACAAGCTGTCTTCCTTTAAAATTTGCAGCAGGCAGTCATAACAGACCTCTCTCTTGATTTTATTATTGTCTAATTTTTCTGAAAATTTAACAGTCCCATTCTTTGTGAGATCTGTTCTCTATAAACCAGAACATGAGAATGAAAAGCACACTCACTCTTGATAGAACATCAAACAATGAAATAAAGAATTCTCTTTACATAAAAATCTTTACATATATATACATAAAATTGTTATTCTCATGGATTTCTTTTTCCATATTAATAAAGTCTGAAAACTTTCCCAACATTATCTTCCCCTCTTTTAGAAGTCTTATGAACTGATCCCCCAGTTCCTACAATTATATCATAATGGTAACAACAACAACAACAAAAAAACTTTTTCAAAACTAACCAATGATTACTTGTCACACTTTTCTTTTCCTGTAATCAATTCTTTAAGGCTATGGTTTGTGGTTTTTTGTTTTTAATGTAGTGGTTTTTTCAGTCTTTGCAGTACTATTTACAAGTAAAGAAACAATACTTGTAATACCCCAATACTATACTCCATCTCTTGTCTTTGTGCCTCTGTGCTGGTTTTTCCCCATGCCCCATACACTCTCCTCATCTTCACTTTATAAAGTTCCTCTTTTTCTTTAAGATAGAGATGAAGTATATTTTACATATAACCTTTCCTGATCTTTTCAACTATTGGTGCCCTTTCTTCAGAACTACCTTGTACTTTACCACTTTGGGCTTATTCTTTTTATATTTACTCTGTACACATGTACTTACTGACTTTCTCATTAGAGTATAAATTACCTGTTTTTGAAGATTCTCTCATTCTTCGTATTTGTATCTCCAGCACCCATTACAATACCTGCACATAGTGTTTAATACAGGTTTATTAATTAATGAATTGATTAATATTATTGGATCATATTCCAATATGATATTCCAAGGATACTTTTCATGCTTAATGTTTCTCAACTCAAGTTTTGTGCTTTGACTATTTGAATTAAAAAAACAAACAAACACAATTACTGGTACATGGTAGGTAATTAACTTTATTCATTGATTGAACAAATTTTAGTGTTATCTTAAAGGAGAATACATCTTTTATCCTAGAAACTAAAAATTCAGATTGATTTTTGGATGAGTTAAGAGCATAAACAAAAGAAAATTTATGTCAAAATGAATGTCACTTAATAAAAGGTGGATAATAGAGAAATTATATTTACATTTTTAAATTTAGCATCAAACAGTTCACATAGGATCCTAAGAAATTCCCCTCTGACTAAATGTGTATTGAGCATTGTGTCACTTTCAGATTTAATATCCTATGATTTCATGATTATTTTGGAGAAACTAATTGTTAAAACAGTATTTAGTTAATATGTAGGCCAGAGCTGGGAAACAGGAATCCCAAGGTTAGGTATATTGATACCATGAGACAAATTAAGTAACTGACTGTGTTTTGGAAAAAACAACTAGTGGGGCTGTCTTTTCTGGGGGCTTTGTTCCCAAATAGAATTCAAATATAAATCCTCAGATTTCAGGGATAATCCCCAGATCAAGTACAATTCTTTTTTTTTTTTAAAGAACATTTAGAGACAAAAGCAAGACTTTTATTTGTGCTTAGTCTAGACAAAGAGAATGAGTAGAGAAATCTGCAATCTGCATCACAAGCCAAGGATATCCTGAAATAAGCTGGCATGAATGAAATGCCAACCCCAAAGAACATGCTCTTATTCACTGTGCAAGGCAGCACTAATGTTAAAGTGATGAATCCTTCCTTCCAGCCCACAAGATTTCACAGATGGAATATTCATTCTCATGTGAGATCTGAGCAATTTTTTTTCTTCCAATGAAAGGGGTTGCCTTAGTTTAAGAGGCCTCTCATACTGAGGCTTCTAAGCACGATTTCTTAATGTGATTGTGACATTGTTGGTCAGACATAGGATGTGTGGGCACTAACTGTGGGGCAACTCTGGGGTCTAAAATGCAGGGGTATCTAAATTAGTTGCTAGCTGTTGCATGAATCAAGTTGTTTCATTGCAAATACACTTGTGGTTTCCTTTCTTCTGTCCTTTCAGAATACAGTGCTCTAAACAATCAAACCATTTAAGAATTTCATGAGGTTGAATGTAAATGATTTTCATAACTAAAAGAATACTTTTTATGACATTGAATTGTTTACACTAAAAATATTCCTTCAGTATTTCAAAGAGATTCATGATTTCATCCATGTAGATTCTCCTTCATTGAAACTTTTCTTTGTTTTAAGGAGTACTTAGAAATCCCTAGATTCCTTCAAAATTCAGCTCAGATGTTATTTTCTACATGAGGCCTCCACTGATTCCTTTAGATACTTTCTCTCTCCTCATCCCCCAACACTAAATTATCTGGTATTTAATTTAATAGTACCTACCTCCCAGGGTTGCTGAGATGACTAAATGATATAATCTTTGTAAATTGCTTAGCATGGTTCCTGGCACACAGCAAATGCTTAATAAGTGCCTGTTTCCCTTCCCCTTTATGTATATTTTCTATACAGTTCTACATGTTGCTGCTCTTTCTCCTGGTTGAAGGTAAAAAAATCCTTGAGGACAGGACCAGCACTAATCACAGTGCTTGACACATAGCATAAACTTAATAAATTCTTGTTAATTAATTAATTAAGAGTTTCTATTGCCAAAAAAGGCCAGTTGGTTGGTAACTCTCCATTGATAAATTACTTTGGACTTAAAGAGTTGGACCTTCAATTATAGTTAACAGAGTTCAATGTTATGCATAAATTTAAATTTCATAGAATTTATCAGAGATTTCATTTCATTGACCTTCAGGAACCTAGGATAACTAATTTTCACATCAGAATGAGAGATAAGAATAAAATTTAAAAGTAGAAATAAAAATATTAATCATAATAATAACTATAATGATAGTGATCACAAATTCTTATTAAATCAAATAATAAGGATCTCATAATGATCCTATAAAATCATATCTTTTATTTATAATAATACTTAACAACTTTAGAGCAATTTAAGATTTTAAAAATGCTTGGTTTTGTAGATTGCACTCATTCATATTGGTTTATCCTGTACCATTCTTGCCTATAGTCTCTTTCAAATCCACCTTAATGTGCTGAGGTCATTGTCTCATTCTCTTTACATTAAGTCAGCACCAGTGGAGAATATAGTCTATTGTTTATCTCTTGTTTGCCCCACGTTAACATTCGATTTATCTTTTTTCCTCACATGTGTTGCTAAGGACATGTTTCATGCATTTCCCTGAATAATATATTTATGTTGTTTCATCCTAACCATGCTCATCCTTTAGCTCTCCATTGCCTTTTTAGTTAACCCTCAACTTCAGTTCTTTGGAAATTTCAATGTCTTTTGACTTATAGCTACACAAAATCACTGGAAAGATATCAGTGTTTAAAATGGATCTTTATTCAGCTTCAAACACTTACTGCCTATTTGACCCTGGGCAAATCACTTAACCCTGATTGCCTTTAAGAAAAAAAAAAAAAAGACTATTGCTTAAAGAAATTTGGAGCAATTAAAAAAACTATTCAATTTCCCAAAGATAACTGAACAATCTTGTATTCTCCCATTCAATTCCTGCCTCAGCACATTATTCATTTGTAATAATTGTTCAAGATAAAAATATTAATGGACACGTCAATAATGTATTTATTTTTTATCAAACTCCATATAATAGTGATACTAATAGCTAATGTTTCTAAAGTACTCTAGGTTTTCACAATCAAATGCAGAAAGGCAGAAATAGTGAATGCTTCCTTTTCAGACCACAATGCAATAAAATTTATATTCAGTAAAGGGTCAGGGAAAGATAGACTAAAAACCAATTAGAACTTAAATAATCTAATTGTAAAGAATGAGTAGGTCAAACAACAAATCACAGAAATAATCCACAATTTCATTCAAGAGAATGACAATAATGAGAAAACATACCAAAACTTATGGGATGCAGCCAAAGCAGTTCCTAGGGGAAATTTTATATTTCTAAATAGCTACATGAGCATAATAAAGAGATCAATAAATTAGACATGCAACTAAGAAAAGCTAGAAAAAAGAACAAATTAGTCCCCCCAATTAAATACCAAATTAGAAATTCTGCAACTCAAAGGAGAGATTAATAAAGTAGAAACTAAGAAAATTATTGAACTAATAAATAAAACTAAGAGTTGGTTTTGTGAAAAAAAAAACCAACAAAATTGATAAACCTTTGGTTAATTTGATCAGAAAGAGGAAAGAATAAAACCAAATCACCAGCATCAAAAATGAAAAGAATGAACTTACCACCAATGAAAAAGAAATTAAAGCAATAATTAGGAGCTGTTTGAAAATCTAACTCAAAATAGATGAATATTTACAAAAATATAAATTGCCCAGGTTAATAGAAGAGGAAATAATTTATTTAAATAGTCCCATTTAAGAAAAAGAAAATGAACAAGTTATAAATGAACTCCCTAAGAAAAAAATCTCCAGGGCCAGATGGATTCACAAATGAATTCTACCAAACATTTAAAGAACAATTAATTCCAGTACTGCCAAATTTCTTCCATGACACAAATATAGTACTGATACCTAAACCAGAAAGAGCCAAAACAATGAAAGAAAATTATAGATCAATCTCCCTAATGAATATTGATGCAAAATTTTTAAATAAAATATTAGCAAAGAGCTTATAACAACTTTTCAGCAAGATAATACACTCTGACCAAGTGGGATTTATACCAAGAATGCAGAGCTCGTTCAATATCAGGAAAACTGTTATCATAATTGACCATATCGATAACAAAAGCAATAGAAATCATATAATAATCTCAATGGATGCGAAAAAAAACTTTTGACAAAATATAGCACTCATTCTATTAAAAACACTAGAGAGCATAGGGATAAAGAGAGCTTTCTTTAAAATAAGCAGAATGTATCTAAAACCTACAACAAGCATTATTGGTAATGGAGAGAAGCTGGATGCATTCCCCCCAAAATCAGGGGTGAAACAAGGATGCCCATTATCACCACTATTATTCAACATTGTACCAGAAATGCTGGCTTTAGTAATAAGAAAAGAAAAAGAAATTAAATGAATTAGAATAGCAATAAGGAAATAAAACTATTACTCCTTGAAGATGATGTGATAATATGCTTAAAGAATTCTAGAAAATAATCCAAAAACCTACTGGAAAAATTCACAGTTTTAGCAAAGTTTCAGGATATAAAATAAACCCACACAAATCCTCAGCATTTCTACATATTACTGACAAATCCCATCAGCAAGAGATAGAAAAAGAAATTCCATTTAAAATTACTATAGACAAAATAAAATACTTGGGGGTCTACCTGCCAAGACAAATCCAAGAACTATATGAATACAATTACAAAACACTTTTCTTGCAAATAAAGCCAGATCTAAATAATTGGGAAAATATCAATTGTTCATAGCTAGGCCAAGCTAATATAATAAAAATGACAATTCTGCCTAAATTGGCCTACTTGTTCAGTCCCATACCAAGCTGCCAAAATATTATTTTATAGAACTAGAAAAAATAATAACAAAATTCATCTGGAAGAACAAAACATCAAGAATATCAAGGGAATTAATGAAAAAAAAATACAAAGGATGGTGGCTTAGCGATACCAAACCTAAAACTATATTATAAAGCAGCAGACATCAAAATCACTTGGTATTGGCTAAAAAATAGAAAGATACATCAGTGGAATATATTAGATATACATGACACAAAAATCAAGGTCTATAGAAATCTAATATTTGATAAACCCCCAAGCCCCAGCCTCTGGAAAAATAACTCACTATTTGACAAAAAAATTGCTGGAAAAACTGGAAAATAATATGTCAGAAACTCGGCATAGACCTATATCTCACACCCCATACCAAAATAAGGTCAAAATGGATACACGATTTGGACATAAAGGATACTATAAACAAATTATGAGAACAAGGGATAATTTATCTATCAGAACTTTGGAGAAGGGAGGAATTTATGAACAAAGAAAAACTAGAGAACATTTTGAAAGATAAAATGAATAACTTTGATTACATTAAACTAAAAAGGTTTTGCACAGACAAAACCAACAGAAATTAGATTAAAAATGAAATATAAAGCTGGGAAAAAAATCTTTACAGCCAATATTTCTGATAAAGGTCTCATTTCTAAAATATATAAAGAACTGTGTCAAATTTATAAGAATACAAGTCATTCTCCAGTTGATAAATGCTCAAAGGATATGTACAGACAATTTTCATATTATGAAATTAAATTCATTTATAGTTTTATGAAAAAATGCTTTAAATCACTATTGATCAGAGAAATGCAAACTAAAAGAACTTTGAGATACCATTTCAAACCTCTCAAATTGTCTAAGATGAAAGGAAAAGATAATGAAAAATGTTAGAGGTGATATGGGAAAAATGGGACACTAATGCATTGTTGGTGAAGTTGTGAACTGTCCAACCATTCTGGAGAGCAATCTGGAACTATGCCCAAAGGGCTATAAAGCTGTGTATGCTCTTTGACTCAACAATGCCATTACTGGGTCTGTATCCCAAGGAAATCATAAAGGAGGGAAAAACACTCTCATGTACAAAAATGTAGCAGCTCTTTTTGTGGCAGCAAAGAATTGAAAAATGAGTAAATGCCCATCAATTGAGGAATGGCTGAACAAGTTGTGGTATATGAAGGTAATGGAATATTATTGTTCTATAAAAAATGATGAACAAGCTGATTTTAGAAAGGCCTGGAAAGATTTATATGAATTGATGCTGAGTAAAACAAACAGAACCAGGAATACATTTACACAATAACAGCAAAAACATATATGATGATCAACTATGAAAGACTTGGTTCTTCTCAGTGGTTCAGTGATTCAAAGCAATCCCAATAGATTTTGGACAGAAAATACTATCTGCATCCAGAAAAAGAACTAAGGAGATTGAATGCTAATCAGCACATGCTATGCGCACTTCTTTTTTATGTTTTTTTTTTAATCTCTACCATGGTTTTTCTGTTCTGTTCTGATTTTTCTCTCCCAATATAATTCATAAAACAATGTGTGTTAAAAAAATAAAAAATAAAGTGATGGAATAGAACTATGTCCCCTGATCTTTGTGGAGGGTGGACCACCTGGCCTGGGGAAATTCCCAAAAATGATTCCTATCCACCTAAATCTCCCTTGGGAAAGCTAACTGGTTTTCCATGGGTAATCTCCCATCTCCAATTAGTCTAGTGAATCACTTTGGTGTGGGAAACAATCACCACCCTTATTGATTTGAAAATTAGCCCTTAATCTCTCCCTAGCCCCAAACCATAGAAGACTAATAAAAAATGACTCTGTACCTCAAACTTTTGCTAATTTCTATTTGGAAATGGCTCTCTGGGAAGTTGTTTCCCAATGTAATAAACCTTTTTTTTTTTTTTTTTTTTTTTTGCCAAAACCTCGCCTGCAGATCGGGACAGCAAAAACCTGTGACACCGGCCTGAGGACTCCATTGCATTAGAGTATCTCTCACCCCTCAACATTTCTCACACCTCAACAAAAGTACTCTAGGTTTTCAAAGTGCTTTACATATTTTATCTCATATGATCTTTACAAAAACACCGGGAAATAGATGCTATTATTACCCCAATTTTACAAATAAGAAAGATGATTCAAAAAGAGGTTAAACAATTTACCCAGAATCACATAGTTAGGAAGTGTCTGAGGAAATATTTGTACTTCATCCATTATAATTTCTAGCTGCATCAATAATTCTGCATACACTTGACTTTTCACACTGTGTATACTTAGGTCATACTCTTTTAGTGATGATAAAACTCATCCAGGAGACTTTCCAATGAGTTCTCGGACTTGATCAACATAATATGTGCAAAGAGAAATATCTAGGGTATCTGACCATCCTTATAGGATGTCCCTCTTTCATTTGTACTCAAGTTTGACAAATTTCATATTAAGAGAAAACAGCTCTGCTTAGCATTGTTACTTGTTACATGCCTTGTTTCATATTAATAATCAGAGGCATACAACAAAAATATCTCTGTTGTTAGATGTAGACTGGTAAAAAACTAAGAAGACTTGGGGCAGAACTGGAGTCCTCCAGATATAACTCAGTAAGATCTGAAGAAAGACCTCAGGCCAGGATTAATCTGTTTGAAGAGCAAACACCTCTGGGCTAGCTACACAGAAACATTGTGGGGACCCCTTGGGGCTAACTGGTTGTGGCTGGAACCTCTGCAGGAACCACAAACACTTTCATCTCCCAGATGAAAGATGTTTGTTATGTGTGGGGTTTGAATCTGGGAAGACAGAGTGAACCTTGGCTGACTGGGAAGACCAGGCCTAACTGTGCTGCTGAGACATGGCCCTGGGCAAGAAGAAACCAACACCTGTTAAGTGCAGAGGCAGTGGGGTAGGGATGTTAGTGGCTCTGGGCACTTGCAGGAGGGTGGAGTTCTTGATTTGGGGTTCCTGATGAGAGTGGAGAGCTAAAGGGAGCTTGAGGCACCATTCCCTCCCCACCCCACCCCACAATTAGAGATACTTACATTAAAAAAATGAACAGGCAAAGAAGAAAGAACCTCATCATTGAAACATATTATGGGAACAAGGGAAGACCAGAGTTTATCTTCAGAGGAGGACACTTTAGTAAAGAAAGTTTCTATCCCAAAGAGTGATGTGAAATGACTCCCTGCCCAGAGAGAATTTACAAAAGAACTCAAAAAAAATTTCAAAAATCAAATGAGAGACATTGAGGAAAAACTAAAGAAAAAAAATAAAACCATCCAAGAAAAACAAGATTATGAAAAAAAAGATAACCAAATAGAAAAGGAAGTATAAAATCTCAAACATGTAAATAACTCTTTGAAAATTAGAATCGGGCAAGGGGAAGCCAGTGAAGCTATGAGAGACCAATAAATAAAAAAAAAAGATTATGAAGAATGAGAAAATAGAACAGAATGTGATGCATCTCATAAGAAAAACAATAGATCTGGAGAACAGATCAAGAAAAGAAAACATAAAAATAATTGGACTACCAGAAAGTTGTGACCAAAAAGAGAACCTTGACACAATAATGTAGGAAATAATCCAACAAAATTGTTCTGGGGTGATGGGGAGAAAATAAAAATAGAAAAGATACACTGATCACCACTTCAAAGAGATACTTTGTGGAAAACACATAGGAGTATTATTGCCAAATTTTGAAATCCCCAGATCAAAGAGAAAATTTTGTAAGAAACAAGAAAAAATTTCAAATACATTAGAGCTTCAAATAGAATTCTACAAAACTTATCATCAGCTACAATAAAAGATTGCAGGTCTTGGAATCATATCTACAGACAAGGAAAAGAACTAGGCCTGTGGCCAAGAATATCATATTCAGAAAAATGATCAATAATTTTCAATGAGGAAAAAAATAGATATTTAATGAACTTGCAGATTTTCAGAACTTTCTATCAACCAAATCCAAACTTAACAGGAAATTTAACATATAAGACAATATCAAAGAGTAATTTTAAGGAACTCAAAATGGACAAACTGTTTAAACCTGGACAAATTGTTTATACTTTTTTTACATGGGAAAAGTATATTTTATGTTTAAAATTTATATCAACAATAGGATAAACTCAAAAGAAAGATTGACAGAGTAAAGGTAAAAATAGTAATCGTGTTATACAAATGAGGTGCAGAGGAAGAATAGACACAGAGGCATTAGAGCGGGGAGGAGGGCTCATAGTTCTGAAAAAAAGCTACTCACATTGAGAATAGGTTCAATAGGCAACACTACATATATACAACACACACACACACACACACTATATATATATATATATGTGTGTGTGTATATATATATATATACATATATATATATGTATATATATCACGCTCCAAAATCTATAAAGAAATAAGAGGGAGAGGGATAGATGGATGAGGAAGCAAAGGATGAGGGAAGAAGACAAGGGAGAGATCCCTGGGTCGAGGGAGGTTAAGTAATATTAAGTCAAGCAGAATTTAACGAAAAAGTCAGTAGGGATAAGAAAGGCATGTGTATCTGGGGTGTGTGTGCATTGCGAGTATGCGTATGTATGTATATATCTACATATATCTACATAAATATATCTTTTCTTAATTGTAGCTTTCTTGGGGAGGTGGGGGATGAAAGGGAGATTGTGTGTGTCTATATGTGTGTATGTATATATCTACATATGCATATATAAATATATCCTTTCTTAATTGTAGCCTGCTTGAGATTGCTGAGAGGGGATGAAAGGGGGAAAAATAAAGCAAATAACATATATAGCAGAGAACGAAAGAACAATTTTTAAGGAAGTAAAGAAAAGATGGACACTTGTGAATATAATTTCTTCTACTAATTTTTATATACTTTTCTAAATTGGTATTTGTTGTCATATAGTTTGAATCCTCCCTGGTGTTCTGCGGGGCACATGATAATGCTCTCTTTTGTTTTGTTTCATTTTTTTGTATAGCTTTTCTGTTTTTATTTTTACTTACTCTGTTTTGTCAAATAAAATAAATTTTGGGAAAAAATAAAACCTTAAAAAAAAGAACCTTTGAGAAGTAGCTACTTCTACTGTCCTCATTTTACTGTTGAGGAACCTGAAACATGAAACAAACAGAAGTTAATGATTTTCCCAGTGTTATACAAGTATTTGGTGTCTGAAGGCAGATTTGAACTTAGAGCTTAGCTGATACTTGATCCAGCACATTTTCCACTGCATCACTTGGTCACAGCTTGGTTGAACATTGAATTGAGTTCAGAATTACATAGGGAATATAATTTATCATATAATTTTGAAAAAATTAAAAAGCAATGAGTTAAAAGAAAAAAAAGAATCAGAATTTATACTTCTTTCAGAAAGCATGTGAGAGTCAAGTATACTATGGTTCCACTTAGAATTGTTGTGACTGCCCATATCAAAACTCCCTTCCAGGGATACTGATTTCCAAATAAAAAATAAGAGCTCCTTGAGGAGAGAGAATGTTTTACTTTTATGTTTAATCCTTATCAACTAGTAAAATATCTGGAATGTGATGGGTTCTTAATAAATGTCTTTTCATTTATTCAGAGTGGCAGTGATTATTTAAGATTAGGGTCATGGTAAAATAAAAATTAATACTTCTGATTCTACTGAAATCTTGTTCCACTATGCTGCAGAAGTAACCCTGAATTTATTTAGCAAGGCTAAATTATACTGATAAACATTTAACACTTTAAATTTAATCTGCAATATTATCCTTCACTTTTTTAGGTTTAGACAATCAGGAAAACAATAAATCCAGACATGATTTGTAGCATTTGCCAATTTTTAAGGTTTAGATGCTCACACTGAAAAGTTAAATGATCAGTTCTCATGAATTAGTTTAACTTGACTCCAGCACACAATTGATTTCAGAAGACCACAAGCTTAAGAAATACTTAGTAGGCAATATATAAAAAAAGATAATATTTGAGACCCAGGAAAAATACATAAAAAGAAACAGAAGCAACAGGGCATAGTGAAGATAGCAGGAATTTGGGAATTAAAAGATTTGGGTGAAAATCCTCACCTGGGCCAAGCTGCCTCACATTTGAGTTGATGTCCTAAGAATTTCAAGTAAAATAATGACATATTTGTAAAGTGCTTTGTTATTTTCAAATAAGAGAAATACAGATAATATTATTAAAAATAACTGATATTTATGTAGCACTTTAAGTTTTGCAGTATTTTACTGTAATGATCTTAATTGTGCCAAAGAGAAAGAAAACCATAATACAAGAAAGTAAGATGAAGAGAAATAGCAGAGAAAGCAGGTGACAAAGAGAAGTGTCCAAAATATCTTGTAAAATATTCATTTTACAAGCATTTATTATCTCTCCTTTCCACTGCTACCAATTTAAAAAACAAACAATCCAATCTTAAGCCAGGACAAACAAAAGCTAGCAACGCAAATGCCTATACTTGCCAAGTCTAAAAATGAATATCTCACTCTGGATTTTTAAGTTCATCGTTTCTCTGGAAGGAGGTTGGTATCATGATTTGTCTAGTCCTCTAGATTCATGACTATCATTGCCTTAGAGTTCTAAAGTCTTTGCAAGTCATTTTTCTCTATAGTATTTTTGTCCTCATACATGTTCTATTATTTCTTTTCATTCCATCCTGAATCAGTTGATTTCTTCTGAAACTGTTCATTTCTTCACTTCTTATGATTCATTGATATCTCTTAATATCCACATAGCACAATTTGCTTAATCACTCTCCAATAAATGGAACCCTCTTAATTATCAGTTTTTGGCTATTTTGAAAAGAGCTACTATAAATTAAAATAATCCTCAGCATTATTGTTTTATGAAAATAAATAAAAGATTGAAGAATCTTATTCAATTGTAGGACCAAATGATTTATATTACATAAGTCATTGAGTTTAACTTCCATTCTTAATAAAATTCTGGAATATACTGAAGTGATATTAGTAAACATTTAGGAAAGGGCTTGGTAAAAGAAATAATCTAGATAGAATTTACATAGATTTTAGCAAACCATTTTAAAAGTATTTCATACTTTTGAGGAGTAGATGGAGAGATGTGGTCTAGACAGTGTACAATGATGTGGATTCAGAATTGGGTTGATGGCTTTGATCTTTGACACAAAATAGTCATCAGTGTTTCTAAGTCAGTTTCAAAAGAAATCTCCAGAATGATGCCCCTAGGGATTTATATTTATCTTTGTGTTATCATTTTTACTGATAACTGGATTAAAAGCAGTTGTGGCATTCCTACTAAAAGTGAAACAAGATTGAGAGAATTGACAGAATGAGGATAGAAAAATATCTTTGTAGGTTAGAATGTTGGTCCTAATTTAAAAAAAATGAAATTTAATTGGAGTAAATGTAAAATCTTATATAGGTTCAAAAATCAATTTCACATGAATAACATTGATTATCATGGTCCCCCCACTTCTTGAAGGCTAGGTAGGTTACCTTTCACTCTCAGGGTTCTCTGATACATAGACATTTAGGCTGGATTTAAGGAAAACTTTCTGATAATTGTTGCTTTCTCAAAGTAGAATGTGCCCCTTCATAAGATGATTGGTTTGACAAAATCATTTCTTCAAGTGAAACATTTGCATATTTTGCTGCTTAATGATATAAGTATAGTTACTGGAGTGTCATTTCTTTTTGAGGTCTTGATGTGTGACAGTCACTACTGAGGAAGAATTTCCTGAATATTTGCATTTTGAAATTTCAAGAAACAGAAACTTGACAAATTAGAGAAAAAGGTCAATACTTTTCAATTGCTAATGGAAATACTATTATTGAGCACTTTATTACAAAGAGAATGTTGTACTGGAAAGAATCCTGGATAATATTTGACTGTCCTGGACTGATTTCTCACTGGCATAGCCTATTGCAGTTATTTCTGGGGACAAAGATTTGTATAGAAGAAGCAGACTGGTCAGTGATGCTGAAACCAATCAACCTTTATTCTAAGTGTGTAATGTTAATATAGGGAGGCATAAGACCCAACTTAAGATCTTTAGTCTTGGAGGAAGGAGGAAGGAAAGAGTGGGTAAGGATTCATGAATATATAGCCATTACATTGAAAGGGATAGGCTACATCCAAACTCGGTTGAGCAAGGGGCATTTAGGCTATGAATGAGATACTTTTTAGGCAACAAGAGGAATAGTACAAAAGGCATCATCCTGATCTAATACACGGGTTATATACTAGGATTGTCTCACTCCTAGTTTATTAGGGTTTTCCCCAGTCACCTGGAAGGCCACAATGAAGACAGGGCCATAGCTTGCATGGGGGCATCATGAATAATTTCCCCAACCCCATTTTTGGCATGAAGGTCAGAGAGACATCTATTAGGGTATATATGGAAGTGTTGAACTTTCAAGTATAGAACGTTTCAGTCATAGATTATTGAAAAAGAAAGATGGTATTAGGATTAAAGAGTATATACAGAGCAGAAAAATTTGTCACAGGAAAGGCGAGGCCCAGAAAACTCTCAAGATATTTTGGAATATCAATCACATTCACACAGAGGTTCTTGAAAACAAACTCTTCTGGCAAACTAAGAGTGAGATAGTTATTTTAATATAATTTTGAATATTTGGGGATCTTAATTGTGACTTTTTTCTTTGAAGGAAAAAATACAAAAAAATCCAATAGTTATTTTGTTACAACCTTTCATTTCTGTATCTTTCTAGGCAATATAAATGGTTATTCTCTGAAGTTGCTTTTTATTTACCTCCATCTTTCTCACTGTAGTCTGTTGCTAATGGTTTAATCTTATTAAAGTTGTTTCTTTGGGGAATCTGCCACATGAAATTTAATTATAAAGTACCCAAATATGTTCTTCAGTGTACGTTAATGGTAGATATGGGCTCATATTTTTGACTTATCAAATCAATTTTTTTAATTGTAATACTTTGCAAACTGAAGGGCAGGAGGCCTATAGCTCAAAGGCCAGCTTTGGAGACTGGAAGACCTGCATTTAGGATCTGCCTCCAGTTCTAATTCTCTAAATTAGAAATAGATGCAGATTTTCTTCAGTGAAGAGTTTCCTGTAATGATGAAATTAGAAGCCTGGACCTAATCCAATACAAAACAAAATTTAAAAAACCACTTAAATCCTTTCAAATTTAAAGGGAATCATATACATCTTGCAAGGTTAACATTTGTAGCATAGGGTAATCCAACAGTAAAAAAAATGCCAAATTATACTTATGCTCATTTTAAAATTTTATAATAGAAACTTCTTGTTTCCTAATTTAGCTCTGAGGCATCTAATTTTATTTAGGTGACCACAAGAATCATTTAAATATTATAAGAACATTAGAACATAGGAAATATTGTGGAAGATTCAATAGGTAATATTGTAACTTGTTTATAATAAAGCAAGTAATTACATTGTACATTTCATGTAAAATATATTAGTGTTTTATGTATTAGGTCAGGATGGTACCTTTTGTAGGATCGAGGCCCTTCCTCTTCTTGCTTGAAAAGTATTTTATCCAAGGTCTAGATGCCTCTTCTGCTGAGTTATATAGCCTGCCCTTCCAGGGATGTGATTGTATCTTAGATATGTATCTCAAAGCAACAAGAATGCCAATAGAAAAAAGTCCTGAAAATAATGAAAAAAAGAGATACTTAAGGAAAAAAGATGGTATTAGCAAGAATAGTTATGTATGAAACAACAATAAAGCTTTAAAAAAAGATGCAAGGTAAATCAAACAGTAAACACTTTAGAATACAGTCCAATGAAATAAGGAAAAATAATTTGGCCATGTGGGATATATTCCTTTTTCCAAACACAAGGATAGGGAATGGTGATAAAGACTTAATTAAGCATTTTCTGTGCTCCAGGAACTGTTAAGAGATGGGTATGTATATATAAATAATCAATATAATCCCTGCTTTCAAAGAGTTTACATTGTAATGGGGAAAAACTATATAAAGTAAGAGGACAAAAGGAGTGCCTGGGACACATGATGTGGAGATAGCTGGGAAGTGGCTGGAAGCCCTGTTTCCAGTCATGATAAAGTGAAATCTCAACTATTGGAACCTAGTGTGGCTCTTCTGCAATGCATAGTGTTAGAGAATTGATAGGGCCAGTGCCATGTAGCCAATGTATTTCAGAGATGTGACTTGGACCTGGACGTCTCTAGCTCCAAGGCTCTCTCTTTATTCATTTACACCATGATTCCTCTCTGGACACAAATATGTTAAGATATTCACACTAATAATCAGTTATTTGATTTCAGCAGATTATAATAACACTTTTCTAAGTCTTACTGACACTTGGCTCTCCCTAAAGACAAAAACTTCCTGGCTACTCTTTTTAATACTGGCTGAACTTTCACTCACTCCCCAAGGCTTACAGGTTGAGGAAGGGGAGTTGGAATACTCCTGGCTCCCCACTGCTACTTCCAGGTTCTTTAACTACCCCCATCACATAGTAATTTCTTTTCCTTTGAGGTTCATGCTTTTCAATCAAAATCCTTGTCTACAGACTCCCAGATCACTCACCTTTCTTCACCAGGGAGGTCAGTAGATAGATTACTTCGTAAAGTTCAGGGCCTATCATATTAACACCTTGCCTCAACAAATTCTAATGACTCCCTATTACCCTCGGGATCAAATGTAAAATGTTCTGTGTGGCATTCTACCTGTTTTTGTATCCCCAGCCCTTAGTATAGTGCCTGACACATAGTAGGTTCTTAATATTTATTATGTAGTCATACCCTGTACTCCAATCAATAGAACCCATTTGTAAATTGCTTCATAGAGCTAGAAAATGGGAGTTAAATTAAAATATCTTGAATATACATTAAAAATATTCAGATTTTGTGGACACTAGAAAATAATTTTTTTAAAGAGACACTACTTATTCTTAATATCAAAATGTTCAATATGCTTCCTCATAAAATAGAAATAATAAATAAATAAAATAAAAAAAGAATCAGTAAAGAGCAAATAGATTAAACTTATCTAAATGCAGAAGTTGGTGCTGGAGAAGACATTTTCAAGGGCTTTGAGGGATCAGTTTTCCAGATATCTAAAAGTAGGTACCAATAGCATGGGAAAAATCAGACTTCATTCCTAATCCTCACTTCCTTACCCTCCTGAGGCAATAATATTTTATAACTATTCTTTTATATGGTTACTTTCCAATATCTACCAAAATTTTGTGAGAGTAATTTAAACTTGCATTGATTAGTCTTTGCTGAGGGTTTAAGAACATGGAGCTTTAAGACTCTATGGTTAAAATGATGATGCTATTGCTGAATTTCAACTTATATCATGTTAGGCTTATCCAATGGGATCTACTTATGAATCCACAAGAATGCCAAATCTGAATTGGGATTCAGGTTCCAGGATAACTCAGAAATACTTAGAGGGTTTAAAGAAAAAGTGCATACTTTGAATAAAGGAAGAAATAATGTAAAAAAAAAAAAAGACATGGAAGTTTTTATAAATGATATTCTCCAGCAGATCACATCTTTACAATAATACAGTTTTCTGATGTGCTTTAGAAGAAAGCACAGGGAATTTGCAGGAAAATAGAGTCATAGGAACAAGCACTAATAGGTCACCAATTCGATTACTGGAGGGAGTGACCACAATGGTGAGATTACAGATGGGCTTTTTTGTTATGTGACATTAATCCACTAGATGGTGCTCTGAGGTTTCCATTCAGGGAGTAAATTTGGCTGAGTAAACATTGTTATATTTTGTGATTGTAGCCCAAGGTTCTTGAAAATCTCCAGGTTTATTTTAAGCTGTTTAGGTAATGCAGATTCCAATGTGCTGAAAATATTATTCTGACTAGTTTCGATTTTACAGTGAGAATTCTTTTAAAATAAGAGATTTGTTTCTCAAATACAATTTTGAAAAATACAAAGATGTTGAATGATTCACTGAACAGTTCTGTTGAATTTTAATTTTAAAATGCCTTAAATGCCAAAGAATTCAAACTGTCTTATTTTCTCCTATAAATTCATAGTAATGCATGAGAATAAACAGAAAAACATCTTGGCTGAGCATGGCAGTGTGTTCTTGTAGTTCTTGCTACTTAGGAAAGCTGAAGTTAGTGGATCTCTAGCTCTTCTGACTTCTGAGCTTCAGTAAGGCTAGAAACTAACTATCTGATGTTCTGTCCAATCTAAGTCTGGTGCCAGTGTGGTGAATATAGATGCTCCTCTCTAGGAAGCATCAGACTGCCTAAGGAGAACAGATCAACACATGTAGGAAAGAGATGATGTCAAACCTCCCTGTGGATCATTACATTTTCAGCCTGGGTGAGATAAACTATTGAATAAACAAACAAGCAAATAGACAAATCAACAACTAACCAATATAAAATATATCCTGAAACCATCCCATCATCATAGGATTTAAAAGAGCATTATTAGAATTTTCATTCTACTACAAAAACCTCAAGTGGGGTGGAGGAATAAAAATGAGACTTTAAGTGTCTTAAAATGTTCTTTAAAGTATGTTCCATTGTTTTCAAATAGATGAATAACAAATGAATAATGGAATAGTACTGATGCCTTAAAAGTCAACTTATTTTGTTAACTTTTAAAAGTTACTAATTTTCTTTCATAGCATCAGATCTCTAAGAGCTGTTTTATACAAGGAAGGATTTTTCATGATTTTTAAATTTTCAAGTTTGTTTTCTAGAATTTTTCTCTATGTATTTATAATTTTTTTCTGGCATTCTAACAGGAGAAAAACAATTGCTATTAATCTGCCCCTCATTAATTCAGTGTTCACTTGATTTTTTCAATAGGTAAGCACTTATGATGAAAAAAAAGTCAATATTTGCAAGCTATTCAGAAAAGAGACTTCAATGACTGAGGATTAATATGTAGCAAATATACATAATCTTGCATGTGAAACTCTTACATATATGTATATTTAGATATTCACACAATTCCATTTTATATTACAAAAGAAACACTAACATATATAGAAACATATATTAATTGGAAGAAAGATGACTCAATAGATGAGTATTGGATAAGAATCAGGAAGATGCGAGTTCAAATTCTGCATTAAGATATATACTAATTGGGGCAGCTAGGTGGCCCAGTGGATAGAGCACCAGCCCTGAAGTCTGGAGGACCCGAGTTCAAATCTGATCTCAGACACTTAACATTCCTTAGCTGTGTGACTCTGGGCAAGTCACTTAACCCTAATTGCCTCAGCAAAAAGCAAAAAAAAAACTTTTATATATATATAATAATATATATATATATTATTATATATATATATATACTAATTGTGTGACCTTGGGCAGGGCACTTAACCTTTTTCAGCATCAATTTCTTCATATGGAAATTGGGGCTAATAATAGCATCCTCTTCACTAAGTTGTTATGAACATAAAGTGATACAATTTGAAATGCTTTGTAAATCTTAAAGTACAATATAAATTGTATTATTGTTATAAGTACATTGCAAAGGCAAAGCAAATCACCTCTTGGTCAGGTTGGAGTTTAGTACTTGGATAAAAGCAGTTAAAGGAGATAGGTCATTCCCTTTTAGATTAGTAAAATAAAATTTTAGATAAAAGATGGCCCTTGAGGAAATGCTGAAAATAATAAAAAGGAAACTAGTTAGGCAGGAAAGATTAAAAACAAAAAGGGATCAAGTCTAAAACTCTACATGTTATGTTTTTATGTATTTATATACATATATGGTCAGAAATATTTTATTAGAAATTATAATAGAATTCAGTAAACATGAAGCAGGCAGCTTAATACAGGCTGTCCACCACAGGATGGGACATGGGTAAAGAAATGCTTAAATTCTTAGAGGACAGACTATATTGCTCTTATTCATCTTTGTATCTCTCAGTAATGATATTGCTTACACAATGGGCCTAAATAGGTACACAAAAAACAAGTACTAAATCATATGGAAATTAACTCAATTTTCAGATTCTGATTTATGCCTTAAACTTTTCAAAGTTTATCAGATGAAAGAATATAAAAGCATTTTGTAGCAATTAATTGCAGTACAAATGGTCTGAGTTGGTCTTAAATTAGGTTAAGTAAAATCAGGCTCAGGATTGGTTTGTGTTATGGGCCATATGATAAAAAAGAAAACCTTTACCTAAAGACTAAAGGGTTTCAAAAAGGATATAGGGTTGATTTAAATGGAAATGCTTCCCCTTTTGCCTCTGTATCTATGTCATTGCTAGTTTTTTTCAGTGATTGGCAACCAGAAGGATGAAAGGCCTTCATTCCATGTCACATGGGGCCTGGATAAAAGCTCCCATGTTTTGTTTATCCTGGAGAAGATGTAAGGGAGAGCTGATATGTTCAGGTATTTGAAGGACTATCATAGAGAAGAGGAACTATTAATAGTAACAAGTAGCTTTTACATAGGGCATTAAGGTTTGTGAAAAGCTTTATGAATATTCTCTCATTCTATCTTCAATGTAACCCTGGAAATTAGCTATTACCCTCATTTTACAGATGAGTAAACCGAAGCAGAGATGTAAAGGGACTTGCCCAGGACAATGGTGTCTGGGATAGGATTTGAACACAGAACTTCCTAACCTCAAGACCAGTGCTCTATCCCCTGCAATAATCAACTGTCTTCTGATTAGATGGTTTGTATCAAGGAGATAGAACTAGGAACAACTGGATGGTGGTTGTGAGATGACAAGAAAAATTTCTAAATCAGAGCTATTCAAAAGTAAAATGGGCTAATGAAGGTTATGTTCTTCCTTCTTGAAGGTCTGTAAAGACAAGTTGAATAATCAGGTTAGGGATCCTTTTCATTGTAAGTTAGATTAGATGACCTATGAGAGCCCTTTCAATCCTAGAATTCTGGGAGTCTATGATTCTGCAGATCCAAAAGATAAAATGAGTGCCCACAACATACCTGAGTGCTGCCTGATCCAGATTAAAATATAATTGGCAAATATATTACAAAATAAACAAAATGCAGTAATATATACATTTCACATTATAAAATTAAGTCGATATGTGGTTGCAGGGATTCTTGTGCATGGAGTAGTAACCTCATTCAACATGAGTTTGATATTACTCTACTAGATATAGAGCAAGGAAAAGAATGCATTTCAAAATCCAAGTTTAAAAGATTAACTGCCTGAAGCCTGGACAAGTTTTTTTCACCTTGAAACATTTTTCCTTCTCTATATAACTTACCTGCACAGCCATGGGACTCTTGTGAAGATAACATGAATAGACTTGGTTGATGTTCAAAACAGTACATATTAAACAGTATTTGGATCTGTTTTTATTTTTTTCTTCCAAATTATCTTACTGCCATAACAAGAATTTATGCAGTGCTTACTACATACCAGGCATTATGCTGATCATTTTACAAATATCTCATTTGATCCTCACAACAACCCTGGGAGGTAGGTTCTTATTATCATCCACATTTTATAGTTGAGGAAACTGAGGCAGAAGTTAAGTGACTTATCAAGTTTCTAAGGGTGGATTTGAAGTCCTAATTTTCTGTTCATTATGCCACTTGGGCTGCCTACTGATGATTCACAGAGGTGCAATTAATTTTGTAAGCACTTACCAGGCCATCAGATATTGTACTAAGTGCTAGGAATACAAATACAAATATAATTGAGAAAAGGTAGTCCTTATCCCATAAGAGCTTTAAATTTTAGTGGGAGAATAAAGTGGAAGAGTTTGTAGAGAAAGCAAGAAAAGGAAAAGTGGAAAAATAAAGAGTCAGGAATGGAGCCAGGAGAAAAGAATAGTCTTCTAAACATACTGTCTGCCTTTGCCTTTCATTTGTAATTTCAGTCTTGATTTTTCTTACTATAAAACCCTGGTCAAATCATTCATTTCTTTCAACCTCATTTTCCTCATATATAAAATGTGACAATTGCACGAGAAACAATATTGGAATAGAAGAAATGGAAAACAAAGAGACAGTGTAAATAATAAAGGATACACTGTAAACTAGCATACTAATATATGAGTAAAAAAGTCTAAAGAAACTGGAAAAAAACTTCACATGTAGTTGTATAAACAGATTCAAGGTACAAATATGGGATAAGAAAAAATATCTTATGGCTGTATAATACTTTCAAGTACTTGAGTATCCTTACTTTATTTGGTCCTTTATCTGTTTGCCATCCTAATGTCTAAACACATCTAGTTAGAAATGGAAGCTTGCTTATAGTTGGGGATGTTTTCCCAAATGGCTGTTTGTGCTTTGAGGTTTTTTTTTTTGCATGCCATAGACAGTTTAAGAGTACTCTATCTTGAACAAATTCTTTTCCTGAAGATACTTTTCATTTAAAATACTAGAAACAATTTATTCAAATTCTCTTATTTTTCCTATTCCTATTATTTCACAGTAATATATAGCATTTTATAAAATCAATATTATACAAATCTTGAAATCAATCCAAAAGTTTAGTAAGTCTTTTTATAAGAGCATCACTGGAATTTTCATTTTTACAATGAAAACATCAAGTAAAATTTGGAGGGAAAGGGATAAAGTGCAAAATAAGGATTTATATTTCATAATGTTCTTTTAAAAGTTCACAAATAAAACAAGATGAAGAATGAGTAAATAAAGGTACATGGTATTCGCACCATAATGTTTGCTTTCAATTCTTGAAAGTTGAGATCTTTTCTGGATTTTTCAGTTTATCTTTCAAGTTCTGCTTCTAGAATTTCTCCCCAGGTATCTGCATCCATAGGGCACATGTTTTTTTCTGGCAGGCTAATGGGAGAGCAAATGTTGCTGTATCTACCACTCAGCCATTCATGCTTTACCTTACTTTTCCAATAGTTCCTTAATAGTGTTACCTGAAAAAAAATATAAGTCACTATCAATGAAAAATAGGTTGAAATTTTATTTTCTGAAAATATTCAGAAGATAGATAATAATGATTAATGATGAATACATACAATACAGTACATGGATACATAGAACAGAATATCAAATGTAGACTACAGGAATAACGTTATGTTTTATAAAATGTATTAATGGAAACAAATCAAGAATAGAAGGGTTGCTTGGGCAAGGAATGGTTAAAGGAAGTAGTTACCTCCATTCTGAAGAGTAAAACAAATTTTCATGAAGAAGAGTTTTTTAAAACAGTGGATTAATTGGAAAAGGAGAATACACCAAAGTTTTCTTTTTTTGTTTGTTTGGTTTTTTTTAAGGAAATTTAAAGTGAATGGAGCCTATAAATTAAGTCAGTATACTTGACTTTAATTTCTAGCAAAAATCCAGTATGTATTATTATGGGATAGTTACTGAATATGAAGCAAAAGAAGTGTTCCTCACAAAGAACTAGTATGACTTCGGGAAGAATAGTAATTCCTTTTGGCCTAACCTTACTTTGTTTTATTCTTTGGGGGCAACTCTCTCAACTTGCACTCCCATTCAGGGGTTGAGAGCTCCAGATGATCTGTTGACTATTCTTACTCAGAATTTACTCTGAGAAGCTGAGGTTCTAGTATTGTCAGTTATGTATCTCTAGTGATACACTTCCTGTTAATAACCAGTAAGTCATCTTAATTGGTTTTTATATTTACTAAGATGATAGAGTAAAAACAATTAACAAAAACATATTGCCATCCTCAAGAAAAGAGGGTGCACTCTCCCCTTGCACACATAAGATCCTTGGGCTCAAGTATAAAATACAAAAGTAGTCATACACATATGTAGGGAATGACATGGGAAAGAGGTACTTCACAGATCCTAGTAGTTAGGCATCCTTTTCTCTCTTTGTGGAGTTTTCATAAAGTTCCCTTGGGTATAGCTTTTTGTTAGATTCTAAAGCTTAGTGTCTTTCTAAAGTCCGTGGAAGGCATTCTATCATGAAGGGTTCTATTTCCTGAAGCTGCTTTCTCCCTCTTTCTGTTGCTCCCTGGTGGACATGCTGTTTCCTATTGGTCCAGTCTCTTCAATAACATGGTCATAAGAATTGCAGAGGGACATAATATTTCTTCTGGACTCATCCCATACTTTCATTTAATTTTCATCCAATGATCCAGTCTTATGATCTTTTCATATAAATTAAGGGCTCAGGCATACATTATGAGGTTATAGGAAAATTTCTTAATAACTAGCATACTCTATTGTTCAACTGGTTAATCAGGGAAGAGGTGGAAGCCTATCCTTATACTCAAACCATGATTAGTTTGGTAGATAAGGAGAATGATGTAAATAAAGTTTACTTAGATATTTGCAAAATACTTCCAAGATATTTTTATGGAAAATTTGGAGATGCTTGGTAGATTTGGACCTGCTTGAATAACTGGATTTCAAGAGTAGTCATTGTTTACAATATCATCTTCACAATATCACCCCAGGAATTTGTGCGTGGATCTATGATGTTTATTATTTTTACTAGTGACTTAAATAAAGCCATCCAAGGTAAGTTCAAAAAATTTAAAGTTAGGAAAGATTGCCAGTATAATGGACGCCAAAGTCATGATTCAAAAAAGAAAGTGTTAAATTTAAAATCAAAGTTGAACTCAAAATATCAATTCATAAGCAGGATATAAGAGAGCAGTTTGTCTGAAAAAGATGCAGGAGTTTTGGATGATTCAAAATGAGTTAACAGAATGATGTGATAGTCAAGAAAGATGTGATCCTCTACCCCAAGGAGGTCAAAAAAAGATGTATAACAACTCTTTTTATAGTAGCAAAGAACTGGAAACTAAGGAAGTGACAACATATTGGGGAACGGATAAGTCACTTATGGAATATAAATGCTATGGAATACTATTGTGCCATAAAAAAAATAAAATAAGACAGTTTTAGAGAAACCTAGAAAAATTTGTGTGAACTGATACAGAGTTAACTAAGTAGAACCAGGAAAATAATTTATCAATCATATGGTTAAGAAAAACAAATCTGAGAACTCTATTTAATGCAATAATTAATTTTAGAATAATAGTGATGAAATATGCTATTTATCTCTTGGAGAGGCAAGAGATTCGAGATGCAGAACAGGACACGCATTTTCATACAATTAATATAGGAATTTGCTTGACTCTATTGTTACAAGAACTTTACCTTTTTCTTTTTTCCTCTAGAGACAGAATAGCAGCAAAAAAGAAAAGAGTTAATGAAGCATCACTATTTTTTCTAAATGCAGAGAAGAGCAGAGCAGAAAGAAGCAGAGATAATCAGTACAGCTTTGAAAGCCTTAGGCTGAACTTATGTACTTAAAAAGAAAAGCAAGCTGCAATTAATGTTTTGCAATTTCATATAAAACCTTTTTCTCACATACACACACCACACACACACACGGAAATGCCTATTTTATTTAATGTTAAGTTCAGAATTAAAAAAAAAAATTACCCTTAAACTTACCCTCCATGGATATCCATTTCCTTGACCATCATCTATCTTTTTTTGACATATAGCATTAAAAAATGGTATGCTCCTATACAAATTAAGAAAGGCAGAATGTCCAAAAATAAGGAGGTAATGATTCCACTTTGTCTTAGTAAGATTCCATCTGAAACTGTGTGTGCAGTTAGGGCACTGAAATGCCCATAGTAGAGTAACCAAGATAGTGAAAGGCCTCAGATTCATGCCATATAAGGATGAATGAAATGAGTGTAGAACCCAGCTTTTTAAACTTTGGTTGTGATCACATATGGTTCTCATAATTGAATGTGGGGAGTCAAAAATTATAATTATCAGTAAATATTTGATTTGTATAACCTATTTTATATACTTATATACCCAGAGTCATATAAAAATTTCTTAGGCAAAAAGGGGTCACTGGTGGAAAAGGTTTAAGAAGTCTTGGTCTAGGAAAGTATTAAAGAGAACATGTTATCTTCAAGCATTTGAAGGACTATTTGAGATTATTCTGGATTGTCTCAAAAGGCGGAATTAGGAATGGTGGGTAAAAATAACAAGGAAGCAAATTCAAGCTTGATGTAAAGAAAGGCTTAAAAACTCTTTATAGTATCATGGATCTAGAGCTGGAAGGGACATGAAAGCCATATCACAAGTGCAATGGGATGCTTCTAGAGAAAGTAGTGTGTTTTTCCTCATTAGAGGCATTTTAGCAAAGGCTAGGAAATTATTTGATTGTCTTAACTGTAGAGGGGATTCTTTTTTTTTCAAGTATTGGTTGAAACAGATGGCTGCTCTTCCAACTAAGAAACATTTTAATTCTGAGAATTAAGGCCTCTCTCAAACTATCTATATTAACTATATACATACATGGTTTTATAAGGTTATTTATATAAGAACATTTTATTAGAAAATTGAGATGGTTAAGTTGGGTGAAGCAGTTTTGAATTTTATAATATATAAATATGTGGAATTATGGAATTAGGAAATTTTAGGATGAGTTATTTTTTGTTGTTGCTGTAATACCACTGCTTATAACACAGCAGTTTTCAGTGTTTAAACTTACCCTCCATGAATATCCATTTCCTCGATCACCATCTATCTCTTTTTGACATATAGCTCTAACAGTCAAACAGTGGTGTTTCCATAAGTAGTCACAATTCTTGATTGTCTGATTCCAGCTCTTACATGTTGTTGCAGCACGACATAAACTCTGAATATCAAGTTGGCTAAAAATTTTAAAAGTGATTTCTGGAGGTAATATTTCAACAAAATTGTCTTTCTTTTCTTTCTTCTTCTTATCAGGACAAACAGCATTCAATTCTTTACCAGCAATAGGTGAATTACTATTTCTCTTGGAGATTTTCTGCATAATTTGATGTTTTGATAAATCTGTTTCATATGTGACCTAAAACACAGTATTAATATATTATTTTCTTTCTTCAGAACACAAAACAGATTTTATTCACACTTTATCATTTTTTGAAGTTCAATTATTACTTTTCCTAAACTCCCATATCTTGTAGGAATAGTAAATGTTAAGTAACTGAACTTCATGGGGACCATTCAAGATAGCTAGTGTAAAAATTACTATCTCCATTTTACAGATAATAGGTCAAAAGTTCAGAGAAGTTAAATGACTTGCTCAAAATTACATAGCTAGTACTAAGTGGTAAAGCTGACCCTAAATTTACTGACTTCAAGCCTAGTGCTTTTTCTACTATATTACACTAGTTTTAAATCATTTAGGAATATTTTCCCAAATGGAAGAATATTTTAAAATGTTTTAAGCCCAATTTGTTATGTTACTAAATATGTGAAATTTAATTCCTTAAACTCTTATAAAATTAGGGCAGTTGATGTCTAACAGAACTAATAATGACTAAAAATATGCTGTTGATTCATGAACAGGCCTACTAGACAGCAAAAAAAAAAGTTTTTTCAAAATCCATTTAATAGGTGGCTTTTTGTTGTTTTAGCCATATGGTTTCTAAAAGCATTCACAGTAGTAAAAATAATACTGGAGTTGGAATCACACTTCAACTAACTCCTTTTGTGATGTTATTTTATTCACAGTTTCAATTTTAGCTGCTTCACCTATGAAATAGAGATAATTCTTACATTAATTCACAGGAATGTTGAGAGAAAAACTCAAAATGTGATCTACTATTGATAATTCATTTTGGCACTAGAGAAATAAAACATTGCAAATAAAATATATATATCAAAATATATTAAATATAAAATTCGTGTGGCATTTATTAATGTGCCAGACATTATAAAGTACTTTGCATTTATTTCATTTGATCCTCAAACAACTCTGGGAGACAGGTGCTATTAATATTATCATTTTATAGGTGAGGAAACTGATCTGACATTAGTAAAGTGACTTGTGGAGGATCACACAGCTTATAAGTGTCTGAGATTGGATTTGAATTGAGGTCTTCCTAACTCTAGGATCTGTACTCTAGCTGCCTAAAACCATCTGAATTTGTTAAGGGGTTAAGATTAAAGCCATGAAGACACCAAGTCTAAACTACAGAGTTTAGTGGTATAATTTATATTTTGGAAATAATTCCTGGAGCTATCCATCCAGCACCATTAATTGCAAAGATAGGAAGAAATGTAGGGTTATATGACTATCCTTCCCATCCCCCCAAATAACTATGTGTTTATAGCTGCTTTGTAGATTTATTGAGCTAATGATGTCAAAGATTAATTTCCATATGTGCCTATTATTTTCATTGTAGTATACCTATACTTATATGAAATCTTAGCTGACAGTGATCAGTAGTGGGACAAGGCAAAAACAGGCACAGAAGATCCAGCCTTTATATCCACCACTAAATCCAATCTCTTCCTCCCCCAATTACATAAACCAACTCAAATGACAAATATTAGTTTGAAGTGCTATATATATTTTCTCCTGAGGCAATTGGGGTTAAGTGACTTGCCCAGGGTCACATAGACAGGAAGTATTAAGTATCTGAGTATAGATTTGAACTCAGATCTCCTGACTTCAGGGCTAGTGTTTTATCTATTGTACCAACTAGCTGCCCCTGAAGTGTCATATTTTTTAATGCAAATATATTTAAAACACTACTTATGTTTCACATAGTTTTATATCTATATTATAAAAATCTCCAAGTTCTTTTAAAAAACCTATCAACTATTATGATGACACATTTAAAAAAACTGAATGAGATCACTTTCTAGATTTGCTATTTAAATAATGCAAACAATAGTAACAATCTGGAAAAAACCCAGAAAAAAAGATCAGAAACTAACAGAAAAACAAACAAGACTTTTTGATATTTTGTTAATGTATATGTTATGATTTCTGACAAGTGGACATAGGGAGTTCTACTGGTACACAATGTGAGGAGAAATTAAGGTGATCCTCAATATATTGTGTGAATCCCTTATGGTAAAATTATGAGACTACATGAAAAAAAGAGTTCATGGGTAGGCATGAATAGTTCCTGATAGGAGAGAACTCACAAATTGATGAGAACTTAGGTCCACTTGAGAATCAGTGACATAATCATTAAAAATTGTTAATAACTTAAAATACATGGTTCTACAAATGATCTTTTAAATGTCTACTTAAATGTTTTATTAGTTACAAATTACTCCTTTCTTACAAAATATTGCTAGTTTTATTTCCTTCTTTTGAGTCAATCTTGAGTTAGTTATGTTTGTGAAAATACAGCAGAAGCCTTCTTTTGATTACACATCTGAATGTGGCTAGGGTAAAATTGTGAAGGTTTACTTTTTGATACTAGGAACCTTAAAATGTTCTTTAACTGTCTCTTCCCTATCAGACCCTTTCGTTTAGAGTTCCTAAATCAGTCATTTATACCTTACTTCGAGTTTTAAGTAAGGGTTATCACTCTAAGGGAGGCATTTGCTTATATTTGAAACCAGTTAAGTCTTTAGATTCTTCCACCTATAATTATGGAAAAAAAATTGGTCTTCCGTTGGAGGTTAGCAGCAGAAAAGTGAGGATGCCTTCACGGTTCCTAAACCAGTGGGTTGTTCTTCCCACAAGACACTCCCAGCCTGGCCTTAAGCCCGGACTTTGAAATCCTTCAAGTCTCAGCTAAAGGCTCACTTTCTGCAAGAAGCAGTTCCCTCTGAGACACCTCCCATTTATTGTTTATATCTTACGTGTATAGATGATATTTGCATGTTTTCTCTACCATTGGACAATGAGTTCTTTGAGAACAGGGACTGTGTGCATCCCCCGTGCTTGGCAAATAGTAGGCGTTTAATATATGCTAATCGATTCATAAAGAATGATCCCCAGCAATTCATGATTTCTCCAGGATTGTAAGGATAATTTTTTAACAAGTTATCCCTGAAAACAAATGTCCTGGTGTGTCCTTTCTTAGCAATGGGGACACCAAGCAACCCCCTTTAATTGCTCTGAGTTTCTTTGAGTTCTTCACCTGTAAAATACCTGCACTCTCTACTTCACGAAGTTATGAGAAAAAAACACTTTGTAAACTTTAAGATGTCATTTCAAGAAAAACAAACACGGTAAAGTTATCCCCCACCCCCAACTTTCCACAGCGGGTGACAGTCCCGAACCGGAGATGGCAGTCCCAGGAACCAGAGGCACAAGTCCAAGGTAGCGCCCCACCTTCGGGGAAGAGTCCAATACTCAGGTCACACACGCCTACTCCCCGGTGACCCTCCCGGTCCTTCTTATGAACCAGGAGTTTGACAAATGACAAAAACAATAGTCCCCACCAACTGTCACCGAAGTCTGAGAACCGACGCGTCTGGCTCGCAGCATTTGCGGGCGAGGCGCGTGGGCTGCCGGGAAATCTGGGTCCTCCTACCTGCAGGATCTAGGGCAGCCGTTATACACGCCTCCCAACTTATGGTAGTAACGGCGGTTTAAATACTTCTGAATTCCAATGCAACACCATAGTTCCAGCTTTCTCTATACCCCTCCCACTTGGTGTGGCCGGACTCTTCCTTTGTACGCAGGCGCAAAAATGAGTCGCCCAGTGCCTATTGGGAAGAGTAGTTTCTAGAGTTCACATTAGACTAAAATGTGAAGGGGAGACGGGAGAGCGGAAGACTACAAGAACCAGACCCTCGGGGAAGCCGTGATGGGTGGGGACCTTTTAGGGGCCCTCAAGCCTTTGGACTGGTTCGTTCGGGGAATCCCCGATCGTCACGGGGTGGGGTCTGCAGGAGGGAGTGTTCAGAGTTTTCAGAGCTCGGGAGTGCCCTGAGAAGGGGGAAGCAGTTTTTCCCACGTGCCTTAGAACCCCGGGCCCGGGAGGCGCCGCGGTGCGAGGCCAGGCTCTGGCTGAAGGTGCTGTCTTCATGGCCCGGGGATTTGAGCTCGCGCCGGCGGATGGCGGCCCCCGGGTGGCCTTGTCTCCCGGGGAGACGGTGATCGGACGCGGGCCGCTGTTGGGTGTAAGTGTGCGGCTCACAGCCGAACCGAATTGGGCGTGTGCTGCCCTGCCAGTCCAGCAGTCCCTTTGAACTCTCGAAAAACTTGTCTTCCAATGGGGGAAAGGATGAGTTTGTAAGGAAAGTGTTTTGCAAACCTTGGAGAAGCTTCTAAGTGCTTTGCTAATTTCCCTTTAAAACAAACAAAACAAGGGTGTGTTATTTTGTATCCTTAATACACCAGTGCTGAAGTAAATGTTTTATCAAGGGGCTCCTCAAAATACACAATGTACTTTTAATTTTAATCTGAACTATTAGCATTTTCTCCATTACTTAAATCCAACAACAAAACAACACTTCAACCTCTAATTGAAGAGGTCAGGCTGATATCAGAGTGTACATCAGCTCTCTGCTCCAGGTGCATCTCTACCTTTATAGCACTTACTTGGCACGTTTTATCGTGCTATTATTATCCCTATTTTACCGATGAAGAAACAAGGTTGAAAAATGCAGTGTTTTACTCAGCTAAGAAGTATCTGAGGCAGGATTTGAACTCAGATTTTCCTGATTACCAAGTCTAGTGCTTTATAATTTATTTACCCACAGAACTTGTTCAAAAAGCAAAGATGAAAACTGCTTTTAAGAGACCAATTGTCATGAAATAATAGATCTGTAAGTGTAATCAATAGAGATAAATTTATTTCCACATCGTTATTTCCCAGATGAGGTAATTGAGGACTAAGAGGTTAAGTATGTCCAAAGTCACAGCTAATAATGCAAGTGGCATAGTTGGGACTGTCACTGGAGTATGACTCCCAAATCCAGTATTGCTTCACTCATTTTATTACTACCCAAGAATTTTATTAGCATTCAAGAACTTAAACAGTTTCCCTAATTAGAAATCCTAACAGATTTCAATTATTCCAATGGATGGTGAGATAAGTTTTTGTATTTATTTATTTATTTATTTTTGGCTGAGGCAATTTGGGTTACCCAGGGTCACATAGGTAGAAAGTATTAAGTGTCTGAGGCCAGCTTTGAATTCAGGTCCTCCTGACTCTTGAGCTGGTGCTCTATTTACTGCTCCACCTACCTGCCCCACCTTTTTTTTTTTTTTTTTTTTTTTTTTTTTTAAACAGAGGGAACTTGCTTTACATCTGCTAAACTTTCTTTGCAGGTGCTAAACTTTTCTTCCAAAGAATTTTTACTCAGCTTTCAAATAAAGGAACACATCAAGTTATTATTATGTTCACATGATGGAGATAACATGCCAACAACTATATCTTCAGGGTAAATTGGAGATAATCTTAGATAATCTTGGAGAGGAGGCATTTATAGTAGCTAATGAAGATTTAAACCAAGTTTTTTATAAGAAAGTAAATGAACCTTGAGATTAAGAATAGAGAGTTAAATTTAGGCACCAATTATTATTTTTTTCTTTATGCTTATTGAGCAAGCCAATTGAAAGGTATAATCTTGAATCTATCAATGATATGATAGTATCTAAAACACAAAATGACTTTGTAATGGAATTCATGTTGAAATGTTTTTATAATTGAATTGCAATAAATTCAAAATTATAAAAAAGTTATTACTATGTACAAGACATTGTGCCAAGCATTTAGGATGCAAAGAAAAAAAATTTCTGCCTTATTGTACACAAAGCATAATACAAGTTATTTTGAGGCCAGTGAATGAGTTAGGACTACCAGGAAGGTCTTCACAGAGGAAATGAAACCTAAGAGGCAATAATGAAAAGGAAGTGACTTCCTAGCACCTGGACTAGTTTACACAAATGACGGGAAGGAAGAAATAAGCTTTGAAGAATAGCTTTCTAGTTCCTATTTTCCAGTTTGGCTGGAATGAAGAGATTGCAAAGAGAATTTATTATTAAAGAATAAAAATTAGATAGGAAATAGAATGCACAGCCTCTTAAATGCCAAAGTGAGAAGGTTGTATTTTATCCTAGAAACATAAGGGCATTACTGAAGATTTTTGAGCAGAGGAGTGACGTGTTAAAATATGTACTGCAGGAATATTATTTTGACAGCTATGTGGGATAGAATGGAAAGGTGAAATTAAAAGATGAAATTTATAGTAGTCCAGGTGTTAGATGATGAAGGCCAGAAATAGGCTAGTGTGAATAGAGAAGAGCATAAGTATAAGTATGAGAAATTTGGAGGTAGAAATGAAACTAAATGAGCTTGAGGTGAAGCAAAGAGGCAAGATTGATTAAAGTTATGTATATCACTGAATGGATGGTGCTGATTTGAGCATTTTGACAGTTGTGTAAATTCCATTTTGGACATTCCGTTTTCAATTACTAAAGGAACTGGTAGGTGTGGTTGATAAATCACTTACATTCATTTTCAGAAGATTGTAGAAAATAGAGGTGCTTCAAGATTGGAAAAGGGCAAATATTTTCTTATTTTCACAATTTGAAGAGAATCATATCTGAAAACTAGGCTAGTGAGCTTGATTCCCTTTAATGGAAAAATTCCAGATCTAATTATTAGAGATAGTGAACATATAGAAAAGGAAGTCATGGTCAAAAAAAAAAAAAAAAAAGATCCTGTGACTTTAACAAGAATATGAAATTAACTACTCATTGATTTGATAGGGTTGTTAGAATGGTAGGTTAGGAAAGTGCCATAGATTTTCCACAGAATTTTATTCTAACATTCATTGTTGATAGCTTGTCCCATGTTATTCTTGTGGAAAGAATGGAGAGATGTGGACCAGGTTTTATAATACAATTAGCTGGATTCAGGACTATGGTAGTTGAGTTGCAAGAGTCCAAAAAGTGGTTGTCAGTTTTGATTCCATGTCAGCTTGGAAAGAAGTCTTCAATATAATGAGTACTTTAGGAATTTGTAATTGTTATTGTGCATTTGAAATGTTTATCGCTGATTTCAAAAAAGGGTTATGTTGTTTGCTTATTAAATTTTCAAATAAAACTAGGAAAGATAGCTAACATGTTGAATGAGAGTTTTAGGATTCAATATATATTGAAATATTGGAATAATGACAAGTAACATGTTGAATGAAAGTGTCAGGATTCAAAATATCTTAAAAGACTGTAATATTGAGCTGAATTTATAAAGGTGAAACAGTATAGGAATCATAAAGTTTTACTCTTTGGCTAAAAACATTGACCTAAATGCAAGATAGTGATGGAATAGTATTTAGATAGTTTGTCAGAAAAAAGCGTTTTAGCTTTTAGGATGTTAGTTTTAATTTCAGTTTGAGGTAGCCTTGTGACATGGCAACCAAGAAGCCTATAGCTTTGGGTTATATTAGAAGAGGCATAACGTCTCATGATAAAAAGGTGATAGTCCCTCTATATTTTGACATGGTTAGGCCACATTTGGAGTATTGTGTTCAATTTTGGTGTCACAATTTAGGAAGGACATTGATAAAAATAGAAATTATCCTCCTTAGGAGGGAAATTGATATGATTAAAGGTCTTAAGTTTATGCAGTGTGAATATGGATTAAGGGAGTTTGGGATTTTTAATATGAAGAAGAAAAGTCTTTGGGGGAAAATAATTGCTTTCTTTAAGTACCTGAAGGACTGCCTTGTAGAAATAGCTCTTAATTGCTCCCAGAGTCCAGAATTGAAACAATTGGAAGTTGCAAAGAAGCTGGAAATAATCAGATAAAGATCTCTGGACTTCTCAGCCTTCTTCTCCACATCTACTCTGTCCTGTACCTCCCAGCCCTCTTCCTGCACTCCACTCACCTTCAATAGCATGTTTGTAGGATTTAGAGAATAGAAACAATCTCTATTGAAGAATATTGAAGGAAAATGGGAGAGTTTAGAGAAGAGGTTGAGGAAGTGCCAAAATCAAATGAAAGATAAATATTTAAAGAGGGAGAAGACTTAAATATGAGGTAGGAACGAAGGAGCTTGTGAATAAGGAGAGATTAAAGATGAAAAAAAGAAGAGATTGAGGGAGTAAACTAGTAAAGAATATAAGCTTAATATCAGATTAATATAGAAGTTGGCATTGGTGAGAAGACCCGTCTCCTCAGAATCTGGAGCATAGGAGAAGAGATTATGGGGAAAATGGAGGGGGGTGTTGCTTAGGGTTTTTGAGATTTAAAGTAAACTAAAAGGAAAAGCCTAAGGCCTTTCTTTTCAGTTCCTTGTGAGCAAGGTTCTCTGCTAAGAGGGAAGGAGGAGGAAGTACTCTCAAAGTGCCTGTTTTTGAAAAATTGCACCACTGTTTAGGCTTTTAATTATAGCCTCCAAGTATGTAAACTTATATTGTTCACATTTATGATGTTAAAGGATGGTACATTTGAGAACCCTGGGCATAAGTAGTCTGAAATACAATTGTAGTCTTATAAAGCAAATTTTTGTTTAAATTCTGATGGCTGTTTGAATTTATTTAGATCTAGTATGCTGTGGGCCTTACTAATTTTGATAGTTGGCTTAAATCAAAACTAAATGGACTTTTATAAGTCTATTCAATACATGTTTTATTTCTTGCTTTTATTTGGACACATCCCGAGATGACCATATTATTTAAATTTCTTTTTATAGATAACAGACAAAAGAATATCAAGAAGACATGCTATATTGGAGCTAGTGGGTGATCAACTTAAAATCAAACCGGTAAATCTGTTAATTATTCCTCTTTTACTAATGACTTACTGTTTTTCTTATCTTCTGAATCTAGAAAGCTGATTTTTGGATGCTAATGGAAAATATAGAACTAAAACTAGAAATACAGTGCCAATATGTAGTTAGGAGATGTCAGTACAAGATAACCTATTTCTCTCTCAAGCAGAGCTATCATACATAAGATTGGGAAAATTGGTTGGTACTATTATTAATTTATGTTATTACCCGCACTAACGATTTTAAATGAAATCTTGTAAAAATAAAAACAGAGTAGTATATAATATTCTTTGAGGGAATAATCTAGCTGCTATATACTGTAGTTAATTTTTAAAATGCAAAGCAAAAGAAAATAAAAACACCTTAGCAACATTATGTTTATGATTCTACAAGTTAGGCTTCTCCAAAACATGAACTGAGAATTACCAGAAAAGCAGACTGGTTTTTGACTTGGCAGAGGAACTAGAGTCCAAATTGCCAACATTTGCTGGATTATTGAGAAAGCAAGGGAGTTCTATAAAAACATCTACTACTGCTTCATTCACTATTCTAAAGCCTTTATGTGAATCACAACAAAAGTCCTTAAATAGATGTCAGTACCAGATCATCTTAGTTGTCTCCTGAATGACCTGCATTAGAGCCAAGAAGCAACAATTAGAACCAAATGTGGAACAATTGGTTAGTTTAAAATTCAAAAGGGAGTATAACAATCCTAGATATATAAACTCTGATGGCAGAAAGGGAAGAGAAATTAAGAAGCCTCTTGAAGAGGTGAAAGAGGAGAGTAAAGCTGGCTTGAAATTTAATATAAAAAACCCTCTAAAATCTTGGCAACTGTTCCCAATATTTCTTGGCAAATGGAGAGAGGAGAAATGGAAAGTGTCAGATTTTATATTTTTGGGCTCAAAGATCACTGCAGATGGTGACTGCAGTCACAAAATTAAAAAGTGTTCCTAGAAAAGAAAGCTATGGCAAATCTAAACACTAAAAAACAAAGATAACACTTTGCCAACTAATGTTTGTATGGTAGATGTATGGTTTTTTCCCAGTAGCAATGCATGGCTGTAAGAGTTGAATTGTAAGGAAAGCTGAGTTTTATTATTTTGTAATGCCTCATAGAGTCATTGGCTTCCATTTGTCCAATTCTAATTTTTAAGTTCTTTTCTTCGGTGGATTTTTGTGCCTTTTAAAAAAGTAATTTGACCACTTCTGTTTTTTAAGGTGCTGTTTTCTTCAGAATTCTTTTGTGCTGATTTTACCAAGCTTCTAATTCTCTTTTTATATGTATTTTTGCATCTCTCTCATTCCTTTTTCCATTCATTACTTTTCCCTCTATCACTCTTTCTGTTTTCTTTAACTTTTCTAAGAATTCTTGTTAGGTTTGGATCCAATTTGCATTTTTCTTTGAGGTTTTTTTTTTCTTGGTAGCTTTTTTCATATTGCTATTTTCTTCTGAATTTATTTCTTGATTTTCCCTGCCACCATAGTGCTTTTTACTGTAAAATTCATTTTCTCTTGTTTTCTTATTTTTCCAATCTATTTCTCAACTTTGAAATTTAAGTTAAAGTTGGATCCTGCTCACATTGAGGTAAGGAAGCACTGTCTCAGTTCAGGCCAGGTGATGGCACAGTAGGAATAGTTCTAGGCCTGGAAGAATCATCTACCAGAGTTCAAATTTGGCCTCAGGTCCTTCATAGCTGTATGAACTTGGAGAAATCACTCAACCTTGTTCGTCTCAATTTTCTCATCTGTAAAATGAGCTGGAGAAGCTGGAAATGGCAAATCTTTTGCCAAGAAAACTCCAAATAGAATCACAAAGAAGTAGACAGACTGAAAATGACTGAACAACAAATGATAACTTCCCCTTGACCATAGTGTCTTGTTATGATCAAATTCTCTTTCTATTTGCTCAATTTTCCAGCATATTTCTTGATTTGAAACAAAGTTGAACTCTCTTCTTCTGTGAGTGGAGGAAGCCTTATTTAGACCCTTGTTCATCTAATCTCTCAGTTATTATTCTTTAATCTTACTTGAAAATTTTGAGCAGAGGGTGTAGAAGAAAAGTTATTTCTTAAATGATAAGATTTTTAAATTGAGAATTTTTCAGGAATTAGTTTTTATGTTAAGTATTTATAGGGTTATAAATTTACTTACTGTATTTTCTTGATAACTGTGTTTAGTTACGTAGTTTTTCTTTGGATGAAAAGGGACAAATGAGTATTAATATATTTGTTTACCAACCTAAGCTTCCTAATGTACTTGCTTTTCCTTTGCATTATCATTTCTATGGAGGAACAACAGATCTTTCTCTTCTTCTTCTTTCTCTTCCTCCTCTTCCTCCTCTCTCCTTCTTCTCCTCCTTTCTCCCCCTTTCTCCTCCTTTTTCCTCCTTTCTCCCCCTCTCTCCCCTCCTTTCCCCCTCTCTTTCTCTCCCTCTCTCTTTCTCTCCCTCTATCTCAGCAAGTATATAATGGCAAATCACTCCAGTATCTTTGCAAAGAAAAACTCAAATGGGTTCACTGAGTTGGATGTGACTGAAATGACTGAATGAAATAACTGAACAACAACAATATAAGATGGCCCTATATAATGATATGGTCAGTATGTTCTATTTGACAGTATCTGGGACCAACTTTATACGTAACATATACTTCTTGAATCTTATCTTTTTCTATATGGTTTTATGTTGGTATAATTTTAAGAAGTGATAATTGGGTTTAAGGAAATTATAGCATATTCCTTATTATTGTTTTTCTGTTTGACAGGTCCATGTAAATCCTTGTTTTTATCAGTCTTCTAAAAAGAGCCAGTTGTTACCATTGGAGACAAATAAATGGCATTTGTTGAATCCTGGAGATAGTTTTTCCTTATTAGTTGACAAATACATTTTCCATGTTTTCTCTACACATTCTGAAATGGAATGTACTTTACGGTAAGATCTTCTAATTTAATGATGGTAAAGAGTGCTATTTACCATATAGTTTCTCACTTACAGGTGTTAATTAAGCCCATAAATACTTAACCGGAAACTTTTTGAGATGGAACTCTACTAGAAATTAAGTATTTGAGTGATTTTTTTTTTTTTTTTTTAGAGATTGTTTTCCTAAATAACCTTTGGCTCAAAAACCTCCCCAAAAAACAAAAACAAAAACAAAAAACCCAAAAAAGCCCTTTGGCCCTATAAGCAGTTGTTATGCCTAAAAAGTGATCAAGCTTATCTGCAATTTGTGCTTACCATCTTCCATAAGAATAGATTTATTTTCAGGTAAAGAAAGCCAAATGTGAAGCTTAGAGCCAAAAGTTAAATTGACTTGAGTGGAACAAATATTTTCTTCTTTTGTACTTTGTCTTTTAAATTTTACAACTGTTCTCCTTTAAATTTTACAACTATTCCCAGTTTTCATATAAGAACATCATGCTTTGTCTTTGATTCCTTCCTCTAAAAATAATACAAGAGGAAAACTGAGCAAGTAAGAAATTAATGAATATCAGATATTCATTATAGTTTAAAACTTATATCCCTAGTACTCTGAGGCTTTGTGAAGAAATGAAAAAAAAAATCCTACAACAGAAAAGAATCACACAATTTGAGTTGTAAAGGATCACTGATGACCAATCTTGTTCATTTTGTTCCTGATTAAAAATCACATCCTCAATTAATAGTCATCTCTGACTTCCACTTGTAAGGTAGCTGCTGAAGAAACTTCTATGCTCCTAAGTAGATTACCATGATTTTAATTATTATAAGGTTTTTTTCCCTCAAACCTTTCTGCAGCTTCTACCAATTTTTCATAGTTCTACTTCTGAGGAATTAAGAATGATTTTAATATTTCAGTTAAATGAAATAACTATTATTCAATTTGTATATTCATTTTTAAAATGAGAACTCTTTTCCAGGACAGTATATCTTACTTTTTAAAAAGTGTGAGCTTTTCTACAGTTTTTTAAACTGTTTATATATATATATGTATATATATATATATATATATACATATATATATATATATATATATATATATATTTTTTTATTTTATTTTTTTTTTTTTTGCTTTTTGCTGAGGCAATTGGGGTTAAGTGACTTGCCCAGAGTCACACAGCTAGGAAGTGTCTGAGACCAGATTTGAACTCAGGTCTTCCTGGCTTCAGGGCTGGCGCTCTATCCACTGCGCCACCTAGCTGCCCCAAACTGTTTTATATTTTCATAACCAACACTGAAATGGGTTATTATTTCTAAACAAATGGCCGGCTGCTGACATGAAACATTAATAACCACTTCTTTGCCCTATAAATTGAACTCCAAAAATTATGTTTTAATAAGTGCTTGAGGAAAAGTCAAGGAAATATTGGGTCTCTCAAAACCAATTTATGTGTATTTTTTGATTAAAGTTATTCAAAATCTTTGTCAATTTAAAAATTATGATGTACTTGGTTGTCTTCAGTACATCTATACACATAAACACAGGTCCAGGGCCTGAGAGAATTAGTATTGGGGCTTAAAGTCTGAAAATTACTGAAAATGAAACTCAAAGCATTACTGTTTGTTTGTTTGTTTGTTTGTTTTTCAAACTGCAGTAATATATAGTGTTTGTTGTTATGGTAGAAAGAATGTAGAAAGGAGTGGTAAACTTTACAAATACCATATTAGACCTGTAATTTTTGAATAGTTTTTGCAAGCTTAAATAAAATAATCGTCTCATTTTATTTTCCTTATTTAGAGGACTTATTTTCTCTGCATCTTTTCTCTGAATCTCTTCAATTTAGGATAATAATAAAATAAGTATCTTTTAAAAAGAATAGTTTAAACTATGTGACTTTTTTGTTAAGTAATTGCACATAATTCCATGTCATAAAAAAATTTCAAATGTTCCATTTGAAATGAATTTTTTAGTCTTTGCTTGAAGTGATGTGGGAGGGGATAGTTGTTCTCTTATTCTTTTTAAACAAGTATGAACTTTCCATGTCCCTGTAGGGAGCCCTATGTTATTGTATATATGATTCAGAAAATTAGTGGGAATATTGAATTCATTCTTTTGATTTATTGATAAAAATAGACTACCAAAGACTAATCCTCTTCCTGATTTTGCACACTTTCTCTTATTTGTCTTTTCTATAAATTTTATTTCTTTTATTTATCTCTGCTTTGATTTAATTTTACTGAATTGTTAATTCTAAATTAACTTCCTTTCAAAAATAAAACTTATTGCATTGTTTTTGTTTTGTTATTTCTCAGACCTGAATTCTCATATTTATGCCTTGATTAACTTCAGAAATGTTTCTGAAAATTGTATGAAATTGCATTTTAATAAATCAAATCCTGCTTACCATTGATTTATGTTATAATTTCAAGAATGTTTTATGTTTACTCTTGATTAATTTTAAATTGGTGTTCTCCTTATGTTATTCCCTTTAACTTCAAATTATTCTGTTTCTCACCCTCTTAGTGAAATAGTTAGTAGAAATTAAATGTTCATAAAGCTCCATCAAGATCCAGATTTCCTCTCCCTGTTCTTCTTCCCCATTTCTGACTCTCTGTCCCCTGCTCTTTTCTTCCTCTTTGTCTGTTTCCCTCTTCCTTCTTTGTTTTTTCCTCCTCTTCCTCCTCCTCTTCCTTTTTGCTCACACCCCCATCTCTCTCTCTGTCTCTTCTCCCACCCCTGCTTCTTTTCTGTGTCATCTTTACAGAGCTGCTAAACATTCCTAAAAGCACAAATTGACTATATTCCTTCATTGTTCAAGAAGTTCCACTGAATTGTCTTTAGAAGTACATAATTCTTAGACTATTTAAAGAACTTCATAATCTTGTCCCTGCCTATTTTTATGGGCTTATTGCACATAACTCTTTTATATAGTCTATGTTAACAGTTGAATGGCCTACTTGTTCCCTATGCAGCACTCTATCTCCTCTCTCTGTGCCGTAGAACAGACTGTCTCTTGTACTTTTATTTTTTTTTCCTCTTAAAATTTTTAACTTTCTTCAAAGCTTAACTCATGTATCATTTTTTACAGAAAGGTTATCCTTCACATTACTCAATCCCTCAAGTTCTATGCCATACCCTTTAAATTATTTTGTATCTGATTTGAATCTATATGTACTTTTTTGTCCTGTTTCCCCCCCCCCAATAGATTGTAAGCTCTTTAAGGTAGGAACTGTTCTTGTCTATGTATCCCCAGTGCATAGCAGCTATAGAATTTATGTAGTGCTTTAAAGTTTGTAGAGTTTTCTAAATACTATCAAATAGGTGCTTTATACCATACAATAAATTTGACTTTTGAATGATTAAGTTTGAGAGAATGATCCATAATGCCTACCAATTGACTAGAGAAAAATTCTTTTTATAGTGTAATAGTTAAAATTTTTTCATAATGGCACATGTTTCTTAGCTTGTAATTCTCTAACAAATGAATTTTTACTTTATAGAAATAGTCAGATGCTTGATGAAGATGATAGTTTTCCATCGGAACCACCATCACATTGTACCAAGCATATTAATTTGAGCCAGTTCTCAGAGCTGGAGGAAACAGCGAAAGTAGCCATGCCAGTCACTGTACCCCAGAATAATTGGGTGAGAACTTTTTAAGATTTGACCCGACTTTTAGAAGTTCTTTTACTGAGCAGGAGAGAAGTAGAACTAGATATGATAAAAAAGGCAACATGGATTTCTGTATTTGACCCACCTTTCAAGCTAATCTTTTTAAGAAATGTCAAAACATTTCAAAGGTAAACAAAGGTGGTGAGTTCATTCAAAGCATTTAGCAACTTTTGAATGGTTAACAATAGAATTATATATGAAATATATATGAAACATATATGAAATAATTAAAATTTAATTTACAAGTATAGCTGTCTTGGTAAATTTGTAAATTATTTACAAATAGTATTACTAGGAGAGGCAGTATGAACATAGTGTATGTACAGGGTAGAGTGTTGTGATCAGAGTTAGTAAGACCTGCGCCAAATTCTGTTGTCAAAGTGGATTCCCACTTAAATCATGTATTCTTTGGTCTACCACATAATTTCTAATTTTATTAAATAAATGCCTTTTCAGCTTTTTCCTGAAAAATATAGAAACAGTAGTAAGCAACCAAACTCTGGCCAGAGGAAACGAATCCTCCCAGCTTGGATGGTTCAGGGAGATCTAAATGTTCAAAACCTTGAGGTACCATTTGCCCAGGAAGGTAAATTGATCTTTCTGCTATTAATAGATGTTTTAAGTTAAATATTAAGTATATTACTTAAATTCTTCTGAAACAATTTAGCTATCATAATTAATATAAATTATAAATCATAATTTTCAATCTTTAATATTAAAAGAATTTTAGAAGTTCACATGAAGACTAGGTTAAAATACAAGTTATTGTTTCATATTTTGTCATTTGTGTTTAACTGATTATTTTTGAAATGAGAGTTCTTCCTATTACATCTGTGATACTAAATTTGCCATGCTAATAATACAAATTCAAAGCCTAACAAGTTGATCTATACTACTAGTTATCCCTGTTTATCTGTTGGCTACCTCAGTTGGAGATTTAGTATGCCAAAATAGTAATCAGTCTTAGTAGAGTTGATCTTGCAAATTTCAGTAATTTCATATTTTTAGTAAGATATGAAAATATAGTAATAGTATAAACAGTTCAGAAGTCTTGTTGTTTTATTACTGTATTAGTAGAATTGTAGAATTTTTAAGTTCTCAAGGTCCTTGAGGATACTCTAGTCCAAAGTCTTATTTTACAGTTAAAGAAAGTCTCAGAGAATTTAAAAGGCTTGTTTAAGATCACTCTACACAATTACTGGTCCCAAGGACCCAAAATTTAGGTCTCCAGACTTCTAGTCTAGAATTTTTTTTAACACCAAAAATGAGCAATATTCTTTTTTTATAGTCAGCTGTTATTTTTCACTTGACTAACTGGGGAAAAAATATCATACCTTTTTATGAACTTTACCTTGGATTGTGAACAACAGAGTTTAAAATCAGGTGGGATTTTATAGTGCAAACTTAAAACAGCATTATAGTTGGGAGAAACCTTATTTGGCACTTAGAGCTCTTCAACATTTGGTCCTTTTCCACATTTCCCATTTTCTTTCATTTTTCTTTTCTTCATGTACTTTATGATCTTGCAATAGTGGCCAACATGCTGATCCCCACATATATACCACCTCTTTAGTGCCTTTGTTGTCCCTGTTTCTGAAATGTCATTCCTTCATCTTTGTCTCTTGACTTCCCTGGATTTTTTCAAGATTTAGTTCAAAAGCCTCCTTCTCTAGGAAGTTTTTTCAGCTCCATCTCCTCCCCTCTATACTGAATTGGTAGCCTAGAGATAGAAAATCCATTAGATGAAAGTCCTGGTGGTTGAGTTCCTCTGAGTTACTCTTTCATGATAGCCTAACTGATAGTGCCTTTTCTCAAAAGCCACGGTGTAGTTAATAACTTTATATTTTTTTAAAAATATTTTTTTCCATTTATATATACTTGAGAGGCAGCATGAGATACTACAAAGCATGATCTGTGGGCCACTGCAATCTCAGAACTACCGTTTGAACTGGAGCCATATTAAAATTTAATTGGGAAATATTTAACAAAATAAATAAAAATACAGTAGAACATAGAACATAATTTGTGATTTTCTATCAGTATGTGGCTACAAAGATCCTGATGTATACTTTATTGGCCCCCATTGCTGTTTAAATTTGATACCATTGATGCAGTACATAAAGAACCAGCCTCAGAACTAGATAGACCTGAGTTCAAGTTGTGACTGATACCTGCTGTCTGTGCAACCCTGGATATATCACTTAAACTGTCAGTGGTTTAGGCAGCTCTGATTCTTGATGTCACAAAGTATATGCTGATCTGCATAGGTAGTAGAAGTTCCTTAGCAAGTCCTCCATAATCTTGAAATCACAGACTATCTCTTAATCTCTTAATGTATACTTGGTACATGTATACATATACTTTATCAGAAAGTAAACTCCTTTGGGCAGGGATTACAATTGTCCTTGGTGTTTAGCACATAGCATGTAACTTGGTAGATATTTAAAAACGTTCATTGAAATTATGATTCTGCTTGAAGCCCTTACGGCTTATTAGGATCTCCCACAGAGAATTTTATTTGGATGGGATGACCTTTGAGAACCCAAGAATCAGACTAGATCTTAAATAGAAACTTT
Source organism: Myrmecobius fasciatus (assembly GCA_023553655.1). Taxonomy (NCBI): domain Eukaryota; kingdom Metazoa; phylum Chordata; class Mammalia; order Dasyuromorphia; family Myrmecobiidae; genus Myrmecobius; species Myrmecobius fasciatus. The sequence goes on from JAJPUD010003771.1 coordinate 210,516, forward strand.
GTTATTGTTTAAGATAACCTGACAAACAATTATACCGAAATGGACTGTCCTCTGCCCAGCAATTCATTTTTTGGTACAATTTATTCAACAAATTGCTTCTGTTTTATATTGCTCATATGACGTTCATAATTGGTTAAAATATATTTTCCCAAAAATTACCATCAGTTATTATCTTCAACTTGACAGGGTGCCAGATTAAATTTGAAGCACCTTTTTGTGTGTTATGTTTTGGAAAATTAGATCATTTTGATCATGTTTTCAACACATTACTGTAGAACATAATGTACTTAAATGAAAAAGACAGAACTTTTAAAATGAATGTAAAAAATGGTTTGTGCTCAGGTCTGTCTTTTTCTTAGAAGTTTATACTATTAGGATGTGATTCTTCTGATAATTGATACCTTCTTATATTAAATGTCTTATTTTTTAAGGCAGGAAGATATTTTCTGGTATAGACTTCAAAATTAGTTATTAAACATCTGCTGTGTAGCAGGTTTTGTGTAAGGTGAGGGGGATACAGATACAAAAAATGAAATTATTCTGTCCTCAAGGAGATTTTAGTGGGAGAGACAGTTACATTTAAATAGAGATAGAAAATGGGGGAAGGGAGGAAGACATAGCTATATACATAATAAATATAAAGAGGATACATATAAACAAATAGGAACTAGTTAAATATAAGGTAGCATAGGAAGGAGAACATTAATGATGGTAAGTATCAGGAAAGGCTTCAACTAGGTGATATTAAAGAATATATCATTAAGGAAGAAAGGGATTTTAGGAGATGCAATTAAGAAGAAAGAATTCCAGGCATAAGGCATTGAAGGTGGTAAATTCACAGATAGGAAATGGAATTCCTTGTGTGAGGAATAGATATATCAACTACTGCTTAAGTAAGCAGAGTTTTCTCTACAGTCTAAATTTCAGGGTTTGCTTTTAGTTCTGTAGATTTGGACTGTAGTAATACCTTGTACAGTATATTTGGTATATTGTACAATAATGAGTGATTTGAGGCTCCATAGAATCCAGCAGAATCTCTTGAATCATCAAAGAATATAAATAATATTCACAGTAGTTAGTCCAGCACCAGCTTTATCACTAAGTAGCTGTGTATCACAGACAAGTTAGTTGAAAAAATCAGATTCCGTTTCCTCATTTGAAAAAAAAATTTTTTTTTTTAATTGGGAAAGGTAGTGCGAGTTGTATCATCCCTACAGGAACTACTGATGCAGAATTATCCTCCACCAGTGCAGAAGATCTGTTTCTCTGTAACTTAGTTTTACAAAATTGCCAGGGATTTTGTAAATCCCTGAGATATACAAATCTGAGAGATTTGAGACTTGCTCAGGGTTAGTGTCTATGGATCACCATTCTAGAGTTGTAGAAGATCTCTTCATTTTTACAGATGAGAACACTGAGGCCCAAAGAAATTAAGTGTTTGAACTGAGGTTACACAGGTAGTAAGCATTAGAATCAGAATTTGAACCCAAGCCCCCTGACTCTCAAGAGCCATTAAATTTTTTTTACTATGATATGTGTCAGAGGTTCCTATCTTCTATATTCCAGTGCTAGCTGGCAAGCCACTACTAACTAATCTTTGAATGTCAAATGAAATAATATATGTATTATATTTGGTATAATCAGTTATATAAAAATCAACTCCTGTTACTTCTGTATTTTAAAATTCTATAAAAGAAGCTATATGATACTTTATTTAGACAACTATATTCTTAAGTTATATTAAAATGCTCTCATGATCAACAGTCAGTCAATCAGCAATGTGCTGACTATGGTACAGACTTTGGGCTTTGCACTAAAGAGCATATAAATTAAAAATGACATTCTTTAGTCTTAAAAAGCAAATTTTATATTTAACATAAATGGAGAATGTGTTAGAGTGTTCTGAATTGTGACTGTGTTGAATTGTTGTTTGTCCTTTGTTTTTGAAGAAGACATTGGGGAGATGATGCCATGTTATGTAAGTGAATTGGATTGAAGTGAGGGGGACTGGACAAGATCCCCTGCCACACTTTTCCAGGTCATTGATCAGATAGAAATCAGGAAGACTGGAGATGGTCCTGGATGTAGTGGGAGACATGGTCTTTTTTAAGCTAAATCAGTTAGACTGAGGCACACCCACTGTAGCATTTGAGGCCAAAAATGGCTTTTTTCCCCTGGTCAAAATAAATAAATAGATAGAAAGATAAATCTGGGAGGGAAAACCCTCAGGTTTTCTGGCCAAAACAGAAGTGGTGCTATTTATATTCACGCTGAGTCAAACAGAACTGGAAAGAAAAAAAAAAAAAAAAAGACCAAATGGGACATGGCTTAGGACTCATTGTTGGCCAGTCAATGAGAGTCAGAGTGATTTAGGTTTAAGGCATGGTCCTTAGGAAAGAAATTTAGCTGGTAAACCCCAAGGTATCTTGGGAAGGTTCAATGACTAAAAAAAAACTTTTTAAAGAGCATCTGCCAGTAAGGTTATGATATCCTATGTGGATAGAAAGAAGAAAAGAAAAGAAAGGAGGGAGGGAGGGAGAGAAGAAAGAAAATTTTCCAACTGACTATCCAGTTGTGTCCCCAGTGGGGCAACTCTATTCCTGGAGGTTGTTGACAGTGATTAACTAGAACTTAAGCTATTTTAAGTTTTCTACTTTGAATTATGTATTAAAATAACAATTGTTTTTATTTTTAGACATATTTCAAGTATCCTACTTGGAGGTATTTGTGTAGGATGAGATATTTTCCTGATTTATTTTTCTTTCACTAAAGCCTTATTCTAAAGCTTTGTTATGATATGGAAGTAACCTTGAATTTTTTAGTTTTTGAGGGGCATGCTAGTGGGAATCCAGTTTGGGAAGGTCTCACTAAACAAGAAAAGTCAGCTGACAAAACCATTATTTGAAAACCAACCTATTTAATTTAAGAGAGGTTTGTAACCAGAATTGGCTGTGTAGTTATTATTTCCATAGTAAGAAGATATCTGCCTGCAAGAGATTGGGACGTATGTTGATAGGATAATACCCTCAGCAAAAACAGGGCTTTTTGAAATAAGAAAGTTATATTGGATCACTTACTGATTTGAAAATAACCAGCCTCATTTTATACTTATATGTGTCTTGAGAACAGCTTGGCAAACTATACATGTTAACAATAAATCACTGTTTCTCTCCCACCCCCAGCATTTATTTAGCATTGTTCCTGGCCAAGGCTTCTTAAACTTTCCACTCATGCCCCATTTTTGCCTGAGAAATATTTACATAACCCCAGGTATATAGGTATGTAAAATAAGTATACAAATCAAATATTTACTAATAAGTCATAATTTTGTGACTCCCACATTCAGTTATGAGACCCCATATTGGGTCATGAACCACAGTTTAAGAAACTGGGCTGCTACATGGTTAATGCTTATAGACTTGATTTTTTAAAGAAAGTTGCTATTTTTTACCCCTGAGAAGGCCAATTCTTTAAGTTATTACAGTTGTGTTCACATTCGACTTTATATTGCCTGTGCTATGGCTTCAAGAATATTAAGCCATAGTTTCTTTATTGATAAAATTTTGAATTAAGCTTATCATTTGGGGGTTGTGGTGATAAATCTACATAAAATGACATTTATCTCCTTAATGCCCAAACATATACAAAATGTATTAATATGGTTGTATTAAAACTCTTTCCCATAAGAGAACAATAATTTAGCACATAGATATAATGTGGAATGATGCTCTCTGAAACTGGGATTTCAGGTCCTGAGTTTGAATTCACTTCTCTAGGCTTCCATTTCTACATTTGTGAAAGGAAGGTCTTGGACTAATTGTTGAATTCACTTTCCATTCTAGATCAATGATCCTATTTGCTTATGACTTTCAACTAGAAAAATCATGTATTGAAATTCAAAACAGATTTGTAAATAATTATCAGACAAGATGGCATTAATATAAATGAAAAATTAGTGAAGTGTATAGTATACAATTTATTTTTTAAGATGATGGAATAACAAAGGGAAGAATGAATATGCTTCCAACATCATCAAAAAGGAGAAGAAGCTTTTCGTCTTCAGAAAATTCAGAAAATATTGAAGCAGAGCAAGACCTAAGGAAAGAATGCAGGGTAACTGACCAGGAATACTCGACCAGTTCATCAAAGGTAATATTTTAAATGTTTTCTTTTCTTTTTTTTTCCATAGGTGTTCTATATGGAAAGAGTATATTATAGCCTGTCAATGTGAAACAAAAATGTCTAGAGTTTCATTATTACAATAATATATTTACTAAAATATCTAGATAGTACAAAATCCCAGATTGCTTTTGGTTTCTGGACTACAGAAAAAAAAAAAAAGGATTCAATGTTGTAGAGCAAAATTCTGTCTAAAGGCTCTTATCTCCTAGTCATTTGTCAAAAATCATAAAAGTCGGGGCAGCTAGGTGGCGCAGTGGTTAGAGCACCAGCCCTGAAGTCAGGAAGACCTGAGTTCAAATCTGGTCTCAGACACTTAACATTCCCTAGCTGTGTGACCCTGGGCAAGTCACTTAACCCCAATTGCCTCAGCAAAAAGCAAAAAAAAAAAAAAAAAAAAAAAAAATTCATAAAAGTTTCCTCTAAACAACCCAAAAGTTATAGTCACTGATATTTAATATTAAGTGAGGTATGAAGTAGGGGGACTTGCAGGTGTTTGAACTAGTGAAGTGGTCTGGCACAAAATCCAAATGGAAGAGGGATTCTAGATTCTGAGGGCTTCTGTTTGTAATTTGTTATTGTGATCATTGCACTGAGTCCCAAATGGAAGCAACAAAGCATACTAAATTAGATCCCTAATCACTCAAAAGAGAACTAAGTAGTCACCTAGGAATAACCAAGTAGATGATAAATGCTTGTGTCTAAATTATGGTAGATAGTTGAATGTTCAATTGATAGTCTATCATTAGCTATAGACACTGGTCAGACATTATAGCTGGGCAGTGAATCTGGCCCAGAATTTAGTATGATAAAAAAGACAAGAAAAACTGCTGTTAAGAAATTATCCAGTAATTCTATTGATCTAAAACTTCTTGAAACAAAGACTTATCTTTTCATTACTAGTATTCATACAATGATTCTCTATGAGCTACCATAATTTCTGATGAAATGAATTTGTGAGATATCTGGAGAACAATATATATGCACAGCTAGGGAAACAATAAACTGGATTATGTTACCAAGGAAGACATGTGTGATAGAAGTAGCATATAGGATGATTAGGAAAGGAGATGGGCCAGTCACATCATGAGAGCAGGGGATACTTGACAGACAAGGAGCCTTCTTGAGGGGAGGAAACTTCTTACTGTGCCCAGTGGGGGGACTCCTGTGGTGTCCCTTGCTATTTGTCTTTTGAATTCCTTGATTCCTGGACTGTCTTTTGCTTCTCTTTGTATTTCTAGAGCTTAGCTCAGTGCCTTGCAAATAGTAGATGCTAAGTAAATGCTTTTTGAGTGACTGACAGAGTCAAAAAGAGTTCAGGAAAGCATGGATGGTATGTGATTTGCCCTCTTGGAAGGAATATGTACCCAGGTCAATGAGATCATAAATTCTTTGAAATAGAGAATAGTTGCAATAAAAAAGTGTGCTTTTTAAAATGGACAATTTTGGTATTCACACACAAAAAATTGAAATTTCAACTTTTGAGGTCTGATCTTTTTGGTTCAGGTAAAGCAGTGTGCTAGCAATATGACCTAGGCAAATCACTTAACTGTCTGGTATTCTAGGCATTTCTTGAAATGCAGCTGTAAAGGATACAATGGAGAGCCTGAACAAAGTAGATACTGTAACTTTAAGCTTCTGATAGTAAAAATACATTACAGTTTATTTTTGGTTTGTCTTTATAGGAAGGGAATGGATCATCTGTCATAAATAAAACAAAGGTGACTAAGGCCAAGACCGAAAGGTCTGAAATCCCAGGAAAGCAAATCAATGAAAATATCCATGATGAGGACCATGAACTTAGAACATCTCCTAGAAATACAAGAAATAAGGTGGATGAATATGACAGATATGGGTCCATAGAAGGTTCTGGGAATCTCAAGAGTCACCATAACAACTTGTTCCAGAATAAGGACCCAAGCCTTCACCCTGAACTAAGCTCTGCCCCTGAGACTTCAAGTTCAACTAAAAGCATAGGTGTTCCACATGATTCTGAGGAAAATCATCCCAGGAGAATACCTTGCATTTATGGAGCAGGTTGCTACAGGTAAAAAAGGATTGCATACAATAGAATTCTATATATTACCAGATTTGTTACTCTAGGGATTTGGATATATTAGGGGACAAAGGTTATCCCCTGAAATATGAAAAGGCTTTGATTTGGAAACGTAGGTTGGAATCAGATAAAAGAACTTTAAATGGGAGGGGGGGGGAGTTTCTGTTTAATCCTAGAGATAATAGTTGTATACTGGAATTTATTGAAGAGGAGTTGTGTGTGAGAGATGTTGTGGAGATCTAAATGACTAGATTTGGCAACTGAATGAATAAGTCTGGAAAATAAGTTAGTTTTCAAATATGACACTGTGATTGGAAACCTGGGTGACTGGCAGGATGATAGTGCTTTTAATAGAGAAGTTTGGAAGAGATGTGAATTTTGGGGAGGGAAGGAGGGAATGAGTTGTTTTAGACATAATGAGTTGAAATGCTTATGGAACATCCAATTCAAATGCCCAGAAGGCAATAGGTAGTAATGGTCTTGAACTCATAAAGTTGATAAATAAACTTTTAGAGCTAACAAGGTGACCTGGCCAATTTGTAAAGAAAAAAGAAAAACCTATTATACTCTCTTCCAGTGGCACATTGCAGACATGAGTCTTGACTTCTTTTTTAAAGTTTTTATTTCACTGTTTATTGTCTTTGATAACATGTACATCATTCCTCAGACTCTTTCCATTTGTTTTCTTCTGTGAATGACTGTTTCTTTCTTTACCCTTAGTCTTCTTTCTGGGTTATGCCCAGTGTCTTCTGTAATAGCCAGATTTACAATAGCCACGTATGGTTAGATCTCTTGCTCTGTCTCCATTTTTGGTTTAAAGTTCACAGTGATCAAAACAAGGCTCTGAGCAAATAACTTTTTCTTTTCTTTTTTCTGAGACAGTTGAGGTTAAGTGACTTGCCCAGGGTCACACAACCAGGAAGTATTAAGTGTCTGGGACCGGATTTGAACCTAGGTCTTCCTGACTTGAGGCCTGGTGCTCTATTCACTGCACCACCTAGCTGCCCCTAAGCAAATACTTCTTTTCAGCTCTTGGAAAGAATTTAAATAATTTGCCCATATTTGACAACAATAGCAAACTTACCACGAAAAACTTCTAGCTTATAAATAGTTTAAAACTAGTTTTCAGTAAATGTAATACTAAAATATTCTTCCTGAAAAGTAGATACCACCAAATGTTTACAAACTAAAATCTTTTCAACAATATATAAATAGGGGTTGGAGAAGAAAGGGCAATTGTGTTGGGCAGAAGCGTAGGTATTTAAAATGAGTGATTCTCCTGAGAGAATCCAGGATTGATAGATAGTGAGCAATTCTATAAAATCCAGCACTTTAAGAAGTGATAGCTGTTTTGGTAATACTGCTAATCTTTGCTATGAGGTGAAAGCTCAGAATTTCCTTAATTTGCATTTTTCTAATAAAATGATTTAGAATATTCTTTCATATTATTGCTGATAAGTAGGAATTTCTTCCTTTGAAAACTGCCTATTCATATCCTTTCTTCATTTATTTATTGAAGAATGACTTTTCTTATTAATTCCTTATGTTAACTGATTATAAATCTTCTATGAGAAATTTATTGTGAATACTCTTTCCTAGTTATTGTTCTCTCAATTTTAATTGCACTGATTTTGATTATGCAAAAAGCTTTTAAGTTTTATATAATTAAAATTATCCATTTTATCTTCTATGATCTGTTTCTCATTTGTACATGAATTCTTCCCTAGTCATAGAACTGAAAGGTTAATTTCTTCCTTGTTTTTCTACTTTATGATGTCACCCTTTTTGTTTAATTTGTGTATCATTTGGAACTTATATTGTTAAAGTGAGATATTGGTACAATCTGCTTTCCCCTGTTGGATGCTGACTGCTCAAGAAATTTTTTTCTGAAACATATTAACTTTAGCTCCCTTTTCTCCGTAAGTATTATTTTTGAATAAACAGGACTATATATATGTATGGTATGTTATAATTTCTTAAAATTAAAAAGGTCTTTAATTACAATTAAATTCAATTGTTCCTTCCATTTTAACAAAGAAAGAAATTTTTAAAATATTTTCAATAACTAAAACTTCATTCGTTAGAAAATGAATGAGCTTGCAAGTCATTTCCTTACACATGTACATTTCATTTCTTACAGCAGGGGTCAGTAATAGCACTAACTATGAGAATAGAAATTGGGAGAGAGAAAAAAGATTCTTACAGTAAGCCTGGTAGTGTGCAATTAGAACCATTTGTAAAAGAATATGTCCTTTATTCTCCTTTAAAAAAAAACAATAGCCTTCAGGAGCTCAGAAAGGTCTCTATACCATGATGAAACATCAGCTTTTATGAAGGCCTATTTTTATTCCTGGAGAGGAGAAGACGGAATTAAGCATTTGTATAATAACTAATATGTCCTAGACACTTTGCTAAATTCTCTTTACAGATATTATTCTATTTGATTCTCAAAATAACCCTTGTGAGGTAGATGCTCTTATTATCCCCTCCCCCCCCCTTTTTTTTATCATTCAGGCATCTGAAGCAAATAGAGGTTAAATAACTTGTCCAACTTCACACAGGTGCCTGAGGGCAAATTTGAACTCGAATCTTTATGATTCCAGGTTTTGTGCTCTATTTGCTATCTCACCAGCTGCCTCTGCCAAGTCAGACCACTCTCACTGCCTTGACTACCATCTCCCTTCATGCCTCTTGAGAGGGTTGTTGACCTCAATAGCCTTGGGAATAGCGCTTGAAGCCACCATCTTGGGGAGCAGTCCCTGTGGAAATGCAGCCTGGCAATTGCTCTTGCAAGTGCTGCAGCTACTGAAAACCCAGAAAAAAAAAACTTCTAGTCATCCAAGGCTCCTTGGCATTCTCTTATGATTCATCCATAGAAACTGATATAATTTTATCAGTAGAAATGTCATTAAAGAAGAGTTATCTTCTGCTTAATTGCTGTGCTTTGAGGACCATAGGACCTTTCCATGTAACTTATACTTGAAACTCTCTCATTACCTTTCTCCCTGAGAACAGGGCTTGCCTTACTTTTTCTATTTGTATTCCCAGAGCTGAGCATAGTGGTTTATACATGATAAGCATTTAATAAGTGCTTTTTTTCATTTATCACCTGTATCTACTTTAATGAATTTCACAGTTATCACATTCTTATTAGAATGCATTGTATTCTGATGAGGAGAAAAGAGCTAGGTTTAGGTGTAAATATATTTTATGAAATATATCACATAACATATTTGTAAAAACTTAGCTCAGTTTAGCATGTAGTAGATGATATATAAATTCTTATTTCCTTCTCCTCCTATGAATAATATATCCTCTTTTCACATAATACTTCAGAGATTAAACTTTGAAATTTGCATCTTAAATTTTTTCTCAATAATTCATACAAATAGAAATATGTTCATTTTTGTTATATATATATATATATATATGTTATTTCAGTGGTTAACGTTTCTTTAGAACAGAATCATTCAATCAGAATAGAAGCTAACACCCTCTGCTTTCCAATCTTGACCTTTAATTTTCAGATTTAACTGCAAGTAGATAATTATTACCCAGCTATTCTATTTCTAAACTCTTACTTTTAAGAAAATAAAATTCTATTTTATTCTCTTTTTTTGTTAATTATGTTAAAATATTTGACAGATCAAATATGTATATACATATTTATACAGTTATCTTACTGTACAAGAAAGGAAAAAAAAACTGAGAAGGAAAACATAATGCAAGCAAACATCAATAGAGAGTGTGAAAATGCTATGTTGTGGTCCAGACTCAGATTCCACAGGCCTCTCCCTAGGTGTACATGGCTTTGTTCATCATTGAGCAGCTCCAACTGATTTGAAACATCTCATTGTTGGAGAGAACCATGTCCATCAGAATAGATCATCATATAATCTTAAATGTTGCCATGTATAATGATCTCCTGGTTCTGCTCATTTCACTCAGCATCAGTTCATTTAAGTCTCTCCAGGCCTCTCTGAAATCATCTTGTTGGTTGTTTCTTACAGAACAATAATATTCCATAACAGTCATATACCATAATTTATTCAGCCATTCTCCAATTGAAGGGCATCTATTCAGTTTCCAGTTTCTAGCCACTACAAAAAGGGCTGCCACAAACATTTTTGCACATGTGGGGCCCTTTCCTTCCTTTATGATTTCTTTGGGATATAAGCCCAATAGAAACACTGCTGGGTCAAAGGGTATGCACAGTTTGATAACTTTTTGATTATAGTTCCAAATTGCTCTCTAGAATGGTTGGATCTGTTCACAGTTCCAACAATGTTTCAGCGTCCCAGTTTTCCCACATCCCCTCCAACATTCGTCATTATCATTTCCTGTCATCTTAGCCAATCTGACAGGTGTGTAGTGGTACCTCAGGGTTGTCTTGATTTGCATTTCTCTGATCAATAGAGATTTGGAGCACCTTTTCATATGACTAGAAATAGTTTTAATTTCATCATCTGAAAATTGTCTCCATTTATCGATTGGAGAATAACCCTTGTGAGGTAGATGCTCTTATTATCCCCCCCCCCTTTTTTTTTAATCATTCAGGCATCTGAAGCAAATAGAGGTTAAATAACTTGTCCAACTTCGCACAGGTGCCTGAGGGCAAATTTGAACTCGAATCTTTATGATTCCAGGTTTTGTGCTCTATTTGCTATCTCACCAGCTGCCTCTGCCAAGTCAGACCACTCTCACTGCCTTGACTACCATCTCCCTTCATGCCTCTTGAGAGGGTTGTTGACCTCAGTAGCCTTGGGAATAGCGCTTGAAGCCACCATCTTGGGGAGCAGTCCCTGTGGAAATGCAGCCTGGCAATTGCTCTTGCAAGTGCTGCAGCTACTGAAAACCCAGAAAAAAAAAAACTTCTAGTCATCCAAGGCTCCTTGGCATTCTCTTATGATTCATCCATAGAAACTGATATAATTTTATCAGTAGAAATGTCATTAAAGAAGAGTTATCTTCTTGAATTCTTATAAATATGAGACAATTCTTTATATATTTTAGAAATGAGGCCTTTATCAGAATGCTTAAATGTAAACATGATTTCCCAATTTATTGCTTCCCTCCTAATCTTGTCTGCATTAGGTTTGTTTGTAGGAAAACTTTTTAACTTAATACAATCAAAATTATCTATCTGGTGTTCAGTTAAAAGTTCCAGTTCTGGGGCAGCTAGGTGGCGCAGTGGTTAGAGTACCAGCCCTGAAGTCAGGAGGACCTGAGTTCAAATCTGGTCTCAGACACTTCCTAGATGTGTGACCCTGGGCAAGTCACTTAACCCCAATTGCCTCAGCAAAAAAGCAAAAAAAAAAAAAATGATTATAAAAGTTCCAGTTCTTCTTTGGATACAAATTCCTTCTTCTCTAAGTCTGAGAGGTAAACTATCCTATGTTCCTCTAATTTGTTTATAATGTCACTCTTTATATCCAGATCATGAACCCATTTAGATCTTATCTTGGTATGTGGTGTTAAGTGTGAGTCAAGCCCTAATTTCTTCCACACTAGTTTCCAATTTTCCCAGCAGTTTTTGTCAAATAGTGAATTCCTATCCCAGAAACTGGGGTCTTTGGGTTTATCAAACACTAGAATGTTATAGTTATTGCCTAGTTTGTCCTGTGATCCTATCCTATTCCACTGATCAACTGCTCTATTTCTCAGCCAGTACCGAATGCTTTTGATGACCAGTGCTTTATAATATAGTTTTAGATTTGATATAGCAAGGCCATCCTCATCAGCCTTTTTTTTTTTCATTAATCCCTTTAAAATTCTTGACCTTTGGTTCTTCCAAATGAACTTTTCTACTATTTTTTCTAGATCTGTAAAATAATTTCTTGGGAGTTTGATTGGTATGGCACTAAATAAGTAAATTAGTTTGGATAATACTGTCATTTTTATTATATTTGCTTGACCTACCCATGAGCACTTGATGTTTTTCCAACTGATTAGGTCTGACTTTATTTGTGTGGAAAGTGTTTTGTTGTTTAATTCGTATAGTTCCTGACTTTTCCTTGGCAGATAGATTCCCAAATATTTTATACTATCAACAGTTATTTTGAATGGAATTACTTTTTGTATCTGTTGCTGCTGAACTTTCTAGTAATATATTAAAATGATGCTGATTTATGTGGATTTATTTTGTATCCTGCAACTTTGCTAAAGTTGTGGGTTGTTTCTAGCAGTTTTTTAGTTGTGTCTCTAGGGTTCTCTAAGTGTACCATCATATCATCTGCAAAGAGTGATAATTTGGTTTCCTCATTACCTACTCTAATTCCTTTAATCTCTTTTTCTTCTCTTATTGCCAAAGCTAACATTTCTAATACAGTATTGAATAGTAATGGTGACAGTGGGCAGCCTTGTTTCACTTCAGTAGTTCTGGTTTGACTCCATTACATATGATGCTTGCTGATAGTTTTAAGTAGATACTAGTAATCATTTTAAGGAAAAGCCCATTTATTCCTATACTCTCCAGTGTTTTTAATAGGAATGAGTATTGGATTTTATCAAATGCTTTTTCTGCATCTATTGAGATAATCATGTGATTTTTGTTAGTTTGGTTATTAATATAATTGATTATGCTGATAGTTTTCCTAATATTGAACCAGCCCTGCATTCCTGGTATAAATCCTATTTGGTCAGAGTGTATTATCCTGGGGATGACTTTCTGTAATCTTATCGCTAATATCTTATTTAAAATTTTTGCATTAATATTCATTAGGGAAATTGGTCTATAGTTTTCTTTCTCTGTTTTCATCCTACCTGGTTTAGCTATCAGCACCATATCTGTATCATAAAAGGAATTTGGTAGTACACCTTCTTTTCCTATTTTTTCAAATATTTTATATAGTATTGGAATTAATTGTTCTTTGAATGTTTGGTAGAATTCACATGTAAATCCATCTGTCCCTGGAGATTTTTTCTTAGGGAGTTGATTAATAGCTTGTTCTATTTCTTTTTCTAAGATGGGGCTATTTAAATAATTTATTTCCTCTTCTGTTAACCTTGGCAGTCTATACTTTTGTAGATATTCTTCCATTTCATCTAGATTATCAAATTTGTTGGCATAAAGTTGGGCAAAGTAACTCCTAATTCTTGCTCTAATTTCCTCTTCATTGGAGGAAAGTTCTCCCTTATCATTTTTGAGACTAGCAATTTGATTTTCCTCTTTCCTTTTTCTAATCAAATTAACTAAAGGCTTATCTATTTTGTTGGTTTTTTTCCATAAAACCAACTCTTAGTTTTATTTATTAATTCAATAGTTTTCTTATTTTCAATTTTATTAATCTGCCCTTTTGTTTTCAGGATTTCCAATTTGGTATTTAATTGAGGGTTTTTGATTTGTTCTTTTTCTAGTTTTTTTAATAGTAAGCCCAATTCATTGATCTTCTCTTTCGCTATTTTATGCAAGTAAGCATCTAGGGATATAAAATTATCCCTTATAACTGCTTTGGCTGTATCACACAAATTTTGATATGTTTTCTCATTATTGTCATTCTCCTGGATGAAATTATTGATTGTGTCTGTGATTTGCTCCTTTACCCATTCATTCTTTAGTATTAGATTATTTAATTTCCAATTAACTTTTGGTCTATTTTCTCTTGGCCTTATATTGCATGTATTTTTTATTGCATCATGATCTGAAAAAGATACATTTACTATTTCTGCCTTTCTGCATTTGATTTTGAGGTTTTTATGCCCTAAGATAAGGTCAATTTTTGTATAAGTTCCATGAACTACAGACAAAAAAAGTAAACTCCCTACTGTCTCCATTCCATTTTCTCCAAATATCTAGCATACCTAACTTTTCTAACATTTTGTTTACCTCCCTAACTTCTTTCTTATTTATTTTGTGGTTTGATTTATCTAATTCTGAGAGAGCAAGGTTGAGATCCCCCACTAGTATAGTTTTGCTGCCTATTTCTTCTTGCATCTCTTATTTGTCCTCTAGGAATTTGGATGCTATAACACTTGGTGCATATATGTTTAGTATTGATATTGCTACATTATCTATGGTACCCTTTAGTAAAGTATAGTTTCCTTTCTTATCTCTTTTGATTAGATCTATCTTTGCTTTTACTTGATCTGAGATCAGGATTGCTACTCCTGCTTTTTTTTTTTTTTTGTTCACCTGAAGCATAATAGATTCTGCTCCAGCCTTTTACTTTCACCCTGTATGTGTCTCTATGGTTTAGATGTGTTTCTTGTAAACAACATATTGTTGGATTCTGGTTTTTAATCCAGCTTGCTATCTGCTTCCGCTTTAAGGGAGAGTTCATCCCATTTACATTCACAGTTAAAATAACTAATTCTCTATTTCCTGCCATCTTATTTACCCAGGTTATGTTTTTCTCTTCCTTTTCCCCTTTCTCCCTTCTCTCCTCCCCAGTATTTTGTTTTTGATGACCACCTCCCTCTAACAGTCCTCCCCCCTTTAGAGCCCCTCCCCCTTTTTTACACCTTTCCCCTAATTCTTCTATTTTCTCTTCTATTAGTCTATCCCTTTCTTTTCCTCCTTTCCCTCCCAATTCCTTATAAGGAAGGACAAGTTTCTTTGTGAAACCAAATGTGTCTGATATATTCTTTTAGAGCCCAATCTGGTGAGAGTAAGATTTACACAATTCTCATCCTCCCTTTTTTCCCTCAATTATATTAGGTTTTCTTTGCCTCTTCATGAGATTTTACCTTATTTTTAACCTCCTTTTTTCAACCTTATTTTACCACCTTTTCCCTCTTTTCCCCAGTATGATAGCCTTTCCACCTCTAATTTCTGTTTCATATTATCGAAGTAATATCAAATTATACCCCCTTTCTTTAAGTATACCCATAGTAGAAATATAGTTCTCAAGAGTTCTTTCCATTTTACTTTTTTATGCTTCTCTTGAGTTCTGTGTTTTGAGGTCAATTTTTTTTGTTCAGATCTGGTCTTTTTATTAGAAATAGGTGAAATTCTCCTGTATCATTGAATGATCATTTTCTTCCCTGGAAGATAATGCTCATTCTAGCTGGATAACTTATTCTTGGCTATAATCTAAGTTCCTTTCCCTTTTGGAATATCTGCTTCCAGGGACTTCGATCCTTTAATGTGGAAGCTGACAGATCTTGTGTAATGCTAATGACAGTTCCCCTGTATTTGAACTGTTTCTTTCTAGCTGCTTGCAATATTTTTTCCTTGGTGTGATAGTCCTGAAATTTGGCCATGATATTCCTTGGGGTTTTAATTTTGGGGTCTCTTTCAAGAGGTGATCAGTGAATTCTTTCAATGCCAATTTTGCCTTCTGATTCTAAAACATCAGGACAATTTTCTTTCATGATTTCCTGGAAGATAGCATCAAGGTTCTTTTTTTCATTGTGGCTTTCAGGAAGTCCAGTAATCCTTAGATTGTCTCTCTTAGATCTATTTTCCAGGTCAGTTGTTTTTCCTAGGAGATATTTCATATTTTCTTCTATTTTTTCATTTTTTTTTGTTTTTGTTTGACTTATTCTTGAAGTCTTATTGAGTCATTCACTTGCATTTGTTCAATTTTAATTTTTAATATATTATTTTCTTCAGTAACTTTTTTTTTCAGTAACCTTTTTAAGCTGCTTTTGTAACTGGCCAATTTGTTCATTGCATACTTCTTCCATTTCACCAATATTCTTTTTCAGTGAATTGTTGTCTTTCCATTTCACCAATTTTGTTTTTCAGTAAGTTGTTGTCTTTTTCCATTTCACCATTTTTGTTTTTCAGTGAGTTGGTGTCTTTTTCATCTCTTTTGTAGAGCATTATATCCTTCTTGCACTGATCTCAATTCATTTCCCCATTTTTCTTCTAACTCTCTTTTGAGATTCTTTATGCAGTCTTCCAGGAAACCCTTGTGAAATGGGGATCAGCTCATTTCCCCCTTTTTGGCTTCCTCTGGAGTTGCTATACTTTTTTGAATCTCAGGATTTGAGGTCTGTTCTTCTCGCTCTCCATAAAAGCTGTCTATGGTGAGAGTTCCTTTCTGTTTTTTATTAATTTTTTTAAAAAAGCTTGAGGTCTGTTTAAAGCAGGGAAGCAGCAGCCCGCTTCAATTTGCCCTGGGGCAATTCGGCTGATTGACTTCCAGTGCTGGGCCATCAGGGCTAGGACTGGCATTTACAGTGGGTTACAATCTACCTTTTACAAAAAGCAGATCTGCCAGAGCACCTGCCCACAATCAGGGCAGAGCGTCCCAAAAGCCTCAGATAGACTCCCCCGGTGTTTAGAACCTGCCATGGAGTCTCAGCTCCGGCTTCCTGCCCTGTCTCCCGGAGTTCCGCCAGAGCTAGGCAAACTGCCTGACCCCCTGCCTGTCTGAAACAGACCTGCTCCGGAGCTCTTCCACGGTAACTTCTGCTGGGAATGTGTTGTACTCCAAATATTTGGAGGCGCTTTGACTCCAGAACTAATTTAGAGGCTTAATCTGCTGTTGGTTGGAGAGAAGGTCAGGGGAGGTCACAGAGAGTCCTGTCTGAACTCCACCATCTTGGCTCTGCCCTATTTTATTCTTAAAGTATTGCATATCCATTGTTGTCACAAATCACATATTTAAAAAACCCAAACTAAGAAAAAAAATTTCTTGTTTTATAATAGAAAAAATGCATTCTACTTTCCTTTTTACCTCTATTCAGTTTCTCCAAACAACATAATTGGTATTATCAACAAATAAAACATATTAGCTATTTAAAAATATTAGAATATTCTCTTGCCTGCCGAAATTTTGTCCATAGTTGCTTATAATCTTGAATAAATACCAGAATATTTTTGGCTTTCGTATTTTTGTATTGATAATGTATTGATAGACTTTTTTCTTTCAGTGGTTATTTAAAAACTGTCTATAAAAATCATCATGCAGTAAGTTTGCCATTGATATACTTAATGCCTGATTTTCACTGGAATTCAATTTTAATAAAAAAGTTTAAATGTAAATTTTGTCTCTTGTATTGGACTGACAACTTCTGTCAATGACTGATCAAGCCATAGTAACTTAGCTTTTCATTGTATTGTTTCTTATTGTCATAATTGGCTTTCATTTTTAATTAAGCAAACATTTATTAAATTATTATCAGCTGCTAGGCATAGGAAATGAAAATATAAAATTGACAAAGTCTCTTCCCTAGAGGAGATTATTTGGGGGTAAGAGCTTGATGATAAGATAGAACACAATATTAGTTAAAACTTATACTATTAAAGCTATTTAATCTTCAAACTGCCATGAGACTTTTGGAACACCTTGTTTTTAACATTACACACAAAAAATGTTCGTTTAGACAAACTTTGAAATTAGTTATGATTCCAATAATACAAATCTTAATTCTATCCAGATACTAATTTAGCTTCATAAATTGCTGCTTAGCTAGACTGGCTCCCTCATAACAATCTATCACTGATGTTTCTGTATTTGTTCTGTTGATATAGTTTTTGAGTGTCAACCTTTATGTCATATCATACTGAGGCATCATGATAGGATTTTAGTGGAAAATCTCTTATTAGTTGTTTAAAAGTTTAGAAATATTAACTACATTTGAAACTTTTATCTTTATAAGCCATTTGTCTAATTAGGAATATAAATAAATCTATAAAAAAGGAAAGAAGTATCAATAAAAAGTAGATTGATGTTCTTGACCCACTGAATGTGATGATCCATAACATTCTGCACTGACCGAGTGGCATAAAATAGAAACTTCTTTTAGTTGCCCATGAGGTTGGGTTTTCCAACCTTATAACTTGAATTAAAAATGTTTCAGTTCTGCCATTTCTTTTTTCTCACTATGTGTTTATTGAATTAATAGGAAGAACCCTGTCCATTTTCAACAGTTCAGCCACCCTGGTGATAGGGATTATGGAGATGCCCAAGTTATGAATCAAGATGAGGATGACAACAGACCTGAATGCCCATATGGAGCTTCTTGTTACAGGTATGCAAATCTATAAATACTTGATAGTAATCTTTATTTCTGCAAGAATATCTACAGACTAGTAGAGCTTATTTATTTATTTATTTATTTATTTATAAAGCTTTTTATTTACAAAACATGAGTGACCTTTCAACATTGACCTTTGCAAAAAAAAAACCCTTTTTTCCCCCAAATTTTCCTTTCCTTCTCCCCGACCCCCCACCCCTAGATGACAGGTAATCTAATACATGCTAGATAGGATAAATTATATGACAAATACAGTACATGTATACATATCTATACAGTCATCTTAGTGCACAAGAAACATCAGATCTAGAAAGAGAAGAAGAAAAAAAACAACCTAAGAAGGAAAACAAAATGCATAGAAATATTCACAGAAAGCGTTAAAATGCTGTGTTGTGGTCCACTCTCAGCTCCCACAGGCCTCTCTCTGGATGCATATGACTATCTTCATCACAGAACAACTGGTTTGAATCACATCATTGTTGAAGAGAACCATGTCCATCAAAATTGATCATCATATAGTCTTGTTGCTGTGTATAATGTTCTCCTGGTTCTGCTGATTTCACTCAGCATCAGTTCATGCAAGTCTCTTCAATCTTCTCTGAAATCCTCCTGTTGGTCATTTCTTACAGAACAATAATATTCCATAACATTCATATACCATAATTTATTCAGCCATTCTCCAATTGATGGGCATCTTTTCAA